>JAYESA010000005.1:240249538-240662683 GCA_036927795.1 Iris macrosiphon
AAATATTAGTTGTCAAAAGGCGGAACCAATAAAATTAAAATATCTCAAGAAAAGAAAGAAGTAGTCAACAAAATGCCGCATCCTTTGAAAAATAAACAAAATGCCGCATCCTTTGAAAAATATACCTGCACGACTGCAACACTTAGCCACCTTATAATTCTTCTAACAATTGCAGGAATGTTGTGAATAACAGAGCAACAAAATACTCAGATAACTTCATACGAATGTTGAACTCCAATGTTACACATCACATGTAGTCACCATTGTAGTTATAAACAATTGCAGGAATGATGTAGAATTGCAGGAATAATGTAGAAACTAAACAAGTATAGGATACTTAATTGAAAATGATGTAGAAACCTGATAAACTGAGCAAAAAAAATGAAGCATTCAAGTATAGGATACTTTTGTGTATAAACTGTCCAAAAAAACTGATTCAAGTATAGGATACTTATTAAGTATAGGATACTTTTGTATGATAAATTGTCCAAAAAAACTGATCAGAGCATTCAAGTTTATCAGGATATTAATTATGGTATCTCAGTTGATTATGCTTAATCTCTAAACACTAGCTGCCTATGTTGCACAGATACAAATACGAAAGATACTGACAACAAAATGAAAGCCCTACTATATTTTTGAGCTCCTCCCAAATATTCTCTATGTTTTGTACACAAGAAAAACTTTGAAAATACTTGGTAATGCCTGATAGGCTGATACTTGAATAACCTGAAAGAATGCTATGAATAACAGAGCCAAAAAAAAAAAATAGACAAATTCGGATGAGGAACTCTACCAAAATCCATGGCATTAAATAAATGTGAGTCACTGTGTGTGGAGATTTATGAAAAATATGTGTTTTTTAAAGTTGTTGAGTGTTCTTACTTATTTTGTCCACAATTTCAGAATTCTACAGCAAGAAGTTTGAGCTTAGAAAAGAGAAAAGAGTACTCGGCCCTTGATGACGAGGGACAGAGACGAACAACTTCTCCCCCTTGTGGATGTTCTTGACGGATCGGTGGGGTTAATATCCTTATATATATATAGAGAGAGAGAGAGAGACTCGACTCTTGAGAGATGGGACTCGCTCGCGGCGCCCTAGCTCCTAGCTGTCGACAACGAAGTTGTACAGCGCCTGTGCCGCGGTTGCTGTCCGATGGGACTAAAGAAAGAAATGGGAAGGAGTACTAAGATAGAGAAAGGGGAGAGAAGGAGCCCTAATCGTTGGTTCAGCCTGGGTGGGCTGGAGCCGGGTGGGATGGGTGGGCTGAACAGCTTAACATACATATAATTTTTTTTTTTTTTTTTTTTGCTGGGTGGGCTGGAGCCCACCCCAGCCCACCATTAAATCCGCCCTTGGCTCTCCAACATGTTTCAAAAATGCACATTTCTCTCCATCATTTACCTTTTTACAGCTTTTAAACCCTTGACCTGTAAATGCCACCCGGTTTGATGTATTAGCTTGAAAGGGAGCACGGGAAACAAAATTCTAGTCTTTTGAAGTGGAATAGTCTAACTATGTAAATTGTTGGAACCAAGAGCATTTGAATATTTGAAATTGGTTCCCGAATAGAGTTCGTGGATGTTCATGAATTTCAGGTTGATATGGCCAATCTTTAATATAAAATCTTCTAATATCGTCACGTTGATTAACATGTTGTTTCAAAATTAGATTACGTAGTCCTCGATCCCTTTCAATAGAAGTATGAACAAAATCATGTGTTTGAAGATTTAGAGGAAGTGGTTGTACACTTGAAGTGGTTGTATACTAGAAACCGTGGTTTTTTTTTTATTAGATGCATTTGACGTATGACTTGTTGATACTTCAACAGCTCCTAATCTTTCAAAAAAATGATGTTATAGGTATCACTATCTTTTTTGAAGGTTGATGATGTTCCATAACCTAAAGATTAATTACATATTAAAACTTAAAATATAATACAGTGCTAAGAAATAATTACATTAATTAAAAATAATTAACCAAAAGAAAGACGGACATTATAAGTCTTATAATAATCAAGTCAACGACATTACTGATAGTCAAGTTTAATAACCGACATGTTTAACACATTTGAAGTAAGAAAATTTTTTTGATTTCATAAAAAATAATCAAGTCAATGATAATATATAAAAATTGAGTTATTATATTAATTTGAAGGTTTACTTGAATAAAGAAGTGTACCATTTTGTCAGTAGGTTTCCTCTTTGCGAAACCTCAAATTCACGAACAAGTCCTAATTTTTCTTCTTCTTCTTCTTCTGTCTAACCCTACGTTGTCACCAAAACTTGTCGGTTATTGATTAGGGCCTTAGGTTTGCCCGTGGAAGAGAGAGAGAGAGAGAGAGAGAGAGAGAGAGAGAGAGAGGTGTGCCTAAGAATGGCTGAGAATGGGGTGCGGCGACATTGCTTCTGAGATGGAGAGGAGAAGAACAGAAAATTGGAATGGGATGAACTGAAGAAGTATATGTTTAGCATATAACCCTATTTTTTTCCTCAACATTTTGGGCCGGGCTACAACCCAACCATGCCCTATTTGAGCTCCACCTCTGCTGCCATATGTGTATATAATGATTGTACCCAATGTTCGATATATAAAGGTTCAAACGTCAATAATGTTGCAAAAGCAAACGTACCAACATGACATGGTACGGATGTAGAAACATGGGTATGGATCGCACACGTCGCGTAACACGTCTGACACGGATACGCAACAAACTTGCAGCGGTCAGTCGGTCGGTCTCACTGGATCAATAAAGTTTTTGATGGTTACAGTTTTTGATGGTTAACACAAAAAGGAGCAGATTCAGCAATGTTCATGTTACAGTTTTTGATGGTTAGAACTATGATTTTTGGTGTATCAAGATGGAAATTTGTTGCTTTCATTAGATGTCTGGGAAGCATTAAATACAGAGTTTGTAGAACCAGTGTCTTTGGAAACTCTCACAGATGCTCAGAAGGAGAAGGAAACTCAAGATGCAGCAGTCCTTGCCATGATCCAGAGAGTGGAGTTTCAAATTCAATGTTTTCCAGAATCATGAGAGCAAAGAAAGCTAAGGATGCGTGGAAGATTCTTCAAGATGAATTTCCAGTAGGTAAGGGCTGTCAAACTTCGGTCTCTTAGAAGATATTTGGATAATATGAAAATGAAAGATAATGAAACATTGGCTGATTACTCATCAAGAGTCCAAGACCTTATGGAGCTGGTACGTAAATCAAATGAAGAGTTGTGATGAAATAATTGATGATCATAGAATTGTTGAGAGAAAAAATGATTAGTATTCCACAGAAATTTGATCCTATTGTGGCTGTAATTTAAAACACCAAAGACCTCCGTACGTACTTTGTGTGTTCAAGAATTATTGGATTCCTTAAAATCATACAAGCAGAGATTGTCACGGCACTTTCGGTTCAGAGCTTAATCCAATCTCAACTCCGTATCAGTTCGAACGATGCTGAAAGAAGGTCACAACCTCGTGAACAAGTTAGAAACTACTCACTCAGAGGAGGTGTAATCAGGTAGAGGTAGAAGTCCAGGTGGAATAGGTGAAAGCACCTTAGAGAGGGAGGGTTAATAAGGTTTAACAATAAATTAAGTACAATTAATAATGCTAATAGACAATTTAAAATATGTGCTAGAAAAGAGGCGAGATTACCAATATCCGATGTATCCTGGTATCATCTGTGAGACACGCCAGTTCCAGAACTCTCTCCGACTTTAGTTCACTTACACTTGCGAGTTTTGATCCAAAGGCCTTCCCGACGTGGTACACATGAGCTTTAATTAGAAGGCTCTCTGACTTCTACACAAACTTTGATATGAAGGCTTGCGGACTTCAACCTCTTACAAAAAAGATTTTCATCTTCTTACAATAAAATGAAGATCTCAATTTATTACACAATGAAAACTCCAATCTCAATTTGATTTGGAAAATGAAAGCTCTTTTATGTGGAAAAGTTTTGTATATAGAAGATAGAAAATTAAGATTCCAAGAAGTGGGAACAAATGAGGACAAATGAATTTATATAGCACATGCACACAAGCTCTCAAAATAGAGTTGTTAATCTGTAGACAATATACTGCCAGTAGTTTGTTCGTACAATAACGGCTCTAAAACGACTAAATAACTAGTCGTTACAGCATTAATTGCACAACAAAATATACGAATACAATATACTGTCAGTATATTGTCAGTATAGTGTATATTGTCAGTATATATATATATATATATATATATATATATATATATATATATATATATATATATATACTGACAATATACTTAATATAATGTTAGTATATTGTCAGTATATATAAAAAATCAGGAACAAATAGCTGCTGGAACAGGTTTGTGTCCACACAGTATACTGACAGATGTTTGTAGACTGATGAGGACTCGAAACCAGGTGTTATAACATTCTCCACAGATGATTTCTAGTGTAAAGGTCTCTCCTTATTTATAACCTCCGTAAGCAAAACCTGCGAGGAGAACAATACATGAAGTTGATTATGCAACCTCTTGCCTCTAGGTTCCAGCTGCAGCTGATCATTTTATAGATTAATTTTTGTATAACATAAATTTAAGAGTTCTTTTCTTTTAATTTATTGGTCGTCCTACCAACATCATAAACTACACTTCTTCGAGGAAGATAGTTGGGGTTAAATGGCACTGTGATAAAGGCCAACTTTTTATTTAAATTCGGATGCTGAAATGTTTTTTGAGTACATAATCAGAGCCAACTTAATTATTATAATATATTTAGGTGTACTAAGATTGTACAGATTGTGCCATTTCCATATGTTTGGTCAGAGTTCGATGCGATCTTAAAATGTCACTGATACTTATTATAAGACTGCTACAACCTCAGCCCTGTATAAGCTCACATCAAACCAGACAGAAGTATACAGGCAGTGCAGTTATCTGAACCTGAACCTGAAAGCAGCTTTGTTTATGATTAATGCAACATCATATATTGGTAGGGCATGTAAACTTATGAAGATAAATTTAACAGGAGAAAAAAAAAAACAAGTCCCAAATTTCATTGACCTTATTTGTCATCAGGAAAAGAATTAACCTTGATGCAGATATCTGCATCTTCATATAAACTCTTTAGAAATGAACTAGTACACAACAGCCACCCACAAATTGAGATCAATGCCCCTCTTCATCACTAGTAACAGACACCACTAGCTTACACTCATAAAAAGAGGGAAGAAAAAAAAAAAAAATATTACAATAGCATCGCATAGTTTTTTGGAAAAGCAACAGACGTTTTGCACCAGATTAAATATAGTGGTACAACACAGACTGTTCTTCGCATGTCGTAAACGAACATCAAGAGACTGGTGAAGGAGGATGCTGTTGACGCTAACTTTACAAAAGCTTTTGATGCAAGGAATTACACCTCCATCACAAAAAACTCGTCAATCACCCTGTAGGCAGTAGAGCTGGCGTATATTCCCGGAAGCTGCCACATAATGTACAAACATAGGATAAGTTGAAATTATGTGCATTCACTTTATAGCTTGAGAGCATGTACTAGTAATTGTCCTCTATCATGGACATAGACAAACATAATACTACTCAGTCTCCATTCCTTTATTACGAGAAGTTGAAATCAAATAGTTGAAGTTTGGCTCATTTATCACGTATGTTAGTTATATATAGCAATATTGAGCATACTTGTAGCATGTCTTATGAAAAATTTATTTGTCGAGATCCATGGAATAAAGCTTAAGCTCCTAGGTTTTTCAATAACATCGGTTGAAATAAAGTGGTAAGTAGATAGGTGATTTAATCTAAATCGAATTTTGTTCTTGGTCAGAAGTGAAATCTCCATGTAATGATCATTAAGGAAGCTTACATATTATTATCTTCAGATACAGAAGTAACTGTATAAGTGCAATGTTTCAGGGATTAAATGTACAAGTATACTTTCCTTTTGTGGTGGTGGTTTTTTTCGTTTGTGGGAGAAACAAACAAATGGTTGTGGCACAATAAGCATTTCTATATTGAGAAATAAGTATCCCGCTAAGCAGCACCTCCACCCCCAAGTCGCCTCTCATTTCCAGAGAGAGTAAAAGTTCCAAACTTGCTCCCTCGTGATTTAAAGCAGGATGGTTGAAGTGGAGTGCTTCCGGACTGTTTCGTGATTGCAGAATACCCTTAAAGTTGAAAGAAAATTCTATAAGACATATACAATACCAGCTATGCTTTATGGATCAGTGTCGGACAACTAAAAAAAATGCCCAGGTAGTGAGGTAGTTGAAATGAGAATGCTAAGACGGAAAAGTGGCAATACTTTAAAAGATTTTGCTAAGATGCAATATTTTAGTAAAGGAGATGAAATTTTCTAGAACTTCGACACCTGGAAAGCTGTTTGCTGGACAAATATTCACTTTCTATCCAAAGAACCATTTCATCAAAGGGTAGGCCAAACTAAGCTTTTAATGTAGCTATGCTGTTTTGGCTGAACATTTGCAGAAGGTTAGGCAAAACTAAGGTTGGCATAGCAAAAGCCTTTAAATTGTTTTGAGTGTCGATTTTACCATTAGGTTCTTGCACGCCAATTTTAGCAGAATCCAAAAAGGGTAATGGACAAAATAAACCTAGCAGAACTTTTCAATTTGTGGTTGGCCTTAATGCAAATATCTGTTAGTAGGATCAAACTTGTTGGGGGTTCAAGTAACTCAAACGTGCTTAAAGAAAATAAACAATTGCAGCTACAGTAGCTGTTAACTCATCTAAAATACACATCCAGGATAAGTTTTGAAACATGAGTGATGTTATACAGATGACAGACATGAAGAAAGCAGTACTATGAATCTCAAAGTCTACATTTTTAGACTTGAACAAAGAATAAGTGTTTCTAGAAACAATTCAGAAATGTGATACTTCCATATAGAACTAAACAAATGGCCCCAGAAGCAAGCACCTCACTCAGGAAACAATTAAATTGAGCATAGGAGGAAGAAAAGTGACAATATATGCCCGTTATCCTCGCTTTTGGCTTCATATATATGACAAAGAATATGTCACATCGTGGGTCTAATATAATAATAGATCACGTAGTAGCTGATGTGAAACACTCATAAATCTAGGTTAAGTCCACAAATAAAGCAGGAAAGTTACTCAACAGGTGCAAGATTTTACCATACAACCAGTCTTTGAAATGCACATGCAGCGCACATGATAAATCCCGTTTCTGGTTGTCCTCAAGTTGTGCATTCCCTATGACTTGTTGGATATCACTCAAGATTGAATGCTGAAAAAAAAGAAGAACAAAATAGGCTCAAAACCTAAATCTATGAAGCAAAAAGAAATGCAAGAGTATTTGAGACAGCTAGTAAAACTGCTTTGAAGGTCAGAAAAAGAGTATTCGGGAACTGTAAACCAAAGATGTTGCTTTGGAGATTAGAAACCGAGTATTCAAAACTTGTATACCAAAGATGTACAATATGGCCATAAATTGCAATATAAGCATTTCAGTAAGGCTTGAAGGATTAGAGAGAGCCTACATTTCCTTTTAGGGATGCCATATAAGTTTCAGGTAATGGAAATGGGTTATCAATTGTTGGTTGTGTTGATTCAACTGCAAACCACTTAGGAATCTGCAAACAAGGAATCCGGTAAGTATAACGAATTTGCAGTCATGGACTCGTGAGACATTTTGTTCTAAAAGCTATGAAACAGCAAGGATGTAAGTATAAGCAAATTAAGTTAACAACAAAATATTAGATACAAAAGGAAAGCATATCTAAACGAAAAAAACTAATCTTGGTAGGAAAAGCTACTTCTATCAAGAGAGAATAGATGATGACCCTAGTGCTCACCAAAAATGTTATGAACTGGTCAGGATGAAGACATGTAGCAGACTCAGCTTGAACATCAGAGACCCCAGCAGGGTGAGAAAGTGAATCATGAGGATCAACCATTCCCAGCACAAGGGCTGCATCCCATCTATTGACGCTTGCATTAATACCAACTTGAGACATGTGCTCCTCCAACAGTGGATAAAAAGTATTATATGGCGCCACCTGTTGTGATTAAAAGAGAAAAAAACATAAGACCTATGTTGCACGGATTCGTCACGACACATTTCAGACACAGTAACACGGATTCGGCACCTATTTTTATGTCCTAGTGAGTGTGTGTGTGTGTGTGTGTCCGATACGTGTCTGCCACGACACGGTCACGGGATGCATTTTGGAGTGTCCATGCTTCTTAGCATAGGACTCAACAATTCTTGATGATGAATGCAGTACACATGCTCTTGGCAGCCAATTGAGAACTCATAAAGGTTTTGGCCATCCTGTTCTTGGTTGATTAGATATATAGTGGACTTTGTTGCACCTATAAGATAGCTCTCCTACGTGAAAGTTCCCTAGAACAACTTAGCTGTAACCAAAAGTTTTGATGGTAGTGAGCTTAGCAATTTTAATGCCATTATTGGCACTTTGAACCATATGAACATCTCTCTCTCCATTAGAGAACATAATTCAAATTTGTTCACCAAACGAAACATGAGTTTGAGGAATTTAGATTACATAGAGAAACTACAGCAAGCATTTGGAAGAATGGAGAAAAACTAGGTGGCACTAGGAGAGGGAAGAGGATAAGTGATCTTATATGTTGCAGCTATTTCATAATCATTTACTTATTATTACATTACCTTGATTGCATTGGTAACACTCATGTTTGGGGTTGATTTTCCAAATTGTTTCATATTTACTAATAATTGGAAGTTCTCCTGAAGCTTCTTACATGGTACATGTGGAGGGTATAAACAGCACTAGGTTGCTTGAAGGAACAATGGCATTTCCTATTATTATTACTTAATATCACAAGTCATTCCCGTGTTGACTAGATATCTACCTAGGTTGAGGTTGATATTGGAAAAAACAGCTCTCATCGGTTTCCACTTTTGTGAGAATGTCTAGTAAGCCATAACTGATTATTGAGAGCATGTTTTTACATTTTTTTCCCCTTTTCCCTTCAAAGTAACTCCATATGGAATAGATTCTGGAAAACTTCAGACTTACAGGTCCACGATTTCTGGACCTACCATCAAATTTTCCATGTTTCTAGATTCCCTCCTAGGAAAGTAGGTTAAAGAATCTTAAAAGCACAATGCAAGCTTGGTCTCAGAACCAAGACGTCGTTTTCAAGCAAGACAATTGTTTCCGAATGTTTGAATGGTTTTCTTTTATCCATCATCATTCAGAATTTATTTATGACCCGTATGTGGTTTATTTAAACCAAAAACTGATTTGTGATTTTTTAATTATTTTTTAGAAACTTATTAATCAAGCTTACTTCCCAATTATTTTTCTTTATTACAAATGTTAAAACCTTAATTATTAACAAAACCAATTATTCAATCTACAATAATGTTTTAAGGTGTCATTAATATTAACGTTTAACACTAAAGTCTAACTCCTGAATATAGAAACCCGTGATGACTAGAAAAGGTCGGATTGAATTGTAAACTTTTAGTTGATCTAGATATCCCATCTTTAGTGGTTTCTTCATCAAGATGTTTCAAAAAAAGGTAGCTGAAGTAGAAATATCATCAAAATCATTATCCAAGCATTTTCCCATCGTAATGGGGCAGCTAGGAGCATAAGCAGCTCCACAAAAGAATTGATAAAAAAATTATGACCGACTATTGACTTAATGTCAACCCTCAATAATGGTGTCAAATTCCTAACCATGGTTGCTTAGAGCATGAGAGGACAATGTCGTAAAACCTACATAGCGAGTTGGATGCAGTTAAAGCTCATGTAACCAAGGAACATCCTCCAAGTTCTTCCCTTGGACTATAAAGAGTCTAGACAAAAGAATAGATGATGCAATTTGTTATAGGGAAGTGCATCCATCTCCATGACACATTAAGCCAAAGAGAAGAAGAATGAAATTCCCGTTAATTGAAGCACATATGTGGTGTTAAATAACTTCTTTATCAATCTAGCATAATAATTAAAAACCAAACCAGATCTAAATCCAAAGCCATAACAACTACAGTAAAGAGTTCAGATGGAGTTTTACTTGATATATATTATTGTTAGTTGAGCTTGATTGTCCTTAATCGCAATTACAATTTATATCAATATAGCTCCAGATGGTGTCTAGCATACAAAAGTCTGTCCCATTTAATCGTAGCCATCCAGAGCCTAGTTTATAGCTAGTTTTGACCTAAATATCAGCCGTCATCTTCTTGACCAAGAAAGCTTTCCATAATCAATTAGCTCCAGGCAATATTCCTCCAATAAGCTTCAAGCTCTGTTCTAAAAGGCGGCCGTCTAGGCGGCGCCTAGTGTCCGCCCGATGTCCGCCTAGGCATCCGTCTAGTCCCCCTGACGCTTGACTATACATGTTTTAGGGTTTTATGGATTTTTTTCTGCAATTTTCAGATGATTTTTTAGATTTTATTTTATTTTTTTGAACCACCTAGATTTAGGCGACTGTATGGACAGCCGCCTAGGCGGGCTAGGCTCTAGGCGGTGACTGCCTGCCCCTAACGCTTTTCACAACCTTGGCTTCAAGAATAAGCTTTAAGTGTTATAGACGAGGAAGGAGGGTTAGGTGGGTTCCCAGCATGGAGGGAGGATCAATCTAGCATCAAGAGTTCCCAGCTGAGGTACAAAACATCATCAAGGCCATCAAGGCTGTTGAAGCAAGATCTGGAATTCGAAGATGATACAAAAAGGACAAGTCTTTAAAGGTTTTTGCGCCACTTGGTACTGAAATCTCAGGTATTCTCTTGAATTACGATGGGTCCGGATCAAGGAATGTGCTCGGGGAGAATGTAATACTCAAGTCTGTAACTCCAGAAGTTGGAAGGAGTTTATGAAAAATGCTACAATAGAAAGCCACTGACGCAGAACTACTAACTCAGTAGTTTGAAGATGCCGGAACCAAAAAGCACGATTTTGAAACTCCCTTCATGTACACCCCATAAGGAAAAATCTCACATGCTGGCCAAGTTAACTGCAATCCCCACATCTTACACGTATAGGACAAGGTATACTAGGCACCTCAATATGAAAAGATGGACCAAAATGGCGTCTTGACTGTAGATCATGAAGATACCTCCATACTTTAAAAACATTGGTGCTTTATTAAGGGTTATATAACATTGAAAGGTAGCTGAAAAGTTCTTTTAATGATGCATCATGTGTAAGGGTTAAATGTTCATTTAGAATAAATTAGCAAATAGTTGTATCTTTGCTATTACTTTAACTTACGTATCTGGCATGATAGGTGTAGGTCTTTTTTACTTTAACCTAGCTATCTGGCATGATAGGTGTAGGTCTAGAAACTAATATATAAGGAATCATGGAGAAGAAGAGGTGAAACTACATCCAAATTCCAGTTGCAGACAAAGAAATGATAGGGATGATAAGGCTGGCAGTGGCATCCGGAAGGATCTCAATGGATATGGTTGCAACGGATTTGTAAGAAATTATAAACCAATACATATCAACCTGGCATGTATCAACCTCTAGTTCATCATTGGAGGTATATAATAGCTGGGTATGATTTTCAAGTAACTAATTGTGTAAAATATAGAGGTTATAGTAATGCCAAGTCAACTAGGTGCCTTCTGCTAACAGATGCTGACAACACCATGATTAACTTAGTGCAATACAAAGTTTTCATTCTTACATTTTGTGAGCAATGGCTCTTAGAATATGTCTACCAACAATCAGTGAGATACGAAAAGGCGGTTAACCTTATCCACCATCTCTCTTCCACATCATAAAAGAATAAAGATAGAATGAAAAGAAAAACCAACAGAATTTCCTCTTTTCCTACCAGTTTCCCGTACCCACAACACCACGAGGCCCTCTTAAACTTCTTTCAGCAGCTTGTTCATTAGTTTTCTATTTATGGTGTACATTGAAATGCCATAAACATAAACCTGATCTTTTCTCGTTTTGTATATTGCAAAAAGAGGTGAATGTTTAGATATAATAGTAACATCCTTCGTCGTCATTTCTGTTCATATTACTTAATGAAATAATCATAAAACAAGATTTAATTTCTCATTACAAAGGAAATCATGTTTTCAAAATGAGCTAGTTATGATATACATGATCAGAACTGGATAATTCTAAGTTTTGGAGGGTCATGCAGCATCCTAGATGATTGGTGGATTCATTCATTGAGTGACATAGGCACCTTAGACCCCTGAATGTAACATTTTCAGAGAAATGATCAAATTAAATGGAAGGTACCTAACATAGTGTGTCAACTAGCATAATCAATAAACATAAAGAATTTTCCGAGACACCAGTACATTGGGTTAGACATACACAAAAGGTAAAAATAACTCACTTTTAGCTTATGGTTGTCCCCAAGAATAAGTGGTCGCTGATTCACACCCAAGAAAAAAACACCCTCCCGACAATTTGCGATGCATATCCGTCTCGCAGCTGTTATCACCTGTACCCTTTCACAATGCTCTACTCTCACAGCCTGCAAGTAAGAACTACTTAATGACTATCACATTCATCAAGTATAAATTGCAGGTAAGTACATCTTCAATAAAAAGGATGTCCAGTGCCACGAGATTCACACTAATGCAGGTTCTGGGGAGTGTTGAGACATATGCAGCATCACCCCCAATATATGGAGAGGTGGTTTCCACAACTCAATCCCACATCCTCCAGGATGCAAGTGCTATGCCTTTGCATTGGGCCACATGATTCCCTCATGTAGATAAATGTTTAATGTGGTAACTAAAAAGAACATATAATAAAGGGTACATCTTCTATTCGAAGAGAGGGAGATCTTTGAGAAGGTGCAGCTAAAGAATGGAGGGTAAATTCGTCAGAACACCATATGAGAAAAGTATCACTAGAATCTACATAGCCATCTGGTACCAAAAGAATATACATATCATATTGATAATTAGGAGATGAGAACAAATCAAAATTATCATAGGGGGAAAATGAAAACAATTGACCACTAAGATATTGAAGATAATAGCACATTTTGGAAATGAAGGAAGTAACATGCCAACATCAAAGCCTTTACCCAAATTTATGGGTTCGGCTATTTGGATATTTTTCTTCCATTCAGCTATGTGAAGGACTGTGTGCACCGCAACTTTAACAAAAACATATCCTTCTTCACAGCCTCAATCCATGTTGTTGAAGCAAGTAAATTTGAGTAGTATGCATACCTTACCAACAGCACCAAGGACAACTGTTGCATCAGAACATCCATAAACAGTAGCATAACTTAGAGGAGCTAGTATGTAGATAACAGACTCTTGGCAATTCAAAACCTGCAGCATACAGTAAACTGCAATGTCAAACAGAAACGAAGTCCATCTACCTTGAGAATCATGCTTAGGCTTTTAAACTAATGCAGTGCATTCTATTTTTCATCACTTTTACAATGATAAACAAATGAAATCGAGGGAGAAAAGCTAACATATAGCCAATGTGAATGGTCAGCTTGTATTGCCAATGAATCAGCACTTGGGATGAAAAGTTTTTTGTCATTGCTTTTCCGACATCATGAACACTGTATCAAAGAAATTTTAAAAAATAAATAAATAACCCTCAATTCGTCTAAGCATAGCCTCTAGTAGGAAATGCACTTCAACTGAGAAGCCACACAAAAATGGATATTAATGTGGGCTTTACATGTCTATCACAGAATGATAGCAAGATGCACACTTACAGTTAACTTGCACATTTTAATTAAACGAGATACATAACATTATTAAATTAAACAACTGTAAAATTGATTCCAATAAACAGATTGCAAATAAATTTTAGATTTTGATGTATAGGATAAACTGTACACGAGTTATATTAACAAGCTTCCACTAATGTCATATATATATATATATATATATATATATATATATATATATATATATTAAACAAGATACTTAACATTATTAAATTAAACAACTGTAAAATTGATTCCAATAAACAGATTGCAAATAAATTTTAGATTTTAATGTATAGGATAAACTGTACACAAGTTATATTAACAAGCTTCGACTAATGTCATATATATATATTTGAAAAGGGGCACATTGGCCCTTGGTAATTAATCCCTTCCACTCCCCCACTGGGCTCGAACACCCGGGCCGCATGCCTCTCCACTAACCACTAGGCTAGAGGGTCATTGGATATATATATATATATATATATATATATATATATATATATATATATATGGGTAAACGGGATATGAGCCATAGTGCTCATATTCCTACATGAGCCAGATTCATGTAGGAATATGAGCACTATGGCTCATATCCCGTTTACCACACACACACACACACACACACACACACATATATATATATATATATAAGCATGGTGCAGTTGGTCCTCCTAAGATTGAAATACAAGTGTTTTAATTCCATTTATAAGTTAATTTTAGAGTAGCCCATGAAACAAATTAATGCTCAATAATGTTAATCTTCTAGATCAGTGGCCTAGCCACAACATGCCTGTTCTTCGGGGCTGATTTTAGGGGGCCAAAAGGGGTCACCGCCAACCCCAACCCCCTCCCAATCTGACAGATTCCTTCACGCAGTTCACTCACAAGTTCTAACCTCCTAGATTGTGATGGGGGGTCCCTAGTGGATCTCACTGGTTTCTCTCTTATCTATAAACTGCTGAAAATTTTAATTGGAATACAGATTAAAATAATGACACTTATAAATTTCAAAATAGTTAGGGATTTGGGATGCTCACTGGATCCTTCCTTATTTATACATAACTGCTTTTATACTCATCTCAAAAGACATTATAGATAGTGGATCAATATCCAAAAGAAATCACCAAGTGAGAAAATATGTTCACCATAGATTCAAAAACCTAGTATAATCGATCAATTTTCCAAACATTACACACAAACCAATAGGATTGTTATTCATTTTCACTCTTTGGCTAAATGTATCCTAGAGATGAATGCAATTCCCTATAACAAATTGTATTATCTTACCTCTTCATCTATAAATGATGGGTCAATATCCAAAAGTAATCACCAATTGAGAAAATGTGTTCACCTGAAAATTCAGAAACCTAGTAATAAAATGGTCAATTTTTCCATAAAACATTACATACAAATCCATAGGATTGTTATTCCTTTTCACTCTTTGGCTTAATGTGTCCTAGAGCAAATTGTATTATTTGCCAGCAGTAAATTGTATTATTTTACCTTTTTGTCTAGACTGCATAAAGGGACATGGAAGCTGCTCCTTGGTTGCATGAACTCAAACTGCATGCCAGAAAGGTACACCTACCTTCCTGCCAATTGACCGCCTAAGTTTTGTGGCATGACCCTCTTATGCTCAGAGCTAACTTAGCTATAGGAATTTGGCTCCAACATATAGGTTGATGTTCGGTAGCACAACAACAACAACAACAACAACAACAACAACAAAGCCTTTTCTTCCAAATTTCTGGAGTTGGTTGTTTGAAGCCTCTTCTTCCATTCAGCTCTATTAAGGATCATATCCTATGTAACGCTAACAAAAACCAAGCTTTATCTAAAAGTTGATGTCATGTAGACAAACGAACATAAAAAAAATGTCAAATCCTTGTGCTTCATAGCCGATCCCATTCAGATAGGAGAAGACTTGGATGATGATGATAATGATATATACACAAACCCAGTATAAGAGGGGAGAGGAAAGAAGGTGATAGTTGTGGTGGAGGAAATTAGCATGTGCATCCTACTTGTGCAGCAATTTAGCATATTGTGGTCTCTATATAGTGAATCCGTTTAAAGACGGACGACATAAGTGACAGTAAAAAATAATGTCCGTCTTTACTTCTCTATCTTCTCCTGACTAAACTTGAACAAATGATGGCAACAGTCATAAGAGGGGTAAGACAAGCTCCATTATACACTTCTTGTTCTTGCAACTTACAGTTGTTTCTCCTCCTCTCCCCCCTTCCCACCCTATACAAAACCACGTCGTCTTGTTTCCCTCCATCTACACAACACCCGCTCTGTGTGCCCAACTTCTCAACAACTATCAATCACCTTCCCTACCTTATTGCCACCAACCCTACTCATTGTCCCTACAACTACCCTCCTTAACCATCCCTTTCTCCCTTGCCAGCAATATATGTAGCAATTGTCTCCTATCAACAATATCAAGGTTCGGAATATCGGTATCATGATTTGCTTCGACCCCTTCCTATGAGTATCGGTATCAATATTGGCGGTTTTGGCTGTTTCTGATTGGAGTATCGGGTTATTTATTTCAAAAAGATAAAAATGATAATAAAAAAAATCTTTTTAAAAGCTTGAAAGTTATTTAATATATTTACACATAATTTTATATATTATGTTACTTCTCGGAGTTTTAAATAGAATAATATTAACATGGATGAATGTTCTGAATTTATAGATATAGAACTTCGACAAATGGTATTGGTTATATTTATCAATAAGAAACTATATCGATACACTTTAAATTGTCATTGGATCATTGCGGTGATACTATTTTTCAATTTTTATCTTTTTCGTTCACTTTTCTATGCCAAATTGATTGGGAAAGTGACCATCAACATCGGTATCAATCTGTATATCTGTATCGGACGTATCGTTTCGACATCGATCGATATTGCAAACTATGAGCAATATCTGTAGCAACCACCCTCGATTCATGCCAGACCTTATGTGCACCTCCCTACCCTTGCACCTTCCACCTACCTGTTGTCCATGTGGCCAATGCCTTCACTATGCCCTCACACCAAAAACACTATCCAAAACTGATAAAGGTCATGTGAACATGAAACAGTAACCAGTAAGTGAAATGACAAGGCTTTGGGCATTGGCCCTAATTTTTCTTTGAGTTCCTCGGATGTCTTCATATTCGAAAAAATGGTGAGTAAATATAAATCGCTAACATAGTCATAAAAAGTATTTAGATTTATATTTGCATAGGGAAAAAAACAGATTCCATAGTAAAGTTAAATAGAACACCTGACTTTTTCATAGAAAGAGGATAAACCCTCCTCCGATACTCTTTACATTTTTACCCCCTTTAATCAGATTTGGGAATATCATGACGGGATTTTTCTTTAATGTACTTTAGTTTCGTGAACAATGTTGGAATTTCTTTTCATTAATATATTCCTTCAGGTACTATAAAATTTTCCCTTGTGCAAAAATATAACATTAGCCCCAAGGTGAAATTCTGGTTCTGCCCCTACCCTCTGTCAAACTTAAGAAGTTATAGCGTGGAAGAACCAAAGAAAAAACATCAAGCTAAATTTATACTTCTAAGCAGCACAACAATCATGTTAAGCCCATGAAAACACCATACCATAGGCATTCAAACTATCAATCTACTTAAATATTGATCTTGTTATGTATCGGTACTAGCATACATTACCCCAAAACCTAGGCATGAACACTCCACATGGGCGTCATATCCAAGTTATGTCCATGTCGGACGTGTATCAAACACACCACACTCCAAAATACACTAGGACATGCCAAAACTTGTGTCGTGTCCTTATCATGTCATGTTGTAAACGTGTCAGTGAAAAATAGCCACAATAGAAAATCTAGTCTTCTGTTATTTTCCTTTTCTATTGTGGAGATAGAAAACTCTTAAATCATGAAGATGAGAACAAGTATAAATTGATAGAATAAGGTCTGGGTCACGTAAGCCTCACCTTTAGAGAATGTCCTTTGATATCACATGGCCGCTTGACCACATAAGATTTTGATATACCCTCCACAAAAGCCTGACTTCTAGAATATGTAGGCATGGCAGCATTACTTGGTGAGCTGCAGCTATGTGACTTGGTATTTAAAGAGGCATTGGCCGCTGTCATGTCCAAATCTGCTGCATTTATTGAGCCATTTTCTTTTGACGGTGTTTTCTCTAATGCATGCTCCAAAGAAGCAGCTATCCTTTGTGATATCCAATCAAGTACTTGGACAGCAGGAACAGGAACTGCAGGCATGTCTGGATCTGAATTGGCAAAGAAAGGAACAGCCTGGCTCAACAGTACTCCTTCGCTCTCATTTTGAACAAATTGGATAAGGAACCCCAGGTGTTGAAACCTTTCTAACGTTAATACCTAAAAGAAAATCAACAAGTATAGCAGTATAGACGCCTATGGTTAATAACTAACATAGTAATAATAAGTAAATCCTATAATACACAGCATCTTTTTCCAAAGAGGATGATGAAGATGAACAGCTGAAAATGTTAAGATGACAAATCTTCATAACTACAAAAGAGAAACAGACTAAAACCATTGATATATTTGAAAGCCTCCCGACGAATCCTCATACTTAGAAAAAGAACAAGTACTCAAGACAATGATACATTCTATATAAATCATTCTACAAGTATGATTCAAGAAGTAACTTGTATATTTTCACAATATGGAACAGCAAATTAGAAGACTTTCCAACACTAAGAGGAGCACTTTAGGTCTCTCATGCACATTCATGGTCAGTTTCCCTCTGTTGAATTATAGTCCTTGTTAAACATTTGCTGCTCGGTTTCACTTAAAACTGATAACTAGTAAAGATAAGCGTAAGAGAAATTGGTTGGATCAATAAATGTTATATGATTATCATTTCCATGCAAGATTGACAAGACTTTCCAAATTTTCAGCTTCCAGTTAACTTCTATATAAGAAGACATATTACACCAAAGATAAGCACTCAAAGTCTCAAACATTCATGTTGCCAATATCTAGTGCAAGTAAAAAAGTAATTCAAGAGAACTTGGATAACAATAAGCAACATTCTGGAAACAACAAATAGTATTTGTTGGGCCATTTCATAATGTATTTTGATTACAACAAATCATAAAGCTTATGATTATCTATACCTATGTTGTCACATGCGACGTCTAGGCGTGCAGGTTGGAGGGGGCTCGCCTTGACCCGGGAAAAAAATTACTGGGTGAGGCGATGCTCGCCTAGGTGTCCACCTAGGGTCGATCAGAGGAAAATATAAACGAATTCTGGATGGACCAGAGAAAAAATTTACTTTGTGTTGCTTCATGAATGCTTCTTTAATGCTTATTAGAACAAATTAGTTATTAACTTATTATTACTACAAGTGTTACTTTTATGCTTGTTAGTTATTATTTAGTTATACTAAATATTTATTGTAATATACATAATTGCAGTTTTTTTTTTTTGTAAAACAATAGCCAAATTTTGGACGGAAGCCTAGGCGAGGCAGGTGGGCTATCGCCTCTCCTCGCCTAGCGCCCAGTACAACATAGATTTATACTTTAATCTGCCTAAGCTTGTATGTGTAAGTGCAAAAATTGCACGATAAAGGTCATCAAATTATACTCATATATGCTTCATGGATGGCCTCTACTAGACTACTCTTGGGTTTTTCATTGATATGGAAATATGCCATTACGTGTTTTTGGACTATATGAGGATAAGCATGTATGACATACTCTTGACTTTATATATATATATATATATATATATATATATATATATATTTGCGTCCAATGCAACTCCTCGAGCCTCTTTCTTACGAGTCTTTGTCAATAGGTCTGTGTCTAGCCCAATATCAGGGCTCCGCTTTCTCGTGACGAGTAACCAAACCATCGAACATCCGTGGTCTGGAGTTAAGAATTCGATCGCACTCCTCCTTCGAGCCAAATTGAAAGAAGAAATACCAATATAAACTTGTACTTTTCACACAGGAAGTTCTAGTACATCAAGTTGACTTCATGTGTGTGAGTGTCTATGATGATCCTCTTCCTTGGGTAAAGAATTGAGGAGTTACATCATATGCAAAATACATGTCTGTGTGTGGGGGGGTGGGTGTGTGTGTGGGGGGGGGGGGGGGGGGGGGGGGGGGAGGGGGGGGTTCGTATAAACGATCCTCTTGCTTGGGTAGAGGATTGATGAGTTGCATCAGACGCAAAATCGAGGATTAATGAGCATAGAGCGGAAACCCGGACATAGTCCACGGTGATATATGTAATAAAAGACTCGAGCTTAAGCCGGACAGTAGATAGACTTACAATTTCAATATATATATATATATATATATATATATATATATATTGATGTCGACCAATCTGTCGGTTTCATAAGTAAAATGACACGATTTGGTAAATGCATTGTCCATGTCGTTTTAGAATATAGGTAAATACATTGTCCATGTCGTTTTAGAATATATCGGTCGTCACAATTTTTTTTTAAATGTCAACCGATATTTTAGTTATTCAGATTTTTGTTGAGGTTTTTTGAGAGAAGGATTTTAAGTGTTAAATATTTAGATTCTTAAATTACTTGTACATTTTAAGAATTAAATTACTTAGACTCCTAAATAGTATTTTATTACATTTTCGTGGTTATTGTCTTACTTAGACTATTAAACTACTTGATGCAAGATTTGAATATTAGTAGTTATTTAAATTTGACTTAATAGTCATTATGTTAGTTATAGGACATTTAGTGCACTTAGCTAGGACATTTAGTGTGTGTATATAAAAAAAATTAAAGTCCCTATTACTTGCACCAAAATTTTAGAGTTTTGGTGATGGTTGAGGGTTAACATTTATGTTATTCTAACAAGCCCCTGCGGGTCAAAGGACGATTATATGGACCGAGGACTCGATTCACGATGCGGTATATTTTTAAATCTACTTAAAATATGTGTCAGAGGATATTAGAACCTGGGTTGTTCTAATACCATGTTAAAGTATTTGTGAAGGTTGAGAATTAATATTTATGTTATTCTAACAATCTTTAAGCAACCTAACATGCACAGCAAAAACTATTATATATATATATATATATATATACACACACACACTAGTGGTCAGCGGGGAGTTGCATAAGGCCCTGGCTGGGTGGCGGAAGATCGTTGGCACATATATATATATATATATATATATATATATATATATATCATTGACACATCAGATGTGTTGGTACTTGGTAAGTTCATTGTTTGGACAATAAGCTCGGATTTTTTATTACATATCTTCTTGGACTATGTCCAAGTACATTTCTATACATGTTTCTCGATTCTTACGTACGTTGCATCATTGCTTAATCTGATAATCGGACGGATCTCCATCACACGCTCTGCTCGGGCTTCACCGTCAATACTATGATCCTCTCGTCGGACAAACCGTTCCTCAGGGTTCGGCTCTCAATCGGCCTCTACATGGATATCTCAGTTTGTCCCTTCTTTAATATTTAAGCGCATATCATGTCCGGGGGGTTCGAACCTCTGATCCAGTTTCACGGATCCTTGTCTCTAAGACTTGAGGGTCAAAAGCGAATGATTGTTGACAATATACATAACAATAACAAAGCCTTTTATCCAAAATTTTAGGGTTGTTTGTTTGAATCATTTTCTTCCATTCATCTATGTTAAGGGTCATGGTCTATGTTAAGGATCATGTCCTTTGTAACACAAACAATATATATTAGTTGCAATGTCGTACACGTTGAATTGTGCATATTGTAACTTGAGAGCATATGTTTACTATAATTGCTTACGATAATGGACCAGGCCAGACCAGGTCCAAACCTGCAAAAAAAGCCCTATCTGGTAGTCTTACAAAACCTAACCCAGACCTAGCCCTTTGGGCCAGTCCACAGGCTTTCCAGACTGGACCAATTAATTTAACTTTTTACTATCATATCATATGACAAATCAGTTATTATATTCAATCAAACACAATTTACTTACACTTTCTACGGGTCAAATGTGATCGGTAGCACTTATGATGGGTAGAGCGTGGTCGGAAGCACTCGATGGCAGGAATGTGGTCGACGGCATTCAGGTTCCAACATGTGGTTTGATTGTTACTTGTCACTACTATCAAGTAGAGAAATGTTCATTTGTACCATCACATTCTCCAACAAAATCCCAAATGAACTTTCTCTAACATAATCCCAAATGCACGAATTTATGATTTAATTAAGGTTTTGGTATTTCCAAACAGCATTATCATATCCAATTAGAACCGGTTATTTTTGGATATACCATAATTATCGTCCTATAGGTGCTGACATCCATAGTTTATTACAATATTACATTACAATGTTTACCCAATACTAAGGGATTTTAAATAGGGAAAGTGGACTAGACAGTGGGCTATCAATGGGCCAGGTTTTCAGGTCAGGCTGGCTAGTATCCAGTACCCGGCCCGAAAGAGGAGAATGACAACAAAAAGATGATAGAAGGGGAAAAAACTTGTGCACCCTACACCAAAGGCTTATAATTCACACATTACCCTTGTTGTCGCAGCAGTTACTGCAGAAGATGGGAGAAAATGCATATACTTGATGAAAAGGCTGAACAATGGCATTATGAGAACACTACTTTACAAGTGGGTATTTCCCATTTATTAGGAACTTAAGGTTGGGACTTTTTTGTTAAGCAGCAGTCCACTAGGAGATTTGGAAAATATGCACTTTACAAAAGGTTGTAAACTGAAGAAACTTCCTAAAATATGAAGTTATATCAAGAATAACCGAATTGAAGATGAAACTTCCTAAAATATGAAGTTATATTTTCTACACCATAGCATGTATCAAATAGTACATGCTTTGCATGTGTGGAGATTCCCATGACTAAATGATGAAGCCATAAAACTTTAATGAAATATTATACACTTTAAACTAGCAAAAATCTCAGAGATGTTTTTCAGTTTCATATATTTAAGCAATGTTTTCACATAGATAAAGTGAAGAAAGGTTAGGATTCTTTAACTAAATCTAAATGAATGAATTTCACAGCTCAGCAAGTCTAGTATTGATTCTAAACAAGTGAAGTGGTGGGCGGATCTTCTTATACTTGATAAACTAAATGCCTTGACTTATATTGATTATCACATATAACCTGGATCACGTGTCAATGCAACCAATTTCTTTAACCAAATATAATATAAGAGAAATCTTATAAACTTCTAGGAATTTTAGAGAGTTAGAAGCAATGGGGTCTTTCAATATATAAAGCATAAATCAACTGATCCCGTTTGAAAATGGGTAAGAAAGAGAAGACAATTATCAACTTGCTTGAAAGAAAATTAAGAAACATAAAAGTAAAAAATTGTTAATATAGTGATAACCTTGTGACATAATACATAAGACAACAAGCCCAAGCAATAAAATCAACAATGGAACTTGTGACGCTCCTTAAAAATATAAATTGGTGAATGAAGATTAACTAAAAGAACATAAGAAATGGCAGTTGACAAAACTTATTTTAAAATGACCAACCAGAGTTTCTTCACCCTCGCCTTCAACAGACTCTGCCAAAAGTGCAAGTATGTTGGGCAAATGCTTTTGCAGATATGACAACTGATGAGCCTCTTCATCAACTTGTGAAGGCATAAATCGCCTACTGTTACTGCGTACAAGCTGCATGAAACCGAATACCTCTTTAGTACGGAATAACCAAAATAATCTTATACAATGGTATCAATTAAGAGATGGTAGGATAAAAGTTCAAAATGTTCTGGTGTATTGTTCATCATGTTAGCAAAAGGCTAGCAGGTAAGATAAAGTCAAGGTAATTAATTCCAAGCAATTATAACTAGAGTACACAATTTCACTACTATTCTGAATTTTCCATACGAAAGACATAAGTAGCCGTACAAACTTCTGGGAGTTATGCACGACAATAGACCACAAAGAAAACAATGGCATTACAATCATATAAACTAAAACTTTGGTGAATCACTTATCTGAACATTTACATCACTCGCATATAGCATTTTGATGTAAATCAGAAAACAAAATCCGAAAAAAAAAAAAATTAGAAGCAATAAAACACAATCAATATTCTTTTCCCGGAGGACGAGAGAGCAACACATGTTGATAAAGTTCTGACAAAGTTGGCAAATTAGCTCATACATTGAACCAATTTCAAAAGATATCTTAAGCAATTGTAGCAGAAGGAAATCTATGCCAAATTTCCCTAAAGTAGATACCGTAAACTCTTCAGATCAGAACACTTTCCCACAATCACTATAAAGCGAATTCATATATTGGCAATGGATGAGAAACAAAATAAATTTCATTCCCTAGCTTGTTGCAATTGAATGATATGAGGCTCTCTATCAGAAAATAGTATTAACAAATCATGTAGGAGAGTCAAATTAGAAATTACCTACTATGGATGATCACAGATCAAACTCCAGTTAATGATTTGAATATGTTGAAGAGAGTAAACACAAATCTAAATTGTCTAATTCATACCCAAATAAAGAATAAGTGTTCTAGTATGAAGGAGCGTCACAAGTTCCTTTGTTGATTTTATTGCTTGGGAGCGTCACAAGTTCCATTGTTGATTTTATTGCTTGGGCTTGTTAATAAAGAATAAGTGTTCTATATGAATTCGCTTGCTTGAAAGAAAATTAAGAAACATAAAAGTAAAAAAATTGTTAATATAGTGATAACCTTGTTAATATGAATTCTCTTGCTTGAAAGAAAATTAAGAAACATAAAAGTAAAAAAATTGTTAATATGAATTCGCTTGTCTTATGTGTTATGTCACAAGGTTATCACTATATTAACATATTTTTTACTTTTATGTTTCTTAATTTAATTTCAAGCAAGCGAATTCATATATTGGCAATGGATGAGAAACAAATTAAATTTCATTCCCTAGCTTGTAACAATTGAATGATACGAGGCTCTCTATCAGATAATAGTATTAACAAATCATGATGTAGGAGAGTCAAATTAGAAATTACCTACTATAGATGATCACAGATCAGACTCCAGTTAATGATTTGAATATGTTGAAGAGAGTAAACACAAATCTAAATTGTCTAATTCATACCCAAATAAAGAATAAGTGTTCTAGTATGAAGGGATGGGAACTATCTTACAAGTTACAACTTGATAACAATAAACAGGGATGGGAACTTTCTTATAAGATACAACCTGATAACAATAACGAGTGTTCCCCATATGTATTTCAGTATTTATATTTTGCTTCTGTCTTTTACATATAGGGGGTGTTTGGTTGGACGTAAATGCAAATACATCCAACGTTTGATGCACCATTTTCAATGTTTGCTTTGATATAAATGGTGGAATCAGTGCAACAAATGTTGCATCAACTCCCCCAACTACCGCATCTCTTTTGTTGCAAGAACACTTTCGCAACATTTACTACACCATTTACATTTCCTCTCATTCTCTCTCCATTCAAGTCACAACTAAACAATGGAAGTCTATTTGCAACAAAAAAAGTTGCAACCAAATATTCTAATTACATCATTCCAAACAATAGATTTATAGTTCCCGCGACACCATTTACATGCAACCAGACTGTATATGCAACACCACTTAACAGTAACAAATGTTGCATGGTATTTCTATCTAGGATCAACCAAACAGCCCCCCATAGTCAATGAATCAGTTCACAATTTAGTAGTTGTGGCATTGGCTCTGTCAGTTGAACCATGCAATCTGTCTTGATTCTTCCAAATGTTTTTTTTCATAAGATAATCTATGTAAACCAATGTTTGTTTCACAACCACCTCCCGATAGAAAAAATATCCATTCAAGGACTGTCATATAAGCTCCTCATCATGACTATGAAATAGAGTTGTTTGATCTATTGAGAGTATTAGTGGGTGTTTAGTCCCACATCTAGTAGAATAGTAGAGAGAGGGATTAGCCTCTCATATATATATGTAGTCCCACCCATCAATAAAATCAAGCCAAATATTAAACCAAATTTCTATTTGGTATCAGAGCCAAACCCCCACCCCTTCTCCAAACCCTAACCCTCTCACAGACGCCACCCCCTCCCTTTTTTCCCCATCACCATCACTACAGCCCTGCCCCTCGGCTAGCGCCGCCTGGCCGCGCGCCGCAGCGCCGCCTGCTATTGCGGCTGTTGTCGCGGCTGCTGCTGTTGCCGTTGCGATCCCGACGACCCCCGACCCTGACGACCTTCTTCTTCGTCTTCTCTCCTGCAAGTTGTAACTCGGTTCTGTCCATATGCAACTGCAATTGCACGTAAGACCGAAAAATTTAATTTTCTGATTATTATTTTGTAGCAGCAAGTTGTAATCGGAATATTAATTATATAGTTGCTAGTTTGATCGAGGTATATCAGTGAGGGACTTTTGTGTGAACTCCTGATCTCGATAACAACTGTCGGTTCCTCCTTCTCGTCAGACCATGCGACCTCGGGTCGAAGCCGTGCACGGGACGTGAGCAGCGACTCTCAGGGACACCGCTGCCGCTGAAGGAGGAACAGTAGACGTGGAGAAGACGACGATCAAAGGAGGAGACGATCTAGATCTGCCACCGTCTTGCTGATCTTGCGGATGGAAGAGGACAAGAAGAAGACGACGGAGACGATCTACGGCAAGCTGACAGCCCAAGAGATGAAGGTTTTGGTGGACGATCTCTTCTCCAAGAGGCTGACCGAGACTAGCTCCCGTGGTGCACACGCGGATGTGGATCCTTCACCATACAAAATAGAAAAGTTAGAGAAATTGAAGATAAAGTTTGAGGATACTTTCAACTACTTGAAGTGGTTGCGTCAGGCGATGCTGACTCTGAAGGCAAGAGGCTTGGTGGACTATGTGAATGGCCAAACCAAGGCACCTAAAGATCACTCCTCACAGGAATTTGCTATGTGGGAGATCGTCAATAATATTGTTGCTGGATGGTTGACAACCTCATTGACCGACAAGTGTCGGGCAACGTGGAAGCAATGGAGGATGCTGATGACATTTGGATGACGCTGAGAGATATGTACACAGGGTCGGGCAACCCTTTGAGGATTTTCCAACTACAAGATAAACTTGATAAGGTGGTCCAAGAAGATCACACCATCTCTGAGTATGCGGCTCTGCTGAAGAAGTATTGGTCAGATCTCGACCACTATGACCCCATTGGCATGGAAGATGAGCAAGTGGAACTGACATTTGCGAAATATTATAAGTTCATGGAGTATATTTTGCGACAGAGGATGATGAAGTTCCTGAAGGGGCTGGACCCAGCATTCGAGCAGAGGAGGAATATCCTACTTGCTCAACCTAGGCTGACATCCCTGGAGGAGGCCATAGCTGCTATGGCATAAGAAGAGGCACGACTGAAGCTGATACCTAGCACCACTAGCTCTCTGGAAGAAAAATCAGCTCTAGCAATTTTTAACCCAAACCCTTCCGGAGGGGGAGGATGCTACAACTGTGGAGACCCTGGACATTTCATCAGATTCTGTACGAAACCCCTGAGAAACTAGTCCAGCGGCCGAGGACGCAGCCGTGGAGGGCATAGGGGTGGCAGAGGAGACTATGCTGGTGGCAGAAGTAATTATTCCGGAGGATACAAGGCAAACCTGGCAGAAGAGGGAAGTGAGAGTCGGTCACCAATATGACCCCTAGTGAGAGAGAAATGCTAGAGATATGGAAAAGTATGAAGCTTGGAACCTGCGACAGTCGAGCCAACACCTCTGGGGCATCAACTCCAACCACCTCCAGGGGTAACCTACTATGCTCATACAAGCACAGGTATACCTGTTCATGCCCTGGCATCTATCCACAGACCAGGTTGGATAATTGACTCTGGGGCATCTCGCTATGTCACGGGTGCCCATAATGAGTTCCAAGATTATCCTCACCTGACGACGTCTGAAAGCATTCAGACTGCTGATGGTACGGCTAGACTCATTATGGGTAAAGGCACAGTTGAATGCACCACTTCCATAACCCTTACTGATGTCTTGCATGCTCCATCTTTTTCTGTTAATCTATTGTCCATTAGTGCCATTATTCTTCAACTTAATTGTGTTGTTTCCTTTGATATTCCTAAGATAATTTTTCAGGAGAAAAGAACAGGAAGACGGTTGAGGACTGGCACTTGGCATAAGGGACTATGGTACTTGGACATGGGTGGGTTGGACGCAACATTAGCGTCACTGGTGGAAGAAGCACAACCGATAGAGCCGCAAAGAACTGTGAAAGCAGAGTTATTACTTCAACATCAGCGCATATGATACTCGTCATTCAGTCTACTTAGTCGGATGTATCCATCTATGTATCAAAAGGCTAATAAACAAAAGTTGGTTTGTGATACTTGTGAGCTTGGAAAACATACCAGAAGCTCTTATGTGAGTTATGGAAATAGAAGTTTAGCTGCTTTTGATATGATACACTATGATGTATGGGAACCTTGTCCTATAACTGCGGTTAATGATTTTAAATGGTTTGTCACATTTATTGATTGCTACACTCGTGTCATATGGATATACCTAATGAAGAGTAAGAGTGATATCTTTACATGCTTTCAAGATTTTCATCGCAGGATTTCAACACAGTACAGTGTTAAAGTGAAGATTTTGAGATCTAACAATGGGACAGAATACACCAACAAGGCTATTGAAGAGTACTTATCAGCCCATAGGATACATCATCAAACTTCGTGTGCCTACACCAGCACAGAATGACATGGCAGAGCGGGAGAACATGCACATGTTTGAAGTAGCACAGTCAATGATGTTTGCCATGAATGTTCCTAAACACTTGTGGGGGTATTCCTTGTTGACGGCTGCATATCTCATCAACAAAATGCCCTCTTAGGTGCTAGGATGGAAGACACCGTTTGAGATGCTTACAAGAGAGAATAAGTACATTGTTTCTCCAAAGGTATTTGGATGTGTATGCTTTGTGAAAGATAACAGGCCTGCGGTAGGAAAGCTGGACCCTCGGACAGTAAAGTCTTTGTTGGCTACCCAGGGACTGAGAAGGGATACTCTTGTTGGAGTTCGGTGGAGCGAAGGCTCTTTGTGAGCATGGACGTTACATCCAGAGAGATGGAACCATACTACCACAATGGTTCAGATGAAGGCTCCGCATTTGGTGACACACCTAATACATGAGGTGTTAGGAGTGAGGGGGAGATAGGCCCAAGCGTGATTGTTGGATCAGTTCCATGCCGAATGATGGAAGCTGGTCCAAGGGAAGAAAGGGGAGATAGCGAGGGTGAGAAAAGTGATGAGGATACACACAATCAGGAGAAAGAAAGTGATGCTCCATTGCAGGGGGAGGAACAATCTACAGAGCTCCAAGTCTACAAAAGGAGAAAACAACAGTTCCCTACTGTGCCTATTACCCCTAATGTGCCATATCCCTCACATAACCCTGCCCCAACTCTTGAAGATGCACCTCCTGCACCGGATCCCTCTGATTCGGATGGTATGATCTCTCCACTATTACATCATGTTCCCTTAAGGAGATCTTCTCGCAGTAATGCGGGAAGAGCCCATAATCGTTATGGTTATGAACATGACATTGCCAATTTTTTATCCTACTCTAATATATCCCCTATTTATCGAGCATTCATTGCATCGTTAGACACCACCTCTTTGCCTAAGTGTTAGCAGGAAGCGAAGGAAGATCCAAGGTGGAAAGTTATAATGTTAGAGGAACTTAGGACACTCGAAAGAAATGGGACATGGGAACTTGTTCCATTGCCTAAAGGAAAGAGAGCAGTTGGATGCAAATAAGTCTTCACAGTAAAGGAGACGCCAGAAGGTAAAGTGGAGCGGTACAAGGCAAGGTTGGTTGCAAAGGGATACACTCAATCCTATGGCATCGACTATGATGAGACATTTGCTCTGGTGGCAAAGATGAGCACTGTGAGAACAATGACATGTGGCAAAGATGAGCACTGTGAGAACATTGGTCTCTCTTACAGCAAACCATGGGTGGCAGCTGTATCAATTGGATGTAAATAACGCTTTTCTTCATGAAGATCTACAAAAGGAAGTATACATGGAGACCCCCCAGGGTATTGCACAAAGCAGTCGACGAAAAATATGTGCAAGCTGAAAAAATTACTATATGGACTCAAGCAATCTTCTCGAGCCTGGTTTGATAGATTCAGGAAGGCTGTCACAGGCATGGGGTACCGCCAGACAAATGCAGATCACACGGTCTTCTTCCAGCATGCAAGATACCACATCACCATACTTGCACTGTATGTGGATGATATAATGATTACAGGTGATAATGAGGAGATCATCCAGCTGAAGTCAAAACTCGCCAAGGAGTTTGAAGTGAAGGACTTGGAAATGATGAGGTATTTTCTCGGGATCGAGGTGGCTCGAGGAAGAGATGGGATCGTCCTCTCTCAGAGAAAGTATTTACTAGACCTGTTCAAAGAGACTGGTATGCTGGGATGTCGATCGACAGTTACTCCGATCGATCAGAAAAATAAGTTGAAGACAAAGGCAGAAGAACCTGTTGATCGTGAGAGATATCAGAGACTTGTAGGCAGATTGATTTATTTATGCCACACTAGCCCTGATATCTCATTTGCTGTGAGTGTAGTGAGTCGCTATATGCATGATCCAAGGAAGGACCACATGGATGCAGTTTTTCGTATCCTGAGATATCTGAAGGGGACTCCTGGATGAGGACTATGGTTCAAGGAAAATGGACACCTGGGTGTTGAGGGGTACTGCGATGCAGATTGGACAAATTGCATGGATGACAGAAGGTCTACCTTAGGGTGCTATGTCTTTGTAGGGGTAACCTAATCTCATGGAGAAGCAAAAAACAGTCTGTGGTAGCACGATCGACTGCTGAAACAGAATATAGAGCTATGGCTCTGGGAGTGTCAGAGTTGTTGTGGGTAAGAGCACTACTGACTGAGTTGAAGCTGGAGCAGGGAACACCGTTGCGTCTTCTGAGTGACAGTCAAGCTGCAATAAGTATAGCTAACAATCCAGTCCAGCATGACAGAACTAAGCACATCGAGATCGATCGGTTCTTCATCAAAGAGAAGCTAGAAAAAGGGATATTAAAGCTCGATCACTTTCGCTCAGAAGAACAAGTTGCAGATTGTCTGACTAAGGGTCTTAATTCATCGAGTCTTTCTAAACTATGTAACAAGATGGGAATAATTGATATATATCGCCCATCTTGAGGGGGAGTGTTGAGAGTATTAGTGGGTGTTTAGTCCCACATCTAGTAGAATAGTAGAGAGAGGGGTTAGCTTCTCCTATATATATGTAGTCCCAACCATCAATAAAATCAAGCCAAATATTAAACCAAATTTCTATTTGATCCATGCCACAAATTTTACAGGTCCGCAAAACTTCAGCGAAAAACCTGAAAGCCAACCATCTTAGGGCTGTTTGATATGGATGATGTGCTGAGAAAGTGGCAGGGAAGCTAGAAAGTAGGGCAGTTCTTGAGCTTTCAACAGTTTGGAATGGAGGAAGTGAGATCTGCAAGCAAGGGAAGTACTGACAGAAGGGTATCCCTTGTCTCTATCCTCGTACCACTTCCTTCGGTGAAGAAAGTGGGTGAGAAGTCAATTCTTTTTTTCTTTTTTTTTATTCCTAATCTCGCATCCCACTACCTTTCTCCACTCATCCCACTTCCTTTTCCCACATTTTTTGAGTGAAGTGAACAAAATAAGCATCACAAAGTACACTTCTGAGGGGAACAAAATTAACTCCAGACACATTTTTGAAGAAGTGTAAATTCGAGAAGTTAAATTAACTCCATCCAAACACATTTTGGAAAGGGGCAAATCCAAGAAGAGCATTTCCTGGATTTGCACCTCTTCTACTTTCTTGGACTAATCGATATCATTTGAGTGCCTCTATATGAGCCATCAACTATTGCCTCTATGTCAAGAAAATCCCAGAGTTAACTTCTCAGCATTATCCATGCACTCGGTGATGGAACAACCAACTTAAGGATCAAATTGATCTAACCAAGATTAAAAGGCAAAGTATAGCTAAACCTATAAAGTATCTCCTCTCATCACTATAATTGTGATATATCATATATTTTCTCAATAATAATCAAAATGGTGGTACTTTCTTTCTCATCGATTGTTAAATAGCTAGAGTTGTTATTCTTGAGTGTCCGTACTTAGTATCTCTTTGTACTCCTTTACTCCCACATTGGTTAGGAACTAAAAGAAGGAGCCTTCTCCTATAAATATGTGCACACATCACATCAATGAAACTACCCCCCATTGAGTTGAGCCTCACCCTCGAGGGTGATAATAATACTTTATCTTTTAGGTTGGGACACAACCTTACTTCCACCAAAGGTTCTCAAAATATTTCTTCCACCGAATCTCCATATTACAATCATCAGCTAAAAACGTATTGCCATTACAACTCATTTACCAAATGGAGTCATTTTCCACAAGTTTTCAAATCATTTGCCTAGAGTTTGAATATTTATTGCACTTCAGCACAATTTGCATGCTAAAAACTAAAGTTCCGAGTCTTTACTAACACTTCTACATAACATCATTCTCTACATCCCAAACTAAACAAATTCCTTCGGATCCCACTCCATATCGACACCTTGTATTCCATGAAACATATTCCATCAAATAAAATCATGCATGACCAATATAACTCAAATTCATCGGCATCCCCAAAAGAACCAAGATCGATCGAACCTGTAATGGCGAGAGGGCCGACAAGCAGCCGTCGAACGCGGAAGTCGACGGCCAGACATCGGCGACGGCCGCTGAGTCCTTGTGTCCCCTCGGCACGAGCCTCTTGTAGCTCTGCAAGTACAAGAACAGCACCAGATCAAAAACATCCGCCTCCTTCTCCGAGACCTCGCGGTCGAGAGGGAGGACGGAGGCGAGGGACTCGATGACGAGCTCAGCGTGGTCGTGAGGGATCTGGAGGGAGTCGGCTAGGGTTTCAGATGAGACGAGGCCGGACTCGGGGTTCCGGCGGAGGAGGAGCTGGTCGCGGAGCGGGGCTAGGGTTAGGGTTCCGTCGGAGAACACGAGCTTGGGGATCGGGAGGAGCCCGTGCTCGAACGGCTCCCGGCGAGGGAGGAGGAGGAGGTTAGGCTTAGGGTTTTCTTCTTCTTCGTTCATGGTTCTTTTCTTTCTTTTCGTTTTTTCGTTTTGTTTTTGTTTTTTTTTTTTTCTTAGATCAAAGAAATGGGAGTGAAAGGTAGGAGAACAAGAAGCGGTCTGGTGTCTCGTTGGTACGGGTTAACGTTTCGTTTGACCGTTAGAATAACGAGAAAAAGACTGGCCATGAGGGGATAGAACGGGATCCCATCGCGAGTGAAGTGATTGGCAGCCACGTACGCAAGTTAGATTCCTAGGCTTCTATTACTTTCGCGACTGAATCCTCTCCAGAATAACTAACGAGGCTTTTTTGCATATAGGTAACATATATCTATCTAAATTGTTTTACAGGTCCCCAAATCTTTTAATTCCTTGTAAGTCTTAGATAATTAAGAACAGAGAATTACGGGAGAGGATGGAACTAGAGTAGATTATTGGGAACGTCGGGATTCGAGTTCTGCAAAATAAATAAAAATTGTACCAAAAATTAATTTATTTGTATTTTTTTTTCCTCCTCTTCCTCCATCTCGACATCGTTTTTTCTGGATCAATGTCCCTCTCTCTTCCACTCCTCTCTACATTTGTCATATAGTAGCGGGCTCAGAAAAATTAAATTTTCAGAATTTTTATCACATTGTCGGGTTCTCATAATTTTCAAAATTTTCTCTTCTTTGTTTAATTTTTTTTATATTTAATTTTAGAGCTTAATTAATTTTATAATTTTCTAATCAAATCATGTCATTTCCCTTAATCTCATTTAGTATTTTTTTCAATTTTAGTTCAATTTTTTGTTTGTTCATCACATTTTCTACGACAGTTCTTCCATGCCAACTTAGTGTTGGAGTGGGTGGAATTCCCAACCTATATGGAGAATATTCCGAAGTGCGATGAGCGTCATCCATGTGTCGAAAAAGCTCGAAAAGTACATCGAGCGCCGTGTATTGAAACATTTTTGTTAAGCAAATATTATATTGGATTTTCATCTTTGACTTTAATTATACTAGCATATACGCACATGCGTTGCACGTATTTCATATTACTTAAAAAAATAGTTTATTAAAAGAGCAAACGATAATTTCTTAATTTTATTATAGGTGGAAATATAATAGGCAGGAGCTTGAAAGTTGGGAGAAATTAAATGACGAAAATATGAAAGATTTCTCTTATCTCTTGGGCTCATGTGCCTACTTTGCATGAATGCTTTATTAACTTTTGCTTTATTCTCCAAACTACCTACTTTGCATGCATGCATATCTTTGTTTTATTAACTATCATTCCCCAAGTTGCCTCCTTTGCATGCATGCATGCATACATATATTTAATACGTATTTAATTACTGTTTTAATTACTTAGATATCCTTATCAACGTTAATACATATTGAAATGTAGTGAAGGGTATTTTTGGAACGAAAAACTTTCACGGTGAAGCCTAGTTTTGGCATTATATAGTAGAATAGATAGATATTTATGATCATATAATTGGATTTCCAATTTATGGTAAGCTAATTTATGATTTGATTTTCATTAAATATATGATTGAATGTAATTAGATTTTCATAAATATTTTTGGCTTCCATATATATATTTCCATATGAAAACCCTAATTCATGCAAGTTTATATAAAGGCTAATGCAATATACAACAACATGAGAAAAAAATAAGAGAGAAAAAAATGTGGCAAGAGTGTCATTGCAACTTTGGAAAGGAGAAATAATGATTGGAGGCCGTTTCGGAGAAGGAGATCAATTTGAGGTATTTCTCATTGTCTTTTTTTTTCGTGGTTGTAATCTATTTTATGTTCCAAAGAGTTGTGGTGATCCGTGTTGGATCGGTGAAAAGCTTGTAGAGGATGTAATCTCTTTATTCCATTAGTGAAGGTTCTTCATGGTTGGACTCCGATCGTCCCGTGGTTTTTTTCATCTAGGTTTTCTACGTAAAAAAAATTTTGTCCGCGATTTGTGTTTGGTGTTTTTTGGTTTGTGCGTTTTGCTCGGTTCTCTCGCAGGTACTCTCTAGTTTGGGGAACAGTTTTCGCATTTCGTTCCCAACTGTGTGGTATCAGAGCCAGGTTCTGAAATTTCAGAAGAGTGTCAGGAGTTGACATGCAAACCAGGGAGAAGAGATGGACGCAAAGCCGGTACGCATGATAAACCTGAACGGTACCAACTATCACTACTGGAGGAGCACATCTGTTATTTGTCAAGAAGCTGCATCTATCGGTATTTGCTTCTGAGAGGCCCAGTGACAAATCCGAAGAGGACTGGAAGTTAGAGCATATACAGGTATGTAGGTACATCAGGCAGTTCATTGACGAGAACGTATACAACCATGTTGCCAGTATTGAGCATGCGAGGATATTGTGGGATAAGCTGGAATCTTTGTATGCGAAGAAGACATGGGTAAATAAATTGTTCATGATCCGGATGATGATGGGTCTGCGGTACAAAGATGGGGCATCCATTACAGATTATTTGAGTGAGTTTCAGGGCGTGGTTGACCTGTTATCATCGATGAGAGTCAAGTTCGACAACGAGGTTCAGGGACTATGGCTGTTGTGTACATTGCCTGACTCGTGGAAAACCATACGAGTGTCTATGATCACTTCTGCTCCGGAAGGCGTGGTCAGTCTAGAGTTTGCCAAGAGCAGGGTATTGAATGAAGAGATGCAGAGACGTTCTCAGGCCACTTTATCCACAACCCATTCAGAGGCACTTATTTCAGAGAGCCGCGGAAGGGTAAAAGCAAGGGTCCAGGCAGTGGCAGAGACAAAAGCAGGGGAATGTCCAAGGGTCGGTACGAGGACTCAGAGTGTTACCATTGTAGCAAGAAGGGCCACATCAAGCAGAACTGTTTCACTTGGAAGAGAGAGAGAGAGAGAAGAATGGCAACAAGAAAAACTAGGGCAAGAACACTACAACGACGACCTCGGCACATGGAGGCGATCTGATCATTATAGGTGATGCGGTAGTTATAAACCTCGCCTGCGATGACAACTCTTGGCTAGTGGACTCATGTACTTCAACGTACGTATCTCACAACATGGTACTATTTGCTACTTACATAACAGGTGATTGTGGAGTGTTGAAGATGGAAAATAAAGATGTGTCAAAGGCAGTTGTTATTGGAGATGTGCATTTGAGGACAAAGACGGGTGCAGTTCTTATTCTGAAAGATGTTCGTCATGTCCCTGATATCCGTTTCAACCTGGTGTCGGTTGAAAGGTTGGATGCCGAGGGTTTCTTCAATCTCTTCGGAAACAATCAGTAGAAAATTTTTAGAGGTTCGATGGTGATGGCTAGAGGAAGCAAGAGGTCCGGACTCTACTATATCGTAAGGAGCGAACATAGGGCACATGAGGTGAACGCAGCTACTGATGCGTCTACAGAGTTATGGCACATGAAGCTTAGCCACATCAACGAGAAGGGGATGAGCTACTTGGTGAACATGAAGGTGATTCCAGGACTCAAGCCTACAAAGCTGGAGAGGTACACACTATGTTTGGCGGGAAAGCAAAATATGGTATCTTTCCAAAGTCACCCAAGTTCAAGGAAGTCGGCGTTGCTCGAGTTGATTCACTCGAATGTCTGCGGTCCTATGAAGGTAAAATCTATTGGTGGTACTTCTTACTTTATAACTTTTATCGATGATTGTTCCAGGAAGGTTTGGGTCTATGCCCTAAAGACCAAGGATCGGGTGCTTCCCACTTTCAACGAGTTTCAGGCCTCCGTTGAAAGGAAAACGAGCAAGAAGCTGCTATGTGTTCGGTCGGACAATGATGGTGAATATATCGGTCCCTTTGATGCATACTGCAGAGAGCAAGGGATATGACAACAGAAGACTCCGCCAAAGATATCTCAGCTCAATGGTGTAGCAGAGCGGATGAACAAGACCCTGATGGAGAGGGTACGATGTTTGTTGTCAGAAGCAAACTTGCTGGCCAGCTATTGAGGTGAGGCTCTTTATATAGCTGCTTATATTATTAATTTATCTCCTAGTGCTCTTTTGCAGGGTGATGTGCCTGACAAATTATGGTAAGACAAAGAGCCATCATACAATCACCTGCGTATGTTTGGTTGTAAGGCCTTTGTACATGTACCGAAGGACGAGAGATCCAAACTTGAGCCGAAGATGAGGCGGTGCGTCTTTGTCGGTTACGGTCGGGATGAGTTTGGCTATAGACTCTACGACCCAGTGGAAAGAAAGCTCTACAAAAGCAGGGACTTGATATTCGTCGAGGATCAGACCATGACCAACACTCAGGATTTCAAGATGCCTTCTAAGACTGAGGAATTGCCTGATTTAGAGTCATTTCGCTTCGAACAGTTTTCAGAGAACATCGCAGAGGATCCAGTTATGGGGTAGCCAGTACATAAAGTTGCTCCCAACCTTGATTATCAGCTTGCTGATGGTGGTCGGCGTGATCTTCAGGAGGATGGGCATGCCGAGGAGGCAGTTCCTGAGGAGGTGGATGTTGGTATACAACAAACACCAGTGGTTCCATTGAGGAGGAGCGATAGAGAGCGTCGACCATATTCGAGATACTCACCGGGTGAGTATGTCCTACTGACTGACGGTGGAGAACCCGAAAGTTTCACAGAGGATATGGAAGACGAACACAGGCAGGAGTGGATAGAGGCCATGCAGGAGGAGATGAGTTCCTTGGAGGCCAACTCTATTTATGATCTGGTGCGGTTGCCAAATGGCAAGAAGGCTTTGAAGAATCGATGGGTGTTCAGAGTGAAGCAGACAGATGATGCTACTCGCCCTCGATATAAAGCGAGGCTAGTAGTTAAAGTCTACGGTCAGTGAAAAGGCATAGATTATGTTGAGATCTTTTTACTAGTCATCAAGCAGTCATTTATTCGAGTGGTGCTAGTATTGGCATCCAGTTTCGACTTGGAGGTCGTGAAAATGGACGTGAAGACGACATTCCTCTACGGTGATCTTGAGAAGGAGTTGTAAATGGAGCAGCCAGAGGGATATTTGCGAGAAGAGCAAGTCACACTTGGTCTGCCAGTTGAGGAAGAGCTTATATGGTCTGATGCAGGCTCCGAGGTAGTGGTACAGGAAGTTTGAGTCGTTTATGGGGGAGCATGGTTACGCACGGACGACATCGGACCACTGTGTATTTGTGAGGTACTTTGTCGAGTATGATTTTATCATTTTATTGCTCTATATTGATGATATGCTACCGGTGGGTTAGAATGCCACTAGGATAGCGGAGTTGAAGCGCCAACTGGGTGCGGCCTTCTCTATGAAGGATTTGAGCGCAGCAAGACTATTCTTGAAATGCAGATCAACCGAGAGAGAGCCCAAGCTGCTACACTTGTCCCAAAAGAAGTATATTCACCGGATACTTTAATATTTTGGAATGGACGGGTCAAAGAAAGTGAGTAACCCCCTTCCGTTCACTTTAAATTCACTGAGGAGCAGTATCCATCTACCGAGGACGAGAATGAGGATATGGAGTCTTATGTATGCTATGGTGTATACGAGGTCAGACATCGCTCATGCAGTTGGCAAAGTTAGCAGGTATACTTCCAATCCTTGAAGGGTACATTAGAGTGGGGTAAAGTGGATTCTATGATATCTTCAGGGCATTGCCGATTGGACTTTCTTCTCATCCGGTGTCAGAAACTTCAAAGCTCTACGACAAAATCCCCGATGAATTTTTAGAGTCCAACACTGTCACGCCCCAGTCCCAAAATGCCGAGGGACTGGACGCGCGGCAATGGCCAGCAACACGCTTCGATGGTCAACCCAATTTAATGGATCCATCAGGGCATGCTTAAGCCGTACTTTATACAAGTCCAGGTTATTCTAATCTCATCCACAACAGATAATCACAGATTAAATGCCAGAGGTAATGCAAATGGAAATAAATAAGCAATATCAAATAAGTGTCTCGGAAAATAATCCGAGGATCAGTCTGTTACATTTAAAGGAAATAGACAGGAAATAAATTAACTGAAAATGGAAATACTGAGGAGATGAAGCCGGTACTCAGGAGAAGTCTTCTGCCACTATCTCGTCCTCGGTTCCTGGTTCTGTTCCGAGAAGTGCTCCGGTTCCGTACACCTCGGGGTAGTTCTCTTCAGCTATACCTGGGGACATCATCCATTCCAGGTCCTCAGGGGACATAGCAAGGTACAAAATAACTCAAGCCAAAATGAATATCAGTGCAGCAATAAAAGAAACAGCAGGGTAAACTATGTAACCAGCTAAGTGATATGCAATATGAGAGCAGCACTAGAACTCAGGCTGAAGCCACTACAAGCTCTGTGTCGGGGAGCCGGTAGCGGCAATAACTATGAATTACACTATGAAATATACTATGTTTTATAATATCAGCCTGCTGTGTGTCTCTCTCCACCCAATGTAATCCCACGTCTCATGTCCACGATGCCTCATGTCCATGTCACGCACGATTATAACTAATGCAGCAAGTCTGATAGCTATGAATCAAATGTCTATGAATGTAATGTCCAGGTCATAAAATATGTATCCTATGCAGAATTACCTTGAATGTCTCAGGAAGACTCTGTCTCATGAATAGTGTCAAGTGTCCTGGGTTCTGATGTACTTGATAGGACAAGTACCAAGAGTAAGGGTATCGAATGTCCATCTCTAAATGACATACCCAACACCGCATACGGGGTTGGCACCCGACTGTGATCGGATACTAAGTACATCACACGTTTCCTAGGTTAAGCAGTTAAAACAAGTTTACATTTAAATCCACAAGAAATCAAGTAAAATACTATGTCAAGAATTACTGAGAATTGGCAAACTTTACTTGCCCACTGATGCTAAATAAGTCCAGAAAAATAAGTAGCAAGCTGCAGGGTTTGGCAAGGTACACTTGCCTGTGGTTCCGGCTCTGATTGCAGCTCTGACTTCAGTTGGATTTACAGGCGGTACTTCGGTTGCTGAAATAAATATCACCATCAGATCCAGAAAATATCAATCAGCTAGAAATGCCTGTCCTTGAGTCCAATTTAGAGACAAGGGCAAAAACGATAATTTCGGGTCAAAACGGGGTCCACATAGGCCCGCTTTGCACCGAAAAATGTGTCAGGGTCAAAGGTCTCCAAATTTACCAAACTTAGTGTCAACAAGTCAGGAACGATAATACGATCCCAACGGAACTTTCAGAATTGGATTCCGATGAGCCGATCACAAAATCGCCCGTCGAGCGGGGCCTGTGGGGCCCACGACACGCGATTTCGTCAACGTTCTCAGAATCGAACCAAACTTGGGTCACAGGACCAGCGTATCGCTACGAGTCCGATGGCGCAAGTTTCGTTTCAATCCGATGTGTGTACACTAAGTTACAACGAGATTCAGAAAGGTCGGATACGGGACGGTGTCCGCGGATACGCGTTGATTCCGGTGTGCACGCACATCCAAATCAACTTCTGCGAAATCTCACACGTCCGTATCAACGACGCGCACGTATCTGTGAAGACCGCGTGCGACCAAGTCGTCCCGTTTGGCGGAGCGTATCTAGTTCCGGGGCAAATCGGGGCGTTGTTTTTCCTGTTTTTGGATCGCGGTGTGCGATCACCACAGGACGCGATGCCCCGAGCGGTTTGTCCGGACACCGAGAGGGTCATACAGTCTTCGCAACGCAATTTACGGAATCAAAATCAGAGCTACGAGCAAGAAGTTACAAGTACCTGAACTGGGCTCCTCAGAAACCGGGTTCACCGTGTCCGACACGACACAGGACACTGTGCCCCGTGTCCGTGTCCGACTGTGTCTAGGGTTAGGGCTAGGGTGGAGCTGCGGCGGCCGGGCTGAGGCGGAGGGGGCCGGGGCAGCGGGGCGGCGACGGTGGCGTCACGGCGGCGAGTCCGGGCGGTGCAGGCGGCCGTCGGCGTGGCTGCGGCTGCTGCTGCTGCTGCGGCCGGCTGCTGGAGGAGAGGAGGAGGAAGAAGAAGGTGCTGCGGGAGGCGGCGTACGGCGGGCTGGGCAGCGGTGGCTGCGGCGCTGTGGGACGGTGGCATCGAGGGGTCTGGCCGGAGGGGAGAGGAGCGGGGGTATTTAAAGGTCGAGGGGAGCCGGGGGTGGCCGGGTCTGGCGGAGACGTGGGCGAGGAAGGCGGAGGCGAGGGGTGGCGTGGCCGGGAGGAGCGGAGCGGAGCGGCCGGAGCGGCGGTGGACGCGGGCACGGGGGCGACTGGGTGAACGGGCTAGTGGGTGCGGCGGGTAGCGGGTCGGGCGGCGGGTGGACCCGACCCGCTAGGCACGACGGGCTGGGCCGGCCTGTGGGCTGAAGTCGGTTGGGCCGGGCTGGGCCCAATGGGCTGGGTCAGGGTAATAGATTTTATTTATTAAAAATAAATAATTAATTAATTAAATCATTAAATTATTAATTAATTAAATAATTATTTTAGGTGTTTAAAAATAGGTCCGGGGCCCAATAAATTTCAGAAAAATTACCCTAAGTCCAGTTTTTCATTTTACACCCAGAAATATTATTTTCATAATATTTTAATATCATTTATTATTAATTAAAAACTATTTAATTATTTAAAATCCTGTTTTTAATTACAGAAAAATACCAGAAAATTCCAGAAAATTGAGGAAATTCCAAATTTAAAATTTTTGAAAAATCAGGGGGTTTACAATCTATCCCCCTTAAGAGGATTGCATCCTCGCAATCAAAGAATAACCGGTCAACAGAGATGACGCGGTCGCAAGCACTGTTCGAAACACATCACAAGATACTTAGGAAAATATCGTTTCCCTAAAAATGAAAGTTATACTCTTTCCAGAGAAAATCTAGGTAAAGTAAAAGAACTACACTTTTATGAAAACCAGGTTAACAAGTTGCAAATTACTAGGTTGGGGCTAAGGTCACGAACCAATTAGGCACGAACTAAACAACACTAGAAACGGATAACTATGAATCACTTACGCGCATCAGCGTCCTGCACAGTCATCGCATAAGCTTGCCCTCGTCCTTGTGGTGGATTCCTCTGCTGCTGTTGGGCTTGCTGGAAAAGTGCTGCTTGAGGTGCCAGAGGTGGCCTCGGTGCTGGTAAAGCTGGTTGGTTTGCCCTTCGTGCTCCATCTCGATGCTGAGGACAGTCCTTGGCTATGTGTTGATTGGTGCCGCAAATCAAGCATAATCCCAACTTGCGTCTGCAGTCCTTCTCGACATGGCCTATCTTGCCGCAGTAGTGACAGGTAGGAAGGGTCTGCGAAGCTGTCCTGGGTGGCTGGTTCGTGTGAGATCTCTTTGCAGATTCTCCCGGTGATGCTCTGTTTGGTGCTGAGGTGATTGGTGTCACGCCCCGATTTCGGCTAATCGATAATCGTCCCCCGGGCGTGATGCCGTGCACGCGTAGGGCGCGCGTGCACAAGGCCTTAGGCATAAGGATATTCTTTAGAACAATGCAACAGAGTGGACATATAAGATAACACAAGGTTGAGGCATAGAAAAGTTTCTCTTTTATTCATAATGAACATCTTTTTACATTGCTTGACTCAAAAGTATAAAATGCCCCACGGGCTTACAAACTTGGACGCAAAATGAGATAGCCGATCCATACATTATGTCCCTTTACATAGATTCAAAAACGCAAAGCCACCTTGGGTGCGAGTAAGCACCATCGCCTTAGCGATATTCAGCAACTGGAGAGAGTGAAAGGCTTCTAGCTTGAGCCTCCAAAAGTCTTGGCCACGAACCGCCAAGGATCCCAAAAGTTCTGAGAGAGCTTCAGCTCCTCGCCGCGTTGCCTTGCGCCGGGGAACCTGCTACAACGAGGGTCAGTACTTCGGAAAGTACTGGTGAAGGCTAGCTGCTCAACTTTACCAAGCTCATGAGATGAGATCTAATGAGTATGCTACAATTATGTTCTTAGGTGGGTTTCTATTCTTGCCTAGTTCAGAATTTATTTAGCAGATATGCAAGAACAAAATAACATAACTTCGCATGCCACCGTTCGGTGACTTTACCTGTCCCGTCTGAACCACCTGTACAACTTACCATAGCCTTCCCTGTCACGAAGACATAGTTAGTCTGCACAGTTTAAATATACACAACATCTTTCTCTGTTGTTTAGGAGCCATCATGGGTTTAGTCTGGGCTGGCGGCGACGCTTGCAGCACGGGTAGCTAGCCCCGCTACAATTCCCCGCTCCCACGACTAAGAAAGTAGATTCCGCCCGGGTCGAATCGGCCCGGTGCCCCGGTAACCGTCCGCAGGAACCTGGATCCCTTGTGCACAAGAATTCCCATGACCATTTCTATGAACTCTACATCATAGATTTACTTACTAGCCATTTAAAGAACATCATGTACGAAACTGCTTTACTGTACTATCACAATCAACCAACAGTTATATGAAATAACATGCAGCAGTTTATAGAAGAACACTTTGAACTATCAATAAATACCAACCCATTAAACACCCAACGAACATGCATGCATCAATGAATTTATGCAAGGTTTTGTATGACAAGCATAGGGTGTTCCAAGCCTACTTCTTATCTTATCTTGTTATCCAACTTGTTACTTAATTGGTATCGTTTGATTGAATGCACCACTGAGTCAATGTTATTATGAATGGAGCCCTTGGAAAGAAGGTGCTTATCGAAATAGAGCCACTCACAAGTTTGGTTGAATAGGAAGAAGAAGGAGAGACCTCTAAGACTCCGCTCGCGCGTCGTCTACACGATCACCTGCACGCACCAACAGACGATCAATACCTCCTGCTTCGGTCTCCAAGGCTCGATACGAAATGCGAAATCCTAAGAACGAAAGCAATGAAATCCATTGAAACCGTTCAAGAAAACGCAAGTCATAAAACCAACAAGAAAGCATCCAAGCGGCACGAAAACGGACAAGAAACCAACGCAACGGAAAGGCCCCTCTCGACTCTGCCGCCGAGTCCATCCTCGAGGCACAATCCATTGTATATGGGACCTGATTCCGAAGAAACCAATCCATAACGAGGAAAGGATCTTAATTCAATCTGTCCCGTTCGGACGGTCGTAAGTATTTCTTGGTCGCGCTCCCCGAATAGGGGGAACGGGGCATTACATCATAACCATCCAAAAGAAAGTTTCGTCCCGAAACTTAGGAATAGAACCTACCACTAAGGAATAATGAGGGAAACCTTTCCCTCATATCAGCTTCAAGTTCCCAGGTCGACTCCTCGACCGAGTGGTTCCGCCACAGGACGCGCACTAGCGAGACGGTTCGGTTCCGCAACTGCTTCTCTTTACGATCCAAAACTTGGACAGGCTCTGCCGCGTACGACAAGTCCGCTTGCAGATTCAACTGACCCAAGTCGACTATGTGGTTCGGGTCGTGTACAAACTTTTTCAGCTGTGAAACGTGAAAAATATTGTGTACTTCTGATAGGGCAGGCGGCAAAGCAACTTGATAGGCGACCGGAGTAACCCGTTTGAGAATTTCAAACGGTCCAACAAATCTCGGACTTAGCTTTCCTTTTACTCCGAATCGCATAACTCCGCGCATAGGCGAGACTTTCAAGAACACATGGTCCCTTTCAAAGAATTCAAGGGGGCGACGTCGAGCATCGGCATAACTCTTTTGTCGGCTTTGTGCTGTCTTCAACCGTTCACGAATCAACCGAACCTTTTGCACGGTTTGTTCAACCAGCTCCGGCCCAAGGATTTGCCGTTCTCCGACTTCGCCCCAGCAGATTGGTGACCTACACTTCCGCCCATACAAAGCCTCGTACGGAGCCATCTCGATGCTGGACTGATAACTGTTGTTGTATGCAAATTCGGCCAGCGGCAGGTAGACGTCCCAACTTGACTTCGAATCGATCACGCAGAGGCGCAACATGTCTTCTAGTATCTGATTCACTCGTTCCGTCTGACCATCGGTTTGTGGATGATAGGCTGAGCTAAACTTCAACTTGGTCCCCATCGCCAGCTGAAGGCTCTCCCAGAAACGCGAGATGAATCGCCCGTCCCGATCTGATACTATAGAAACTGGCACTCCGTGCAGCCGGACTATCTCGTCAAGGTAGGTCTGGGCGAGGCGATCGGCGCTCCAAGTACTTTTGATGGCAATGAAGTGTGCAGACTTGGTTAACCGGTCGACGATAATCCAGATCGCGTCGTTCCCCCGTTGCGTCCTTGGCAGGCCAACAATGAAGTCCATGCAGATGTGCTCCCACTTCCATTCTGGGATAGCAAGATTTTGCATCTCCCCGCCCGGCCTCTGATGCTCTGCTTTCATCCTTTGACAAGTTATGCATTGGGACACAAAGAGTGCGATATCTTTCTTCATGCCGTGCCACCAGAAGGTCGTTCGGAGGTTCTTATACATCTTCGTGCTCCCGGGATGGATCATATAGGCTGCGTAATGAGCTTCCGCAAGGATCTCCTTTCTAAGTTCTGAATCATCGGAGACGCATAGCCTTCCCTTCACCCGCAACGCTCCATTTTCATCTACTGCAAAGTCCTTCGCCTTCCCCGCTAGAATCTGCTCGTGCATCTTTCTTAGGAAAGGGTCGTCTTTCTGAGTATATGTGACCCGCTCTATTAGGTTGGGTACGAATCGCATCTGAGCGACCCGCGCGCCACGATATCGAATTCGGAGTTCGATGCCCAACTCTTCTAAGTCCCTTCGTAACCTGCGATCGACTGACAGAGACCCAACGAAGATCCGACTCAGAGCATCCGCTACAACGTTCCCTTTTCCAGGCGTGTAGTCTATCGTCAAGTCGTAATCTTTTATCAATTCTAGCCAACGGCACTGACGAAGGTTGAGGTCTGTCTGGGTGAATAGGTACTTTAAGCTCTTGTGATCAGTATAAATTCGGCAAGGCACTCCATAAAGGTAGTGTCGCCACAATTTCAGGCCAAAGACAATTGCCGCCAATTCCAGGTCGTGTGTAGGATAATTTTTCTCGTGCTTCTTTAGTTGCCTGGAGGCATAGGCTATTACTCGATCTTGCTGCATAAGTACACACCCCAAACCTTGCCCGGACGCGTCGCTAAATATTTGGAATCCCGAGATCTCGTCTGGTAGTGCAAGTAACGGGGCAGAGGTGAGGCAATGCTTTAACTCTTTAAACGAAGCTTCGCAGTCGGCGGACCACTCAAACGCGACTCCCTTTTGTGTGAGGCGAGTCAGAGGTAGTGCAAGTTTGGAAAAATCCTTTACGAACCGTCTGTAGTAGCCCGCTAGCCCGAGGAAGCTTCGAATCTCGCTAACGGATGCAGGTCGCTTCCACTCGACAATGGCCTCCACCTTCTTCGGATCGACTGAGATGCCTCCCGCAGAAATGATGTGCCCGAGGAAAGATACACTACTTAGCCAGAATTCACACTTATTCAGCTTAGCATATAACTGGTTGTCCCGAAGAGTTTGTAGCACGGTCCGCAAGTGCTCTGCATGTTCTTCCTCACTCTTCGAATACACCAAGATATCATCGATGAATACTACTACAAACTTATCGAGGTAGGGCCGGAACACGAGGTTCATTAAACTCATAAAGGCAGCGGGTGCATTGGTTAATCCGAACGGCATCACCAGGAACTCATAATGGCCATAGCGAGTTCGAAAAGCTGACTTTGGCACATCGTCTGGCTTGATCTTTAGTTGGTGATAGCCCGAACGGAGGTCGATTTTAGAGTATACCGTGGCAGCTTGCAACTGATCGAAAAGATCGTCTATTCTTGGAAGAGGATACTGGTTACGAATGGTTGCTTTATTCAATTCTCGATAGTCGATGCAGAGCCGCAACGAGCCATCCTTTTTCTTTACGAATAGTACTGGCGCACCCCACGGAGATACACTAGGCCGAATGTATCCTTTATCTAGCAAGTCTTGCAACTGTACTTTAAGCTCCTTCAATTCTGCCGGGGCCATTCGATACGGCGTCTTGGAAATTGGTCGAGTTTCTGGGAACGTGTCTATAGTAAACTCTGTCTCTCGATCGGGCGGCATGCCTGGCAACTCGTCGGGGAACACATCAGGAAAATCCGCCACAACGGGGATAGACTCAACGTTTGCGCAATCTTGCCGAGTGTCTCGAACGGACGCTAAGTACCCTTCGCAGCCGGAGTGAATCATCCGTCGAGCAGACATTGCTGAGATCACCATGCAGGTATTCGACGCTTTCGACTCAGGACTGCACGTGAAGCGAAACTCGATCTCGCCGGGCAAACGAAATACGACTTCCTTTTTCGCACAGTCGATTGTAGCTGAACAAGCGCCGAGCCAATCCATCCCCAGAATAAGATCGTAGTCCCTTATGTCTAGAACTATCGCATCTAATGACAATCTTCGTCCCCCGATGCAAATGTTACCTTCACGACAGACTAAGCGAGCCGATAAATCTACTCCCGAAGGAGTGCTAACACTTAGGTTTAAGCCTAGCGGTGTCATAGGGAATGTGTGTTCGGCGGCAAAATCCGCCGAAATGAAGCTATGTGTTGCACCAGAATCAAACAATACTCGAGCAGGTACATTATTAAAAAGTAATATACCTGACACCGTCGTGTTCGATGCAAGTGCCTCGTCCCGAGTCAAAGCATAGACTCGGCCCTGAGCGTTTTGCGGTGCCTGGTTTGCTCGTTGAGTTTGCCCCTGACCCTGAGCTGAGTCATTATTCTGCTGCGGACGGTGTGAAGATGGATCGTTGGAACGGGTTGGACAATTACGAGCAATGTGGCCCATCTTGCCACAACTGAAGCATCCTCCCTTGCTCGCGCGACATTCGCTGACGTGGTGTCCTGGCTTGCGGCAGTAGGCACACTTTTGTCCTTGCTTTCTTCCCTGATTCGAGTCTTGGGAGCCGCCGTTATTGTTGTGGCGCTTATGCGCGTTGTTTCCTCCTGTGTTGGCAGGACGCTTGTGATTGTGATTTTGCACAGCGCCGGTGCTAACTGGAGGATACTGCGACTCTAGGGACAGTGCATGATTCAAGGACTCCCGCATGGTACGATATTGAGTCACTACGACGTGAGCACGGATAGAAGGTCGTAGTCCGAGCTCGAACTTTCTGGCACGACTTTCGGCATCGGCGAGCTGAGACTTGGCAAATTTTGCAAGTCGGTTGAACTCTGAAGCGTATTGACGCACCGTCATGTCTCCCTGCTTCAGTAGTGCAAACTCGTCTTCTTTTTTGCGACGGACGGCGGGTGGAAGGTATTCCTCCACGAAGGCCTTGCGAAACACGGACCAGGAGATAGCCGTTGTGCTAGCTTCACTCAAAATAGCTTGCTTGTGCACATCCCACCAATCATGTGCATTTTGTCGGAGCTGAAGCTGGGCACACGCCACTTTCTTGGTCTCGTCTAGGCACAGCGCTTCGAAGTGGTCCTCCAGCTCGACCAGCCAGTCCATTGCTAAGGATGGGTCCTCGGTGCCTTTAAACGTAGCACGACACATCTTCTTAAATTCAGATATCGACACGATTGACCCATTCTCGCCCGAGGGTAGGATACCCTGGGAATTCTGCGGTCCGGTGGCTTCAGCAACTATAGGCACGGTTGCGGGGGCGGATGCAGAATGATTGTTGGCGACCATATTCGTCACCATTGTTTGCAGACTATTCATCTGCTTCTGTTGTGTATCTGCCTGAAGTCGCTGCGCCACGAATTGAGCTTCAATCCGCGACTTGAACTGACTCTGCCGTAGTTCAGCTTGTTTCTGCTGCGTCTCCATCAAACGCATCATTTGTTCGAACGGATCGGCAGAGGGTGCGGCAGCTGGACTCCCAGAGCTGCCCGAGGTGCCTGAACTACTCGCTTGCACTTGCGCCACCATCTGCGCTTGTGCACCCGGCTCGGAAGTCGTTCCTTGAAAGGAAAGTAACTTGTATTAGTCTCAAGGTATATTATGGACTCACTGTATGGAACGTATCTCATTTTGGCCAAGCGAATTCAAGGGTCTACTCGGAAGGAACAAGGTCCTCTTTAGAAACTTTCTTTGTGAGATCAAAGGATCTGAAGCATGCTCTGATACCAATATGTCACGCCCCGATTTCGGCTAATCGATAATCGTCCCCCGGGCGTGATGCCGTGCACGGGTAGGGCGCGCGTGCACAAGGCCTTAGGCATAAGGATATTCTTTAGAACAATGCAACAGAGTGGACATATAAGATAACACAAGGTTGAGGCATAGAAAAGTTTCTCTTTTATTCATAATGAACATCTTTTTACATTGCTTGACTCAAAAGTATAAAATGCCCCACGGGCTTACAAACTTGGACGCAAAATGAGATAGCCGATCCATACATTATGTCCCTTTACATAGATTCAAAAACGCAAAGCCACCTTGGGTGCGAGTAAGCACCATCGCCTTAGCGATATTCAGCAACTGGAGAGAGTGAAAGGCTTCTAGCTTGAGCCTCCAAAAGTCTTGGCCACGAACCGCCAAGGATCCCAAAAGTTCTGAGAGAGCTTCAGCTCCTCGCCGCGTTGCCTTGCGCCGGGAAACCTGCTACAACGAGGGTCAGTACTTCGGAAAGTACTGGTGAAGGCTAGCTGCTCAACTTTACCAAGCTCATGAGATGAGATCTAATGAGTATGCTACAATTATGTTCTTAGGTGGGTTTCTATTCTTGCCTAGTTCAGAATTCATTTAGCAGATATGCAAGAACAAAATAACATAACTTCGCATGCCACCGTTCGGTGACTTTACTTGTCCCGTCTGAACCACCTGTACAACTTACCATAGCCTTCCCTGTCACGAAGACATAGTTAGTCTGCACAGTTTAAATATACACAACATCTTTCTCTGTTGTTTAGGAGCCATCATGGGTTTAGTCTGGGCTGGCGGCGACGCTTGCAGCGCGGGTAGCTAGCCCCGCTACAATTCCCCGCTCCCACGACTAAGAAAGTAGATTCCGCCCGGGTCGAATCGGCCCGGTGCCCCGGTAACCGTCCGCAGGAACCTGGATCCCTTGTGCACAAGAATTCCCATGACCATTTCTATGAACTCTACATCATAGATTTACTTACTAGCCATTTAAAGAACATCATGTACGAAACTGCTTTACTGTACTATCACAATCAACCAACAGTTATATGAAATAACATGCAGCAGTTTATAGAAGAACACTTTGAACTATCAATAAATACCAACCCATTAAACACCCAACGAACATGCATGCATCAATGAATTTATGCAAGGTTTTGTATGACAAGCATAGGGTGTTCCAAGCCTACTTCTTATCTTATCTTGTTATCCAACTTGTTACTTAATTGGTATCGTTTGATTGAATGCACCACTGAGTCAATGTTATTATGAATGGAGCCCTTGGAAAGAAGGTGCTTATCGAAATAGAGCCACTCACAAGTTTGGTTGAATAGGAAGAAAAAGACTCCGCTCGTGCGTCGTCTACACGATCACCTGCACGCACCAACAGACGATCAATACCTCCTGCTTCGGTCTCCAAGGCTCGATACGAAATACGAAATCCTAAGAACGAAAGCAATGAAATCCATTGAAACCGTTCAAGAAAACGCAAGTCATAAAACCAACAAGAAAGCATCCAAGCGGCACGAAAACGGACAAGAAACCAACGCAACGGAAAGGCCCCTCTCGACTCTGCCGCCGAGTCCATCCTCGAGGCACAATCCATTGTATATGGGACCTGATTCCGAAGAAACCAATCCATAACGAGGAAAGGATCTTAATTCAATCTGTCCCGTTCGGACGGTCGTAAGTATTTCTTGGCCGCGCTCCCCGAATAGGGGGAACGGGGCATTACAATTGGCCGCTTGAGGCGAGACTCTCTCCTGGTGACGCGTTCCATGCGTCGGGCTGCAGCGAGAACGTCCGAGTAGGAGGTAGGTGCGACGGATCCGATGAGTCTCTGTAGTTCGAAGTTCAGTCCGTCGAAGAACTTCTCCGCCTTCTCTTCCTCTGTCGGGATCAGGGTTGGGGCGAAGCGGCTCAGACGGATGAATTCCGCGTTGTATTCTTCCACCGTCATAGAGTCCTGAGTGAGGCGATTGAACTTGTCCCGCAGTTCTGATCGTGCGATAGCCGGGATGTACATCTCCTGGAAGAGTCTGGAGAACTCCTCCCAAGTGACTCGGTCTGGTCCGAGTCGTGTCTCCTCAGATAACCACCAGTGGTGCGCGTTGCCTGTCAATTGCATTCTGACGGCAGTCATCCAACGTTCTCGTGGAAGCTCAGCTGCTTCAAGTTGATGCCGAATGTTGGTGAGCCATTCATGAACTTCTGTGGGCTCTTCCTTGCCGGAAAAAGTGCGGGGCTTCAGTTGGCGGAAGTCAATGATTGAGCCCGTCGATGGCCGTCGAGCTGGTAGGTTGGCCTGCTCCAGTGCAGTTACGATGTTGTTTCTCAAGAAATTAGCCTCGCGACGTTGAGCCTCGTGTTGGACTTGTTGCTGAGCTTGCATCATCGCGTAGATCATTTGGAATATCTGTTGCCCGTCAATTGGCTGTCCTTGTGGGAGTACGGGCGTTGGTGGAACGAACTGCGGCAGAGGCGGGATGTCATCGCGCCAAAATTTGGAGGTAGGTTGACCTGCCTGCTGGCTCTGTTGAGTTGATGGAACTCCTCCGACTGGTGTCACTTCGTCGTCATAGGTGACACCTGTAGCTTGTGGTGTTCCGGCGGGAGTCTCGTTGCACTCTTGTGGGTCCATCTCCCTGCATCCAAAATAAACAATAAGAGGCGCACAGGAATCAAGGCAGGATGCAAGTCAGTAAATTAATTCGAATAGATATTAAGAAAGATTCAAGCAAGTGGATGAGATCCTAACAACTTATCCTATCTTATTGCAGGCCTGTTCGGTCCCTAAGTTGAAACCGAACAATTTAGTCGTTGACCTGCATGGGCCACCACAAAAACCATGTCACGCCCCAGTCCCAAAATGCCGAGGGACTGGACGCGCGGCAATGGCCAACAGCACGCTCCGATGGTCAACCCAATTTAATGGATCCATCAGGGCATGCTTAAGCTGTAGTCTATACAAGTCCAGGTTATTCTAATCTCATCCACAACAGATAATCACAGATTAAATGCCAGAGGTAATGCAAATGGAAATAAATAAACAATATCAAATAAGTGTCTCGGGAAACAATCCGAGGATCAGTCTGTTACATTTAAAGGAAATAGACAGGAAATAAATCAACTGAAAATGGAAATACTGAGGAGATGAAGCCGGTACTCAGGAGAAGTCTTCTGCCACTATCTCATCCTCGGTTCCTGGTTCTGTTCCGAGAAGTGCTCCGGTTTCGTACACCTCGGGGTAGTTCTCTTCAGCTATACCTGGGGACATCATCCATTCCAGGTCCTCAGGGGACATAGCAAGGTACAAAATAACTCAAGCCAAAATGAATATCAGTGCAGCAATAAAAGAAACGGCAGGGTAAACTATGTAACCAGCTAAGTGATATGTAATATGAGAGCAGCACTAGAACTCAGGCTGAAGCCACTACAAGCTCTGTGTCGGGGAGCCGGTAGCGGCAATAACTATGAATTACACTATAAAATATACTATGTTTTATAATATCAGCCTGTAGTCTGTGTGTCTCTTCCCACCCAATGTAATCCCACGTCTCATGTCCATGATGCCTCATGTCCATGTCATGCACGATTATAACTAATGCAGCAAGTCTGATAGCTATGAATCAAATGTCTATGAATGTAATGTCCAGGTCATAAAACATGTATCCTATGCAGAATCACCTTGAATGTCTCAGGAAGACTCTGTCTCATGAATAGTGTCAAGTGTCCTGGATTCTGATGTACTTGATAGGACAAGTACCAAGAGTAAGGGTATCGAATGTCCATCTCTAAATGACGTACCCAACACCGCGTACGGGGTTGGCACCCGACTGTGATCGGATACTAAGTACATCACACGTTTCCTAGGTTAAGCAGTTAAAACAAGTTTACATTTAAATCCACAAGAAATCAAGTAAAATACTATGTCAAGAATTACTGAGAATTGGCAAACTTTACTTGCCTACTGATGCTAAATAAGTCCAGAAAAATAAGTAGCAAGCTGCAGGGTTTGGCAAGGTACACTTGCCTGTGGTTTCGGCTTTGATTGCAGCTCTGACTTCAGTTGGATTTGCAGGTGGTACTCCGGTTGCTGAAATAAATATCACCATCAGATCCAGAAAATATCAATCAGCTAGAAACGCCTGTCCTTGAGTCCAATTTGGAGACAAGGACAGAAACGGTAATTTCGGGTCAAAACGGGATCCACATGTGGGCCCGCTTTGCACCGAAAAATGTGTCAGGGTCAAAGGTCTCCAAATTTACCAAACTTAGTGTCAACAGGTCAGGAACGATGATACGATCCCAACGGAACTTCCAGAATTGGATTCCGATGAGCCGATCACAAAATCGCCCGTCGAGCGGGGCTTGTGGGGCCCACGACACGCGATTTCGTCAACGTTCTCAGAATTGAACCAAACTTGGGTCACAGGACCAACGTATCGCTACGAGTCCTATGGCGCAAGTTTCGTTTCAATCCGACGTGTGTACACTAAGTTACAGCGAGATTCAGAAAAGTCGGATACGGGACGGTGTCCGCGGATACGCGTTGATTCCGGTGTGCACGCACATCCAAATCAACTTCTGCCAAATCCCACACGTTTGTATCAACGACGCGCACGTATCTGTGAAGACCGCGCGCGACCAAGTCGTCCCGTTTGGCGGGACGTACCCAGTTCCGGGGCGAATCGGGGCATTATTTTTTCTATTTTTGGATCGCGGTGTGCGATCACCATAGGACGCGATGCCCCGAGCGGTTTGTCCGGGCACCGAGAGGGTCATACAGGCTTCGCAATGCAATTTACGGAATCGAAATCAGAGCTACGAGCAAGAAGTTACAAGTACCTGAACTGGGCTCCTCAGAAACAGGGTTCACCGTGTCCGACACGACACAGGACACTGTGCCCCGTGTCTGTGTCCGGCTGTGTCTAGGGTTAGGGTTAGGGTGGAGCTGCGGCGGCCGGGCTGAGGCGGAGGGGGCCGGGGCAGCGGGGCGGCGACGGTGGCGTCACGGCGGCGAGTCCGGGCGGTGCAGGCGGCCGTCGGCGTGGCTGCGGCTGTTGCTGCTGCTGCGGCCGGCTGCTGGAGGAGAGGAGGAGGAAGAAGAAGGAGCTGCGGGCGGCGGCGTACGGCGGGCTGGGCAGCGGTGGCGGTGGCGCTGTGGGACGGTGGCGTCGAGGGGTCTGGCCGGAGGGGAGGGGAGAGGAGCGGGGGTATTTAAAGGTCGAGGGGAGCCGGGGGTGGCCGGGTCTGGCGGAGACGTGGGCGAGGAAGGCGGAGGCGAGGGGTGGCGTGGCCAGGCGGAGCGGAGCGGCCGGAGCAGCGGTGGACGCGGGCACGGGGGCGACTGGGTGAACGGGCTAGCGGGTGCGGCGGGTAGCGGGTCGGGCGGCGGGTGGACCCGACCCGACCCGCTAGGCACGACGGGCTGGGCCGGCCTGTGGACTGAAGTCGGTTGGGCCGGGCTGGCCCAATGGGCTGGGTCAGGGTAATGTGTTTTATTTATTAAAAATAAATAAATAATTAATTAAATTATTAAATAATTAAATAATTAATTAAATAATTATTTTTAGGTGTTTAAAAATAGGTCCGGGGTCCAATAAATTCCAGAAAAATTATCCTAAGTCCAGTTTTTCATTTTACACCCAGAAATATTATTTTCATAATATTTTAATATCATTTATTATCAATTAAAAATTATTTAATAATTTAAAATCTTATTTTTAATTACAGAAAAATACCAGAAAATTCCAGAAAATTGAGAAAATTCCAAATTTAAAAATTTTGAAAAATCAGGGGGTTTACAAACACTGCTACAACATGAGGATCAGTTTGGCGAATGTTCTTCTATAGTGCTTCCAGAATAGGGTCCAAAGACAATATCGTCGCCGGAGTGGGGATAGTGTTGATCTCTCCTGACGGCCTTGTCATCCATCGTGCATACTCGCTTACGAAGCCGTGTTCCAATAATGTGGCAGAGTACAATGCTCTCATCTTTGTGTTCCAGCTGGTTAAATAATTGGAGCTTGACTCTCTAGAGGCCTATGACGACTCCAAATTAATAGTCAGTCAAATCCGTGGCGAATATGAGATTCACCACGAGGATCTACTCCCTTACCACCAGTTGTCTGTCGACATGATTTCCACTTTTATGGGGTTCTTCATAGAACATGTGCCACGACTGCAAAATATCGAGGTTGACGTACTCGCCGGTCTCGCTGCTTCCTAACAACTCCAATCAAAACTCACCTATTGATCACAGTAGTGGGAAAAGAACTGGTCTGTCTGAGGAGCAACCTATGCTTGAATCTAAGCCAATCTGTGGATGTAGATGCCTCTGTCAAAGATTGGAGGCTCCCATTTATAGATTACGCTGTCTACGAAATCCTTCCAGATGATGTAAAGGAGGCAACTTCCGTTAGAAGACGCTCCCTCCGATTATACTATGAAATATCCACTAAGATGCTGTACCATCGTTCCTATGACGGGTTCCTGTTCGACTGCACGAATCATTGGATGTGCCGTCGTTAAAGTGGATATCGTTTATAATATTCAAAATTTGTGTTTATATCTTCATTTTGGATGGTTAGTCTATGTCAACCGTTAGAACAAGATCCAAATTCTATTCTGGACAATATGAAATCATAAACACAAAAATTCAATATTATAAGAGACCCTTAACTAAATAACCGTTAGTCTTTCATGAGACATGCCATTCTAGACTCGTCGCAAGCTTTTTCGGCATGATCAAACTCGACGGCCTTAGAAATGACATCTTCGTTCTCGTTGGCTCAAATGAAGGTGTCTTTTGGCTCAGAAGGCTCTCGGCTTTTTAGTTCTTAAACTTGTCACACTCCTCTAGCCAATACAACTTTCTTGCGTTGCATGCCAACCCAAGTGGTAGAGTTCTACGAATGCAATGCACTCATAGCTTTTGACTGCACGAATCAATAGACATGACGTCATTAAAGTAGATGTCCTTCATGCAAGCAAAGTCCAATTTGACGCCGTTCATACTGCACGATCACCGAAGAGGATGAGACTTGTATACATGTAGTTGATAAATAAATATATAATCATAAATCAAATTCATCTTCTATAATATAAAGCTGTTTTGAGCCGTCTAAGTCGTAAGTAAATACTCAACCAATTAAATTTTAAAAAAATTAATTACGGGAGGTAAACAAGATCTTAAACCAACTTCGATCTTATCATGAAGGGGGGGGGGACACTTATCCTTAGTTGGCATTCACATTCGAGATGTAATATGCATGTACAATTCGGTTGGTATAGCATTATTGGTAGTTAAAAGTAATGAGTTTTTAACTGGATAAATGTCTATTATTTCCTTTAAGAAGGTTTTTTTTTTTTTTTTTTGAGACTTGGTGGTTAAAAGTAATGAGTTTTCAACTGGATAAATGTATATTATTTCCTTTGTGAAGTTTTTTTTTTTTTTTTTGAGATTTCTGACATAACGTACAGAACTTTGTGCATGCTGCATTGTATGCTATTTGGGCCAATTGTCCCACACTTCTTCCGCGGTTCGATCTCTGTCTAGCCAAAATGATTCTCTCTCTCCAAACTGATCACAGGAGCCAACTAAGTTGGGTTCCTTTAGAAGCTTGGAACCTTCAGTTGAGGAGCCTTATTATAACGTTCAAATATGTTAGAGACAGTTGGATACTTTGATGGTTCGACGCAAAACTAATTATATCTCCAGGAATCGTGTCGCGCCATTGCTTGCCTAATAGGCCTATTTTTATTTTTTTATTGATATGCATTTTTATAAAATAGGTGTCACTCCAAGGATGGGCAATTCCATTTCTAATCTGTCTTTATACAATCTGCAATTGAAATATCTTTAATTGTATAGGTTTCTAACTCAAGTCTTTCCTAACTCATACTCAACTACTCGCAAAATCATAGCCCATCCAGGCCCAGAGAAATTGGCCCAAGCCCAAGGCTCCATATTAATCGGGACACCAAATTTATTTTAGTGAAGTATATATTATTGGGAGCTCAAGTCATGTCTTCCCTGGACCTGGACTGATTTTGGTAATCAAATATCTATTCTACTATATAATGAGGAAAGTAGGCTTCACCGTAAAAATTTTCTTTCCAAAAATACCCTTCATTATATTTACTAATTAAAAATAATACCTACAATAAATTCCAATGACAACCATTTAAGGGATGCATTAATATATTATAGAAATCAAAGAGTTCATGCTACTTGCTAAGTTTTCTAAGCTATTACCAAAAAATTCCAATGGTTGAACTCTAAACCTATATAATTAAAAGCAACAAAGTTAAACCAACTTATCAAAATCATCCACTCCAAGATACGTGCAAAGCACGTGCATATATACTAGTATTACTAAAACTATAACCTAACAGCCAAATAAAAAAAAAACTGCACCAATTAAATACCCCAATTAACTCCTCTGTCTTCTTGTCTCCTCCCCGTCTCCTCCGTTTCCTTTTCTTCTCGATTTCTTTGAAATCAAAATTTTTTGTGCAAAATTGATTACGATGATTTTTCTCCCCAACGGTAATTTTTTTGAATTTATTTGGTTCTTTCTATAATTGAAGCTTATCTAAATTATGTTCATCGTCAATCTTTTTTTCCAGCTTTCTCCTCTTATGTTCGGACAGTCGGACTGTCTTCCTCCATTTTGGTTTGAACAGCCAAGATTAATAGATTTTAATCTTACTTTCTACTGTTTTATTTATAAAATTTAGTGACGTTCTTCCTCAATTGTTAGCATCTGAATCTTTGATACAATGACTTGTATGTCGTTACTTGTCAACAAAGTTTCTGGCTTTTGCATGTTCTTTTAAGATGGTGCTTAAAAAATCAACCACTTATAATTAACCAAATCATACTCATTGAAGGAGAGCTCCTATGATATTAACGTTTATGCGTTTCATATGCTTGTATATTTTTCAACTCAGCGTCTAAAATTATGGATTGAACATTAGATGGCAATATGGATTCTAAGAAATGAATATAGGGGTTATGTGCACAAGGTTTTCAAAATTTCAGACTTTGTTGTTCTTTTGGACTACTTAAACGCTAAGATGAAATTTACTCCATATAGCATGTCAGAAGACTCGGAACAAGTTTACCCAAGTTTAGTGTACTAAGGAAGTTTCTTAGTGAACCTTTCTTATGAGATCTTTACTTTAGTAATTCATTAATCTTCTTTTGGTTGCACGCCATTTAACAACATTCTGGACTTCTATTGAATGTCTTCATATGTGTTTTTGATTCCTAATAAATAATTAGATCAAATTTGGACTAATCTTGTAAAAATTCCTCCTCTGAACCTAGCTTAAGGAGATGAGAGGAAATTAGGAAAAAAGCACATCATTTGAAATTTTGTCCTTGGTATTAAAATCTCCATGACAATCAATAATAATAATAATAATAAATAACCAAGGTAGGAAACTCTAATACGTGATTAAATGAGGCAGTGAGTACCTAAACGATGTTCTAACTTGTAATTAGCATAAATTGACAGCAGAAGCTTCGTGGGGAATAGCTATTCCAGAAACAAATGTGGTGGAAAAATGCAATATTTATATATTGTTTGGGTCTACAGTACAAATTGTCTTTTTTCCCAGAACAATTTTGGAATAACCTTCACTCATAAAACAAAAGCTAAATTCCATTTCGATATTTGATCATAGTCTTTATACACAATTTGGATTGATGTCATAGTAATCCTGGAATCGTATAGGTGCAAAATTACTATTTTCTGGGGGGTGAAGTGTAAATAAGCAAAAAAAAAAAAACACAAAGCTGATGGATGGACAGGTTTTATTCCCGTCGCGCCTGATAGACTGACGAAAGTAACAATCCCTTTTTTCTTTTTACTCGGACCAAAATATCCACAAAATGAAGAGCTACTTTTAAATGAATGAGGGGCATCACAGTCAATTCCTCGATTACAAGACAAAAGTGTACAGACACTCCATGCAATCCTCTAGTTAACTCGGGGTGGTATCAGCAAGAAACTAACGTTTATCCGTCCGCCACGTGGCAGTCCAGCTACGCAGCCAGCTTATTGGCAGTGGAGCCACATTAGAACAGAGGATCCTTATTACTCCTCTCCTAAATAAGAAGAAGAAGAAGAAGAAGAAGAAAGAAGGAAAAAAAAAAAAAAAACCCCTATTAGTATTTTCACCCTCTTCATTTTATTTATTTGCAAAAAGACTCCTCTTCTTCATCTTCACATTGGTCATGGCAAGTGCAACATGGTTGCTTGTTGCTACTCTGTTGTTATCAATGGCTCTCCTTCAACTTCCTCTCCTTTGTTTTGCTCCTTCTTCTTCTTCTACTACTACTAGTAAGCATATTAATTATTTTATCATATATATGCCACACTTAATATTCATGCTCATTTTTGTTCTTTTGACATATTTTAAATATTACAACATTGTTTTTATTTTTATTTTTTCAGGCCTACATCTACATGGTGAGAATATGGAATCAGTACATAACAACTTCAAGGTGCATGCAGGATCTAGCTATTTTTACAAACTCTACTTGCTTATTTTGTATTTGTTGTAATGTATACATAGTTGAAGGGGTTTTACAGAGAATATTCAAATATTGTAGGTTGGTGAAAATGATGGTGATGATAAGGAGGAGGAGAATGTGGTGGCTGCTACTGCTTCAGCAAGGCTAGTCCCAACAGGTCCAAACCCTATTCACCACAAAGGAGCCCCTTACCACCATTAGTCTTTCGTTTTCAATGTCCCTTTAATTTTATTGCATATTGTAGACAATAAATCTTACAGTTATGATCCCATTTTTGGTCCTTTAGTGCTAAAATGTGGTGGTGGTGGCGGCGGCGACGGTGGCGAAAATTAATGCTAATGTGTGAATTATCTTCTAGGAAGCAGGGAACACTAAAAGAACGAGATGTTCGTGTCGTGTCCGTGTCGTGTCGGATATGTATTTTCTAGTTCGCGTAAATTTTTTTGTTATAGGATATCTAAACGTAATATACTAGAATACCAGAAACAAGTAAGTTTAGTCAGACTAAAGACAAATTTTGGTACAATCGCTGTCAAAATTCTCTCATTCCGTCGGCCTAACAATCTGTCACTTTTAATCAGTAATTTTGTCTCCATAACATAGAGACAAGTAATATCTAAGGGTACGTTTGATTGCAAGGTAGAAAATATGTCCAAAATAAATTATTTCCACGGAATTATTTTCGAAACAATTTCATGAAATTTTGAAATTTTCTCATGGAATACTTAATTTGGTATTTGATTGTCATTATTTTCCACGAAAAATATCATTTTTCATGGAAAATGATATTTTTTTATGGGTTGGACAAGTTTCATTTTCCACTATTTTGAAGAAAAATATAGAAAATGATGATTTTTTGGAAAATAATTCCATGAAAAATATAAGCTATCAGACACTACAATTGGTGAAAAATTTGTAATAGAAGAAAAAAAAAAAACTCAATCAGACGCAGCCTAAGTGACTATTTGATTCATTTGAAGAAGCATTTGATAGCCTAAGGATTTTTTACTTTTACTTTTTATCATTATCATTACGAACTATTCCAAAAATTATTAGCTTTTTAAAAAAATTTATTTGTCTGGAACATTATTATGACATATTATATATTTTAATTTTTGGTGATAATACTATTCTATCATTGTCGATGGAGAAACAAAAAAAAATTATATCAACATTAAACTTAGCTTTGAAGCACCATTTTTAGGTCTGACCTTAGCTCTCAAAATCCAAAGTCCGTCACTAATCGGAAGAAGGCTGATGCTAAGTTTAATGGACGGATTCCTCAATGGTGTGGGCCTTGTTTGTTTGATGAGGTTAATTTCATGCTTGTACTGAAAGCATTTTGAAAGAAATTTGCTTTGATTGTACTTTGTAGTGCCATCACATAATAAGATTTTCATCAAAGTTGAATTCAGCTGGAACTGATCATTTTAAATATTGCTCTACTTGTTCATTTGAAAGCAGCAAACTTTTGTACTGGAGGCTGTCAAAGTCTGCAAAGCAAATCATTTGGAATTTATATGATTTTAGTACTTCTGAAACACTATGATGCACAAAAGGCAGCAATTTTTTTTTTTTTTTTTCCCCTTTTCAAGCTTACTTATGAATGCCAAAGTTTACTAGATTTTGGGCCCAATTATGCTAGAGTGTTGAGCAAAGGTAATTTTGAAATTAGGACTCCAAATACATTTGTGGTCTACAATCAAAATGAGATCGCCTATGGAGCACAATGTCTAAGTTAAATCATCAAGCTCAGCTCAATACCAACTTTCGGAACGTTTTGTACATTCTAACACAAATCAAAGATGTTCTTCAAGCATTTTCTTCGTTCATTCATGCATATCGATCACGTTATTCTTTCTTCCGCCAAAAAAAACATGGACAACCCAAAATTTCGGTTGGGTCATGTCAGACGCGTATCGGATACACCACAGACACTTCAAAATATAATAGGAAACATCAAAACACGTATTATATCGTATTCGTGTCCAAAATTGGGGCACCATTTTGAAAAATGATATTTGAATCACACATTTGGATTATGATGACATTCTAAGAAATAATTAGTGTTAAAAAAAAATAGGTAGATCGAATCTTTTATGTTATTTCTTTTTCGATGTGATGGGATGGACTGGAGTGTGAGCAAGACTTTACCTATATAAGAAAGAAAGAAAGAAAGATAGATAGAAAGAAAAAATTGGTTGCTTGGTGGGCTGAAAGCTGAAGTCCATTCCAGTCCATCACTAGATCGGATCTTTTCCGTGTCCAACGCTGTTTTCGTGTACATGTCTTTTTCATGTTTTTGCAGTTTTTTTTTTTTTTTTTTTTGAATTTTCGACATAACGTTCGGGATTTTGTGCACACTGAATTGCATGTCTTTGGGCCTCCCAACTTTCACCATTTTATAAATAGAAGGAATAATATATCTCTGTGGCTCGATTCACTATTTTTCTGCCACCCAGCCATAATCTTATACCTCTTCTCGGTAACCATGAGAACCACTCGAGTTCGGTGCGAAAAAAGTATGTTGAAAACGATTGTCCTCACTTTAAATTCCTCACTACGATCCCTTCTTTTGAATTTAGCTGCAACCCCACCCTGCAAGTAGCAAAATGAAATTGTCAAATTTGAGCACAAACAAATAGTAGTAAGGCTCAGACCAGTTTTAAACATAACTTTGCTGATCAAATTTGTTGTGTGTTCCCTTCGGAAAACAGACCATGACCAAAGCATCTGGTGAGCATTTAAGTCCTCCTATGTCACTCCAATATCCCAAACATAACCACCTCACCAAGTGAAGGGGGACCATGTCCATGAGCATTTAGATCCTACTCCATCATCCCACGACCATGTAAGTGTACAACAAAGACACAGATCATCCCAAGTCTGGATTGTATGTTTCAGTCTTAACCGTTAGGCTATGACTCCATTACATTTTAATCTCAACCACCCAATTTAAATTCTACCAATATAACATACGGAATATGAAACCACCCGGAAGGTTTTATAATATAAAACCTTCCGCATAGTTCTATAGCACTTTTATATATATATATATATATATATATATATATATATATATATATATCAATGCTCATAGGATAGAAATTATAATTTTTTCTAAAAAATCTTTCTACCATAGAAATAGAAAAAATAAAAAAACTCCATTGATGATGGCCTAAGAGTTAAAATCGTGGAGATACATCATTTTTGAGGCATTAATAAAAGAGCCAATGTGTTTCAGCATCAATTAAACATACCTCATTTGAAGTAGGACAATTTAGGTTAACTACTTCTATGTTTTATATTTATTACACTAACTGTTATTATTTTAAAACTAATTACACGGACCAGTACTTCTATGTTTTATATTTTCTATAAAGAGTTATAACACTAAACATCCTTATTTTAAATCTAATACATAAAGTGGAAAGGTGGTCAGTGTGATTATTTTCGAAATAAGAATAATCCTTATAATATCCATGAAACATAGGAAATTAATGTATTTATTTCTTTGAAATCTAATTAACTCATACATTTACCTTTATTTGCATATTTGTGGATCTAAATCGAAGAACCAATTTAACTTGTTCTTTTGGGATACGTTTTTGCACAAATTTAACCGGCAAAAATTGGAAATGAGAGGGAAGTAGCTTCCATATTTAGAAAGGATAGGAAGAATGATGCAATGGCATTATGGTAGCCCATGTTGCATCGAAAACAAATGGTGATCAATACTCTACCTATCAACTGAAAGTCCTCACCATCTCCAGCAGCAGTATATATATATATATATATATATATATATATATATATATATATATATATTAAATTGCGTGATGACAAGAAAAACTTCAACAGATTTTCTTTGATTGATTTTCATATTTGTAGATACAATTGGAATTAGGATATCCACTATCAAGCAATAGCATACCTGAATGTTTAGAAATATGAGTCGTCGTATTTTTCTTTTTTGATGGTACAAATTAGTTCAAAATTTTGTAAACAAATAAATAATTAATAATCTATACGATCAAAAAAGATAGTTCCAATTCATGTTAATTTGGGACATTCGATAATGATTCTCTCTCTATATGGATTCAAAAAAAAAGAAAACTCTAATTTTATATAAATGTCTATTGTGTTGTAAAACTTAGTTAAAAAAAAATCAATTATTCTTTATTTTGCTCCTCTTTTATGACCGGTTGGATCTTTATTTTGTCCATTGGAATTTTAATTAGCATCAATTTTGTTTATTGGATCTTTATTAGCCTGTTAATGACCACCAATTCTGTTTAGTTCTTTTGGGTACGGAGGTTCCTATATATACACGATCAGCTGAGCACAGAGAAATGAATTAGTCCAATTTCTGTTTCTCTAAAATTTTCGTGTTCCTTTCCTCCTACACATTTTTTCAAGTTGTTAAATTCCCTCATCTGGACAAAACTAAATTTGGATCGTTTCTCCATGAGCTGTGAGCAGTAACTAAAAGTCGGTAGTAAAGAATTTTATCTTTAGGAAAATTCAAGAAAAAATCTATACATAGACCTCAAATGATCTTTTAGGACAGTACTTCGTACACGATTTTTCTGTCGACCGATAATTTTCTTATTTTGTGTTATTCTTACGAAATTTAAAAAAAGAAAAATCATTCTTTCCATTTTAGTCTAGTCCCTGCCTAGCCAATAGTATGTTCAATCATCATCTAGTGTGTTGCAATATGCAATTTATTTTTAAAAAAACAATTCAGCGTGCCGTGAGCGCAAATTGCACATTTGGAAAATGCTGCCATTGCTATCGTTTTCATGTCGGTTTCCGTGCTGTTGAGAGGAGTGGGTGATGCTCAAAAATTAATAGCACCCTCTTAATATCCATTCATCTGAAACTAACCTTTTTGTTCGTTATAATTAATAATAAGATTTGTTTCCACACACCTAATCCTATAATTAACATAATACGTACACTTGCGCATATAAGAGTTGTTTTCTTGCCAAGCAACAGCAGCAACAACAACAGCAACAGCGACAGGAAGCTGCCTCTTGTAATTTACAATTGTTCGTTTAACTACTCTGACGCTGACACTTAGATTTCAATAAGCATGCATGAGTTGAAACTGTGATGTTCTCCTTCAGACCTCTTCCACCATTACACTGCACATTCATATTAACAGTCCACGTCCAGGAAGCACATTTTGTTAACATAAGACCGTTCGAGTCCGATCGATTATGTTGCTAATTTGGTATTATGTAATGTCTACAACTTCTCGTAGCGGCAGCGGCTGCGGCTGCGGCAGTAGCTGAAATAGAAAATATAATAGATGTTTTTGGCTTCTCTGCATAGCGTTACGTTCGGAACTTTTGTGTAGAAAATATAGTAGGTAAGAGGAAAATTAAACAAACAAAAAATAGTGGTATTTTAGAATTTTTTTTATTTAGAAATAACAGTTTAATATAATCTTGAAGTTTTTTTTTTCATACTTAAATCGATTAAAACTTAAATCGATTAAAACTGAGTTTTCTTTTCCATTAAATTAAAATTTATTCAGTGTAAAAAAGAAATGTACAAAATATGGTTACTATACTACAAATTATCTATTTTGGATAGGTTAACATAAAACCAATATAAGAAAAAAAATGCAATACATTTTTTTTATGCAAACATATTTAATAAATACAAACCTGAGCTGAGAAGACTCAGATTCAGAGAGAGAAAGGCACGAGGTGGTGAGAGTTTGGTCTGAGCCGCAGAGGAGAAGAGGAGGACAAATTGAGGGAGCTAAGAGATTTGTTTTTTGGGAATACAAATTTAAAGTTATTTTTAATATCATACAACCAAAATGGATAAATTTTCTTTCTTTTCGGATAGAGAATATTATACAACCAAAATGGATATGTTCCATTCATGGCCGGCCCTGGCCCAGGGTAGCCAGGACGGCCGTCTAGGACCCACAGATCAAGAGAGCCAAAAAAATCAATTTAAACATATATATACTAATAATTTTGTATCTAAAATAGAACTAGTATGTACTATGGGCATTTTTAACACAAAAAATTGTGGTGCAGTGGTTATTATTTTAGATTTGTCTTGGTGGAGATTTTTTTTAATTTATCTTCTTTCAATTTTTAAATTATTTTTTAACATTATATATAGGGGGCCCATTTTGAAAGTTCGTCTAGGCTCCTCATGAACTCAGGACCGGTCCTAATTCGTGTACATAATATTATTCAACCAAAATGGATAAGTTCTCTTCCTTTTCGGGTACAACCAGCTAAATTATGTGATTTATTGTTGGTTTTAGGGTAGCCCAAACTAACATTATATATAGTAGTATATATGCACGTGTGTTGCACGTATTTCATATAAGAACAACATATGTGTATGCTTTACTTACAATTTTTTACCATACAATTTGTGCTTAAGATTTTATTTGCATAGTCGTTGCATGGTCATGGACAACTTGTGCACAAGGTTTGGTAAGTTTCCTCGAACGAGATGTACCGGGCACCGGGATCGTTTGGCCTGGGAGAAAATATAGTGCTTTGGTAGCATCGGGTATAAACGAGACATTCATTGGGGATCACAACCTCATGAATGACGTTTCGTACGCCCTTCGAAAGTCCTATATATATGGCATGTCTCTCGTGGTGCGAAATCATATCACCAATGACCCTCATGTAGGTAGACTGCATACTAACGAGGATAATTATGCAGGCTTAACATTATATCTATAAGAATAATTCATATTAATTATGCTGTAGCTAATCCTTGTTTTGCAGGGATAAGAATAGCGGGTTGTTGGTAAGAGTCGCTATTGAGCGATATGTACAAATTTTATATATATTCAATGTATACTGTTGTTTCCAAAATATGTTTCATTATGCTGCTGAATACTCTGATCATTAAAATGAACTTAGTTCCTAATAGAAAGATCACTAAGTTAATATGCATATTTTTTACATGAATACTTAGTGTCTATTTAAGCGAGTGGGCTAGTTTCTGCTCACCAGTACGCGATATGTACTGACCCATGTTTATGGACATCCCAGGTATTCAACATTGGGGAGTGGCTGGAACAATTTTGAGTTATCGAAGCATTGTTGGTGCGCACAGAAGCACTTCTTTCAAAGGGCGTGTCATTTGTTATAAAGGGCATAATGTATGGGGCATTGTATTTCAGTTGTATCAGTAAGATTGTAAGCCAATACGGCAGATATGAATGTAAACCAATTGACCAAGTATAAGTTGTATTTGAGAGCTTTGTAAATCTTTTATAAGACATGTACTCAATTATCATTATCAATAAAGAAAAGCTTTTTATTATATTCATTATAACTTCAATTTGCCTGCTTAATTCCGCTACGATCTCGTTATTTCTGAGATATACCATGCATTGTCTATCTTCTTGCCTTGTACAAGTAAAATCTAGACTTGTACGGGATCTATCAACTGTAGGGCCCGCGAATAAGCGGCTCTATCAACTGATCGAAATCGCGTAAAACTTGGATCATAGGAGCATGATACCACGAATCTAATGGGGTAAGTTTTGTCGCGTTCCGACGAGCATGTACCAACTAGTAGGAAATTTTACAAAATGTCGATATTTAGAACTTTTTATGAAAACGGGTTAATTCTGACATGCACACAAGTCCAAATCAACTTTTCTAAAATTCTGTACGTCAAGAAATACCATACACGTCTTTTGGTGCAACTGGTACATGACGTGGTGGTCCGGTTTGTCGGGACGCACTACGTATCGAAAGTTTTCTAAGTTTTTGAAACAAGTTTTTATTGATTTTAAATCTAAATTTTTGCACAGAAATAATGATCAAATATTGACTTCGTGTCAGAAAAAGAAAATGGTATTTTGGTTGGGTCAATTGAGAAAATCGCCTTTCAAAACAGTTTGGTCTCAAAAACTGTCAATTCAAATATATCTAAAACAATAATTTTTCAAAAAGTTTCGGATAAATTTACATCAGAAATATGGTGGTTCGAATAAAACTACTTGAAGTCATTAGAATTTGTTCATGTTGTGGTAGAATCTAAACAACTGGATCAAAATTCGATCGCATATGTAGGAAAAAATACAGTGGGAAAGATGGGTTCCTGGGGTTCGGTTCTTGACACGATTTACGCGCGCGCATGATTCCGATCAGCGGCGGCAGCAGTTCGGCGGCTTCAGGCGGCGGTCATCAGTGAGTAAGGGCGGCGGTCGTCGACGTACACATAGACGATAGAAGATTAATGTTAGGGTTTTCGTAGGCGCTCTCTCTCTCTCTCTCTCTATATATATATATATATATATATATATATATATATATAAAGGTCGATAGGGAGGGGGTAGCTCTCGAAATCGCGGGTTGGTAGGCCACGGTCGAATAAGGGGTGTGCGGGTGTTTGGTCTTTGCTACTGCTACTTCTTGTTATTGTTGTAGTTGGGTGTGTTATTGTGTTATAACTTATTTTCCTTTCCTTCCCTTTCTTTTCTTTTTTCTTTCTTTCTATTATATTACTACTATCATTATTATTATTATTATCATTATTATTATTTTTATAAAATAATTATTATTTTATTATTATTATATATATCTTCATTATTGTTTTTTTTATAAAAACTATTATTTTAGGTGTTTTAAAATATTAACGTCTAATATATTTATTTATCTACTATCAAACTACCCTCATGGGCTAGCAGTGTACATAACCTAGTATTGATATTTTAATTATTAATTAAAAAATCTAGGGTGGTTACAGAGGTAGGACCTCGGCTTTGGGCTATGTCATAGCGGAGTAACACCGCAAGGAAGCGCAAGGCTTCATGCCAAGGACTCTTTAAAAGAACTCACTTATAGTGTATGGAAAGAGATATATGTTGTCTCTTGAGGGTTAACTTATAGACGTTCAAGATACATACACCAAAATCAGGCATGCACATGACCTTTAATGTGCAACCGGAAGCATAGCTGATGTCATTGTGTGAGTGAGAAGAATTACAGCTATGGTACAGAATTCAAGGCTTAGTCCATTCTTGTATCATACAGTTATTCGATCCGTGTGGAAAGATTAAAGTCGAATCATAATGCATGATAGGCAGTCACTATGGGGAATGCTCAACCCATATATCGAGATATGTGAGAGATTGTTGGTGTTTTTGCCTTTGGACTAGTAAAGATAGTCCCACATTGGCTACACCACCAAGTGGTATCTCAATATAATACTTTGTATGTGTTGAGGTTTGCACATGGGGTATGGTGGAAAATATTTTATTAGAAGAAAAAATGATTAACTCCTTAAAGAAAGCTTTTAAGCTTTTTGTCATGCTCTTGGATATTATTCCATAGGAGCTAAGTCCCAAAGGGGCTTAGCGACTTGAACTCGGATTCGAAATCGGGCTCAAGGGCGCAAAGTGACGCTTTATTGGCGAACTTTGCACTTAGCACATCAGCATCGTCGGAAGGCCCTTTTACGCTTTTGTTGCGCTCGTGCGCTCGTTTTATGTCCGAGTTTTATGTTCAGGTTGTATTTGCGTGTTGCATGCGCGTGTTGCATGAGCGGGCGCTGAGCGAGTGCTGAACGGGCACTGACGGACGCTGAGCGGGCTATGCATTGGACTGCGATTGTGGGATAACAATTTTGTATATTGGCTTTTTAGTCCCATATCGGAAAGAATAGGAGGATGGACTTTCATCCTTCCCTATATGAAGAGCCCTCTAGCCTCCTTTTGATACATACCAAAAATTGAGAAAGAGAAGTCAAAAGGAGTCTGTTCGAGTCACACAAAGAGGTGACTACGAGCGTTCCAGAAGTTCTCTTGTGAACTTGCTGGCTCCTAGGATTAGATCGTCAATAGAGGACGAATTTTGCTTTGAGCAACGGTGGTCTTCACCACCCCAGTAAGAATAATTTTTATTCTATATTTCTCTCTTCTTCTAGTTGTAAATGTTATGTCTCAATTGCAACTGTGTTTGCAAGAAAGAACGTATTTTTGGTTCTTGATTTTTGTGATGGAGAAGGAATTGTAATCAGCAACTATATTCTATATTATATAGTTCTTCGTTGGATCGAGGTATATCAGAGAAAAAACTTTTATGTGAACTCTTGATCTTGACTTCAACTTCTTATTCTACCATCTTTAATTGTCAACTAATATATATATATATATATATATATATATATATATATATATATTAGTTGACAATTTTGGAAAGAGGTGGTCATGGCTCCATTGTGTCATAGTTAGATTCATCCATGCATATAAGTAGCAAGATTTAGAGGAAAAATTGTAACTAAGACTACTTTCTTTCTTTTTTCTCTTAAAAAAAAATTAAAAAAGAAAGAAAAAAAAAAGAAAAGAAAAAGAAAGAAAAGTAAGTGGAGTCAATTGTCACTTCTCTGTCATGGTAATCTCCGCCCCTATTAGCTCTATCGGGCGGTCGTTTGGTTTACAAACAAACCAAGAGAATGATGACAAGTTGATTAGCATGTTGATAATGAAAACGAGCGAGCCCGGGTCTTTTGGTTGCGTGCTTCGTTCTTTCTTTACAGCAAGAACAGGAACGGAACGGAACGGAAAGTGACACCTACAAGCGTTCCGTTGAATCTTCGATAGCGTTGTAACCGAAAGGGATATTTAGAGTTATAAACGTTTCTTTTACTTTTTCGCTTGTTAATTTAATTTTGTTAATTATGGATTAGGTCAGTGATTCAAACTCCCATGTGCCCAATTGTTTTCCAAATTAGTATTTTTTGTCATGTAGGGGATCAGTACTCAGTAATCTCCAGGAAAATAAAAAAAAAAGGAAAATCCTTGTTTTGTAAGTCAAATGTAAGGAATCTTCAGACAAAGTGTTGGTGTATGATGGAACCATGATGCTATTGGCATTGAGGAGAAACAAGATGCTTGATGGGTGTAGAAGCTGATGTCTCTTGATAACTTGGTTTGAGTTGTGCTTAGAATGTCCAATATTTTCACTGTCGGTACCGAACAGGAGAAGGGTTAGATAGGTAGTCAAATAGTCAATATAAAATATTATCGGATTTTATAAAGAGTAATACTATTTATCTTCTCTAAATTTTTTTTTTTTATTTCTCAGCTAACGTAACATATTAAATAATATTATGTGACATCTAACATAAAATATAATATATTTTAATCGAAAACATTAATCACTCCAAAAATATTAATTTTAATTTTAATTTTAGTTTTAATATTTAAATTAATATTAATACTAATGTTAATATTAATATTAATTTTAATGTTAATGTAAAATTAAAATTTTGTAATGTCAGTGTTGGAGTGGGTGGGATTCCCAACCTATGTGAAAAACATCCCGGAGTAGGATTGAGTATTTCTACATGTAATAGAAATACCTTAATTTATTTGGATTGAATATTCCTATATATAATAGGAATATCTCAATGAATTTGGATTGTATATTCCTACATATAATAGGAATATGTCAATGGATTTGGATTTGGATTGGATATTCCTATCTATAATAGGAATGCTAGTTGAGGGTTTGAGGCTATATATATGTGTCTCCTGGTCTTAAAATATATCTCTCTCTAAAAAAAAAAATAGCAACAAGGAGAGAAAAGGAGGAAAGAGTGCCATTGCAACATTAGAGAGGAGAAAAAAAATGATTGGAGGCCGTTTCGAAGAAGTAGATCAGTTTCAGATATTTCTCTTTGTCTTTCTTCTTCATGGTTATAGTCTATTTTCTGTTCTAAAAGAGTTGTGGTGATCCATTTGGATCGGTGAGAAGTTTGTAAGGAGTCGGTGTATTTCTTATTCTATTAGTGGAGGTTCTTCAGGGTTGGACTCCGATCGTCCCGTGGTTTTTTCCACAAGGATTTTCTACTTCAAAAATCTCTGTGTCTGCGATTTATGTTTGGCGTTTTTGGTTTGTGCGTTTTGCTCGGTTCTCTCGCAGGTACTCTCTGGTTTGGAGAACGGTTTTCACAGTTTCATTCCCAACAAAGTGGTATCAGAGCCAGGTTCTGGAATTTCAGAAGGGTGTCAGGAGTTAACAAGCAAACCAGGGAGGAGAGATGGACGCGAAGTCGATGCGGATGGTAAACCTGAATGGTACCAACTATCATTACTGGAGGAGCAAGATGAAGGATCTGCTATTTGTCAAGAAGCTGCATATGCCGGTATTTGCTTCCGAGAGACCTAGTAACAAATTCGAAGATGACTAAAATTTTGAGCATATACATGTGTGTGGGTACATCAGGCAGTTCGTTGACGAGAACGTGTACAACCACGTTGCCAGTATTGAGCACACAAGGACATTATGGGATAAGCTGGAATCTTTGTATGCGAAGAAGACCGGAGTAAATAAATTGTCCTTGATCCGGATGATGATGTGTCTGCGGTACAAAGATGGGGCATCTATTATAGATCACTTGAGTGAGTTCCAGGGCGTGGTTGATCAGCTATCCTCGATGGGAGTCAAGTTCGACGACGAGGTTCAGGGACTGTGGCTGCTGTGTACATTGCCAGACTCGTGGGAGACCGTACGAGTGTCTATGATCGCTTCTGCTCCAGAAGGCGTGGGTCAGTATGGAGTTTGCCAAGAGCGGGTTACTAAATAAAGAGATGCGGAGACGTTCTCAGGGCACTTCATCCATATCCCACTCAGAGACGCTTGTTTCAGAGAGCCGTGGAAGGGGTAAAAGTAGGGGTTCAGGCGGTGGCAGAAACAAAAGCAGAAAAAGGTCCAAGGGTCGGTACGAGGACTCGGAGTGTTACCATTGTGGCAAGAAGGGCCACATCAAGCGGAACTATTTTGCTTGGAAGAGAGAGAAGAAGGGCGACAAGGGGAAGCAAAGTGAGAACACTACAGCGGCAACCTTGATACATGGAGGCGACATGATCATTGTAGGTGATGAAGCAGTTATGAACCTCGTCTGCGATGATAACTCTTGGCTGGTGGACTCAGATGCTTCAGCGCACGTATCTCAAAATAGGGCACTATTTGCTATATACACAACAGGTGACTGTGGAGTGTTGAAGATAGACAATGAAGATGTGTCGAAGGCGGTTGCCATTGAAGATGTGCATTTGAGGACAAAGACAGGTGTTGTTCTTGTTCTCAAAGATGTCTGTCATGTCCTTGATATCCGTTTCAATCTGGTGTCGGTTGGAAGGTTGGATGACGAGGGTTTCTTCAGTCTCTTTAGGAATAATCAGTGGAAGCTTTCCAGATGTTCGATGGTGATTGCCAGAGGAAGAAAGAGGTCCGGACTCTACTATATGGAAGGGAGCGCACAGGGGGCACATGAGGTTAACGCAGCTACTGATACGTCTACTGAGTTGTGGCATAAGCGGATCAGCCATATCAACGAGAAGGGGATAAGCTACTTGGTGAATAGGAAGGTGATTCCAGGGCTAAAGTTTACAAAGTTGGAGAAGTGCACGCATTGTGTCACGCCTCGATCTCCCGCAGGCAAATCGGCCGTTCCCGCTAGACGAGAATCACCGCGCCAGCGCTCCTGCGGAACGATCGCTTTGACCCATCCGGGCGTGATGCCGTACGAGCGTGAGGCATGCCCGTGCATGGCCATGGTTCATTGGTTGGCTGTAAGAGTTCTAAGCCACAGAGTCGCACAGATTGTCCGAGTGCAACAGAGTCATGAACGCATAGGCAATCGGTAACAAGTTCACTGAGTCGACAATATAGCGGAAGCATTGAATAACACAAGTTGAAGTAAAATAAGCTCTTTATTGATATAAACAAGTGTTACAGGCGGCGCATAGCCGAGATTACAAGTCGCTCAAGCCTCTCTCTCTCTCAAACAGTAAAAGCGTGCCAAGTGGCTATAATTGTGGAATGATTATATAGGCGATGTTCATGCGACGTTCCAACATTATGTCTTGTATGTGTGCTTCAGTTCCGGACGCAGCGCTCCAAGGCTTCAGAGGAAACTTCTGGCCTTAGCACGCACGAAGGAGGCATCTGCACCGAACGAGGTTCTCCCGCACCCTGCATACAACCTGGTAGATTATCAGTACATTGAATGCACTGGTGGGGAGGCTAATCGCCTGCTCGACAAATTCAAACACGTAATATAGGTTCCGTGCACCAACTATTAAGTTATCTTTCTAGTTGCCATAGGATCAGTTTCATGCAAATATTGAATAGCCTAACTCGTGTGGCAGTGCACCGTGCGACATGAGAGAAAACACGGCGAGACTTACCAACTTATCATTTGGCCTTCCCTGTCCAAGGCAAACATTATAAATTCAAGCACGGGCAAGTATAAACATTCAGGAGGCATAGCATATGCAAACATGAGAGTCGTTGTATCATGATCGTTCAAGTATTCAGTTATTCATTGGATGCGATGCAATGACTCGCACGTGGATAGCCGCTAAGCGAGGATGACTTAGCTATATGAACATGAGTCACTGGCATAGCCATAAAGGACAGGTGTAGCACATGAAAGAAAATGAAATGCAACGCACGGATCATGAGCGCTATAGGTCATTCCTTCTGAGGCAGGCGACTACTTAGTCTGGGAGCAAGAATGGCGTGAAGGATAAGTTCACAGGCGCTACACGCCATTCTGTCTGAAGCAGGCAGACTAACAGGGTTCCTGTCCGGATCGGATCGACCCGGTGCCCCGGAGACCGTCCGCAGGAACAGAGATCCGAAAAACTCACTTGTTAACAAGTTGTCCGCGACATGCAGGTCTCTATCATTAGGTCTCAGGTCAGGTGCAGGAACAAGTTCGAGGCATGATATATATATATATATATATATGGAACAAGTTATATGGAACAAGTTCGAGTCAGGATATATATATATATATATGGAACTTGTTGAGGCAGGATCGTTCATATTAGTGTATCAATTTGGCATGCCAGTTGATTTAGTAGTTTGCTCCATGAGCTGTGATTCTGGGATTCATTCATTCATGGTGCAAATTTCCTGGTTCGGGAATTATCTTAGCGACCCAACGGTCCCAGATACTTTCAGGTTCATTTATGCACGAAACGACTATAGATAGTCTTCGGAGAAAAACCTAAATGAATGCATGACATGCACAACATTTCACAATTGAGGCATAGTTTGTGCGACAAGCATCGACGAGTCAATATACAAGCAGGCAGGCATGCGTTTCTAAGGAACGTAAGCAAACACGTTGGCTCGGGCCCGAAGGTAAGCCGAGAGTTAAAACCGTAAGGGACTTAGCATGCGAGGGTCTGAATATAAGCAATATTTCATTTCTATGTTCTAGCACAAGCAATACAAGTTGGGATTATTCCCTTAGTTAGGTGCGTTGGATTTTTATTAGCATGCAGGGGGTGATTCACCTAGCGACTAGCATGTATCATTCCATATTTTATGTGTGCTGGCTAAGCAAAGACAAGTTCACCGTAGCCACCCACCTTAGTGATGATTCGCCTCGGTTGAACGATACGTCAAGCGAGCCTCTGAAAGCCTAAGCCGGATCCCTGTAGGGACAAGTCTGGATATCCTTTACCTCAAACGAGTATTCTCGCCTGAGCAAAGCGGGTCGGGATATTGCACTTTTGCCGTTTGAATCGGCAGTCCGCTTGAACGGAACGGGGTGTTACATCCTACCCAACTCAGAAAAAGTCTCGTCCTCGAGACTTACTGAGGACAAGCAGTACGTTTCAATCAATTTTGATTTAACGATACAAGGCTGAGGCAAACCTACACAAGTCGTTGTACTTGTTCATTTGGATATTCACTTGCACTAGCATCGAGATCAGTATATCGCGAGTCTCGATCGTACACATACTCGAAGTGCCCCTCGAGCCCGTTCGAAGTCTGCTCAACGGCAGACGTAATATTCTTACGGTAGATTTTTTTTTTTGGTTCAATAATAACATATTGGATGTTAAATTTTAATTTTTTTCTAATTTATTTAAAAAAATTATTGCTACAACAACTTTTTTAATATAGAACTAAACCTAAATAAAATTAACACACAAAAAAAAAACCCAAAAAAAATTATAAAAACCAAAAAAAAACCATTGGCATATTTTTGCCAACTCGGTTGGCGTAAATTTGGCAAACCCAAATTTTCGTCAACCTGGCAAAAATTTAAAAGTATATAAAAACATATTATTTCATATTTTTGCCAACTCAGTTGGCGATATGTATCGTAATTTCAAAATTTTCTGAACTTCTATCGGTCTATTTAATTAATATAAATTTATTATTGATACAATAAAAAAATTGTAATATGATAAAAAGGAGATATCAATATATATATATATATATATATATATATATATATATATATATATATATATATATATATATATATATATATATATATTGTACATAAGTTTCTTCGAGGACATGGAAGGATCACAAAGTTACAATTTGAAGAACGATCGCGTTGTATCGGAAGATTAGGGTTGGAAAAAATAATAATAGAATAGTCAATAACAAACTTGTAATTCTCTTTTTTATTTTCTCTAATATTTGTTCTTGGATATGTAATACCTGTCGAAAAACGGTGACTCCTATATTTTTTGTATTAACCGTTTATTTTATAGAAGAATAAAGTATTCATTTCTCAAAAGTGTCTCCAAACCAATCTTTCTTATATGACAGCTAACGTGACAGTTAATGCATGGCATCTGACTGTTGGGAACGAAAGTGCGAAAACCTTTTTTCAAACCAGAGAGTACCTGCGAGAGAACCGAAAAAATATACAAACAAAAAATGTCAAACACAAATCGTAGACACAAAAATTTTTGACGTGGAAAATCCTTGCAAAAAAAAATCACGGGACGATCAGAGTACAACCCTAAAGAACCTCCACTAATGGAATAAGAAATACACCGACTCCTTACAAACTTCTCACCGATCCAAACGGATCACCACAACTCTTTTGGAACAGAAATAGATTATAACCACGAAGAATAAAGACAACGAGAAATACCCGAAACTAATCTCCTTCTTCGAAACGGCCTCCAATCCTTCTTTCTCCTCTCCAATGTTGGAATGGCACTCTTGTCTCATTTTCTCTCCTTGTTGCTATATTTTTTTTAGAGAGAGAGAGAGAGAGAGAGAGATATTTTAGGGCAAGGAGACACCTATATATATAGCCTCAAACCCACAACTAGCATTCCTATTATAGATAGGAATATCCAATCCAAATCCAAATCCATTGACATATTCTTATTATATGTAGAAATATCCAATCCAAATCCATTGAGATATTCTTATTATATTTAGGAATATCCAATCCAAATAAATTGAGGTATTCCTATTATATGTAGAAATACTCAATCCTACTCCAAGATATTTTTCACATAGGTTGGGAACCCCACCCACTCCAACAAATCTCTCCCTTCACAACTATGTGGAGGGGGTCGTCATCCCGATGATCCGCCTGCAGTAATCATTTTTTTTGTTAGAACCTTTGTGAACATATCTGCTCCGTTGTCATCTGTATGAACATTCTCAAGCGTCGCTTCCTTCTTGTCAACCACATCCTGTATCCAATGATACCGGGTATCAATGTGCTTGGACCGGCTATGAAATGTCTGGTTGTTCACAAGGTGAATAGCAGTCTAACTATCGCAAATCAAAGGATATTGCTCCTGCTTTAGCCCAATTTTTTGCAGCAGCTTCTTCATCCACAGCAACTCCTTGCAAGCCTCCGTCGCCGCAATGTATTCTGCCTCTGTCGTCGATAAGGCAACACACTTCTGTAAACGCGACTGCCACGATACTGCTCCACTAGCAAACATCATCACATAGCCCGAAGTCGATCGCCTCGTCTCTTTATATCCAACCATATCAGCGTCGGTATATTCAACCAGCTTCGGCTCGTCACCACCAAATGAAAGTCTCCAATCGGCAGTACCCTGAAGATATCATAGAATCCACTTGACCCTACTCCAATGTACCCTTCCAGGATTGGATGTGTACATGCTAAATGTGTCGACTGTGTGAGCAATGTCTAGCCTCGTACATACCATAGCATACATAAGACTCCCCACGACTGAGGCATATGGAACTCACTCCATATCTTCCTTCTCGTCCTTGGTAGATGGACACTGCTCCTCAGCGAACTTAAAGTGAGCCGCAAGGGGGTTACTCACTTTCTTCGATTCGTCCATCCCGAAACGCTGAAGTACTTGGTGAATGTACTTCTTTTGGGACAAGTGTAGCAGCTTAGGCTCTCTCTCTCTCTCTCTCTCTCTCTCTCGGCTGATCTCCATTCCAAGAATAGTCTTCGCTGCGCCCAAATCCTTCAAAGAGAAGGCCGCACCCAGTTGGCGCTTCAACTCTGCTATCCTGGTGGCATTTTGACCCACCAATAGCATGTCATCAACATAAAGCAACAAAATGATGAAATTATCTTCGGCAAAGTACCTCACAAAAACATAATGATCTGACGTCGTCGGTGCATAGCCATGCTCCCCCATAAATGACTCGAACTTCCTGTACCACTGTCTCGGAGCCTGTTTCAGACCGTACAAGCTCTTACTCAACCAGCAGACCAAATGTGACTTGCCCTTCTTACAGAATCCCTCTGGCTGCTCCATGTCCAACTCCTCCTCAAGATCACCGTGGAGTAATCTCGTCTTCACGTCCATTTGCTTGACCTCCAAGTCAAAACTGGCTGCCAATTCTAGCACCAATCGTATAGACGACTACTTGACGACTAGCAAAAAGATCTCATCATAATCTATGCCTTTCCGCTGATCGTAGCCTTTAACTACCAGCCTCGTTTTGTATCAAGGGCGAGTAGCATCATCTGTCTGCTTTACTCTGAACACCCATCGATTCTTCAAAGTCTTCTTGCCCTTTGGCAACCACACCAGATCATATGTAGAGTTAGCCTCCAAGGAACTCATCTCCTCCTGCATGGCCTCCATCCACTCCTGTATGTGTTCGTCTTCTGTGGCCTCTGCGAAACTTTCGGGTTCTCTTCCGCCAGTCAGTAGCACATACTCACCCGGTGAGTATTTCGTAGATGGTCGACGTTCTCTATCGCTCCTACTCAATGGAACCACTTGTGCTGGCTGTATATCTACAGCATCCTCCCCTCCAGGAACTGCCTCCTCGGCATGCTCATCCTCCTGAGGGTCACCCTGACCACTATCAGTAGGCTGATAATCAAGGTTGGGAGAAACTCCATGTACTGGCTTCCCCATAACTGGATCCTCTATGATGTCCTTTGGAAACTGCTCGAAGAGAAATGACTCTAACTTATGCAATTCCTCAGCCTAAGAAGGCATCTCAGAATCCTGAGTGTTGGTTATGGTCTGATCCTCGACGAATACCACGTCCCTGCTTCTATATAGCTTTCTTTCCACTGGATCATAAAGTCTATAGCCAAACTCATCCCGACCGTAGCCGACAAAGACGCAACGCTTCATCTTTGGCTCAAGTTTGGATCTCTCATCCTTCGGTACATGCACGAAGGCCTTACACCAAACACTCGCAGGTGATTATATGACGGTTCTTTGCCGTACCATACTTTGTCAGGCACATCACCCTACAAAGGAGCACTAGAAAATAAATTAATAACATAAGCAGTTGTGTAAAGTGCCTAACCCTAATAGCTTCCTAGCAAATTTTCTTCTGACAGCAAACACCGTACCCTCTCCATTAGCGTCATGTTCATCCGCTCCGCTACACCGTTGAGCTGCGGTATCTTTGGTGGAGTCTTCTGGTGTCGTATCCCTTGCTCTCTGCAATAAGCATCAAATGGACCGATATACTAGCCGCCATTGTCCGACCGAACACAAATCAGCTTCTTGCTCGTCTCCCTTTCAACAGAGGCCTGAAACTCCTTGATAGTGGGCAACACCTGATCCTTGGTCTTTAAGGCATAGACCCAAACCTTCTTGGAATAATCATCAATAAATGTTACAAAATAAGAAGCACCACCAATAAATTTTACTTTCATAGGACCGCAGACATCCGAGTGAATTAACTCGAGCAACGCCGGCATCCTTGAACTTGGGTGACTTTGAAAAGACACTCTATTTTGCTTCTCCGCCAAACAATGTGTAATACCCCGTTCCGTTCAAGCGGACTGCCGATTCAAACGGCAAAAGTGCAATATCCCGACCCGCTTTGCTCAGGCGAGAATACTCGTTTGAGGCAAAGGATATCCAGACTTGTCCCTACAGGGATCCGGCTTAGGCTTTCAGAGGCTCGCTTGACGTATCGCTCAACCGAGGCGAATGATCATTAAGGTGGGTGGCTACGGTGAACTTGTCTTTGCTTAGCCAGCACACATAAAATATGGAATGATACATGCTAGTCGCTAGGTGAATCACCCCCTGCATGCTAATAAGAATCCAACGCACCTAGCTAAGAAAATAATCCCAACTTGTATTGCTTGTGCTAGAACATGGAAATGAAATATTGCTTATATTCAAACCCTCGCATGCTAAGTCCCTTCGGGCCCGAGCCAACGTGTTTGCATACGTTCCTTAGAAACGCATGCCTGCCTGCTTGTATATTGACTCGTCGATGCTTGTCGCATAAACTATGCCTCAATTGTGAAATGTTGTGCATGTCATGCATTCATTTAGGTTCTCCTCGGAAGACTATCTATAGTCGTTTTGTGCATAAATGAACCTGAAAGTATCTGGGACCGTTGGATCGCTAAGGCAATTCCCGAACCAGGAAATTTGCACCATGAATGAATGAATCCCAGAATCACAGCTCGTGGAGCAAACTACTGAATCAACTGGCCTGCCAAATCGATACACTAATGTGAACGATGTTGCCTCAATAAGTTCCATATATATATATATATATCCTGACTCGAACTTGTTCCATATATATATATCCTGCCTCGAACTTGTTCCTGCACCTGACCTGGGACCCGATGATAGAGACCTGCATGTCGCGGACAACTTGTTAAAAAGTGAGAATTTCGGATCTCTGTTCCTGCGGACGATCTCCGGGGCACCGGGCCGATCTGATCCGGACAGGAACCCTGTTAGTCTGCCTGCTTCGGGCAGAATGGTGTGTAGCGCCTGTGAACTTATCCTTCATGCCATTCTTGCTCCCATACTAAGTAGCCGCCTGCCTCGGAAGGAATGACCTGTAGCGCTCCTGATCCGTGCGTTGTATTTCATTTTCTTTCATATGCTACACCTGTCCTTTATGGCTATGCCAGCGACTCCTGTTCATATAGCTAAGTCATCCTCACTTAGCGGCTATCCGCGTGCGAGTCATTGTATCACATCCAATGAATAACTGAACACCTGAACGATCATGATACAATGACTCTCGTGTTTGCATATGCTATGCCTACTGAATGTTTATACTTGCCCGTGCTTGAATTTACAATATTTGCCTTGGACAGGGAAGGCCAAATGGTAAGTTGGTAAGTCTCGTCGTATTTTCTCTCATGTCGCACGATGCACTGCCACACGAGTTAGGCTATTCAATGTTTGCATGAAACTGATCCTAAGGCAACTAGAAAGATAACTTAATAGTTGGTGCACGGAACCTATATTACGTGTTTGGATTTGTCGAGCGGGCGAGTAGCCTCCCCACCAGTGCATTCAATGTACTGATAATCCACCAGGTTGTATGCAGGGTGCGAGAGAACCTCGTTCGGTGTGGATGCCTCCTTCGTGCGTGCTAAGGCCAGGAGTTTCCTCTGAAGCCTTGGAGCGCTGCGTCCGGAACTGAAGCACATATATAAGAATAATGTTGGAACATCGCCTGAACATCGCCTATACAATCATTCCACAATTGTAGCCACTTGACACGCTTTTACTGTTTGAGAGAGAGAGAGGCTTGAGCGACTTGTAATCTCGGCTATGCGCCGCCTGTAACACTTGTTTATATCAATAAAGAGCTTGTTTTACTTCAACTTGTGTTATTCAATGCTTCCGCTATATTGTCGACTCAGTGAACTTGTTACCGATCGCCTATGTGTTCATGACTCCGCTGCACTTGGATAATCTGTGCGACTCTGTGGCTTAGAACTCTTACCGCCAGCCAATGAACTATAGCCTTGCACCGGCGTGGCTCACGCTCGTGCGGCATCACGTCCGGATGGGTCAAAGCGATCATTCCGCGGGAGCACTGGCGTGGTGATTCTCGCCTAGCAGAAACGGCCAATTTGCCTGCGGGAGATCGGGACGTGACATAATGGTATCAGAGCTTGGCTTATACGCCTTTGGACTTCATTTCGATTATCTCAGTTTCGAAAGCTCGTTCGTGGGTTATGTTTACGCTCTCTCTCATTGTCCCTAACTGAATGTTCCAACAATAAGTCTAAATACTTTCAAAATACGTTTTGAATGATATGAATGCTTGTATGAATCATGATGCGAGTGGCCTTTGTGCCAACCTGTGCGAACCCTTGAGATTATCGCAAGTAACTTGTCCGATTTTACTAACTCTAAGTTTGGTTGAATGCATATGTTTGAGGGACGTCTTAAACTTGTGCACGATCCAAGACTCAAGAAAAATAAAACTCGAGTGCTAAGACTTCGCTATCGCCGAGCTGGTGAAATGCATGAGACATAACTATTTATTTTGAAATCGTTTTTTGTCAAACAATTGGTCGATTTGTATATTTTCGACAAGAGTAACACAATTCGTGTACAGAGAATTTTTATCCGAAATAAGACGTACATGTTACAGACAAAAATATAAAATATAAAATTTTAAAGTATAATAACTTTTGACTGGAAGATCGAAACAAGGTCCAGTTTATGCCAAAATGACCGTATGAAAAAGTACTTCGGGATAAACTGTTTTACCGTTTGACGGACTTCCAAAATTTTTAGAATCGTAAAAAAATGATGTTTTGACCTCCTAGTTTTACTTTCGGTAAATTTATTTTTGATTTTTTTAGAAAATTTACTGTACCGATAATAAATTTATATTAATTAAATATAACGATAGAAATTTGGGAAATTTTAAAATTCTGATACATATTACCACCAAGTTGGCAAAATTTTGGAGAACTTGATTTTCGCCAACTGGGTTGGTGAAAATTCGACTTTTTGGCGGGAATAGACATATTTTAGTCAACTGAGTTGGCAAAAATTTGGAAGCCCCTGGCGTTACCACCTATTCCATATCTTGACAACTCAATCAGCACCGATGCCATCTCAAGTGGAGGATAGTGAAGGAGGTGGTGATGATGCAGCCCCAGAGAATATAAGAGAAAAGATGGACCGACTCAATCTAAGAGTCATTGATCGTCCGAACTATCGGGAATTGGACAAGAGAGGTCGATGAAATTGTTATATCAGTACGAACTTTATTGGAATGTAACTTTGTTCTATTTTAATAAAATTAAATATTGTTCTCATAAAATGAAACTATTTAAAAATCTACGGCAATGTCTTTATTCTCTTGGTTGGTTTGTACATCTCCTTCTATTGTGTCCTAAACCAAAATCTCCTTCTCATAAATTGTTATATTTCAGCTTCTAGATTTAAATACCGCATACCAAAATCAGCCAGTGGATGACTCGTTGCGCACAGCGGTTGACAAATTTTCGGCTGCTATGCAACGAGCACTACTCATTGGCCTGACTGGGGCACTTCTCAGGCGACGGCCGGTGCGAGCACTACTGAGTGGGGTGGTGCGGACACTTCTCAGTGGGCTGGTGCGAGCACTTCTCATTGGCCTGAGTGGGGCACTTCTCAGACGACGGTCGGTGCGGACACTTCTCAGTGGCCCCCGAGGGAGATTCTCAGTGGGATAGCCTATTCGCCCCGGCGTTACCACATATTCGCATATCTTGACAACTCCATCAGCACCGATGCCATCTCAAGTGGAGGACAGTCAAGAAGGTGGTGATGATGCGCCCCCGGAGAATACACGAGAAAATAGGAACCGACTCAATCTAAGAGAGATTGATCGTCCGAACTATCGAGAATTAGCCAAGAGAGATCGATAAAATTATTATATCAGTACGAACTTTATTTGAATGTAACTTTATTCTATTTCAATGAAAATTGAACCGTTGTAAAAATTTGTACGGTAAATATGAACATTACAATATGAACGTTACTATGACAGAGTTACTATTAACATACCTAGAACATAAACCTACAAAAACAAAAAACAAAAAAACCACAAAAAGAAAACAATACAAATAAAACAAAACAAAAAACCAAACCAAATAAACTCTTAAACAAAAAATCAAATAAAAAAACCAAAAAAAAAAAATAAAATCCAAAACCATATTTTCGCCAACTGAGTTGGCGAAAATTAGCCCTCTCCCGCCCAAATATGTAACACGTCGGATTCTTGGTCGAATTTTTGCCAACTGGATTGGCGAAAATCAAGTTCTCCAAAATTTTGTCAACTCAGTTGATATGTATCGTAATTTTAAAAATTTTCAAACTTCTATCGATATATTTAATTAATATAAATTTATTATCGATACAGTACATTTTCTGTATTATAAACTATTTTCCAAAAAATAATTTAAATCATATTTATTTTCACGAAAATCTTCCACCGTAACCAATCAACCACGAGCTCACAGACATTTGAAACTTTTCCAATTAGGAATAAAACATCCTAACTACCCAACAAACAGGCAGTAGAGCATGTGTTTGTGATTTTCTCTCTATAGACCAAATTTGTGGTTTAGATTGCGCATAAATCTGCAACAGCAGCAACTATGAAAATTGGTGCTGCAGATGCTTACACAGAGTGAAGCAGGCAGGCTACTTGGCATTTGATATTTCAACTCCATTTGGACTGTTTGTTTCGCAGAATTAAGTCGTGAAGGTAGTCCAAAGTCAAATTTTGATCAATTCTACGTATTTGCTTGAAAATTTTGCATAAAAAATTTACTATAATTTGACATAAACTGTAAATTTTGTCTGTAATAAAATTAAAATTTTGACATTTTTTTCTTCGCGCAGAAGTAAAAAATTATCATTTTCTCGCCACGTTTTTGCTTGAAATACTGCTTCATCTCTAATTTAACAAAACATATTACTATTAATGTCAATTCAACAATTTTTTTATTTTTTTACTCATATCAACAACTAACAAAACAATAAATTTTAGAACTTTTAACTTATGAAAAAGCATCCAAACAACTTTTTTTTATTTCACTTTATTTCATTATAATAATACACACATAATATGGATTTTCTAAAAATTTTAGGCACTTCGTGAAATCAAACAACCCCTTGACTTAGATTCCACTTCCTTCTGACTTTTGTGTTTTCGACAGGTTCAATATTTTTACGAAGTTGATGTTATAGTTTGATGATGTTTTTAGAAAGACTTTGACTTTTTAGCCATTGTGAAAGCCCTTTTAGCGTAACTAATATCTTGTGCTACTAGTAGTGCTACAAAAAATATACTAACTTAAAACTAAGAAAAGGATTTATTGAGAATTTTCTGAAACATAGAATATCATGTGGATAATAAGAATTTTAAACACAATCAATTTGAATATAAAGGCTCTTTTGTTCAACCAATTAAACTAACTAATTATTGTTCGTGGGGTTGACATGTTGGTTAGGAAGCTCTCGTGGAGATGAATACGGTTCGAATTTTTTTCTTAAAAACTTAGTTCCTAATCCGACAGAAAAAACATATAAAAAAATCTAACTAATTATTATATAGCTAAAAATTAGAAATTTCATTGCTCCAGCACTTCTAATAATTCAGTTTCCTGCTTCCGGCATCCCTGGATTAATATGTATCTTAAATTGAATATCATATATATTATTTAAATAATAATTTTAAAGTAATTGATTTATTATGACACTTCTTTTAATGACATATACATGAGGGTTTTTTTTTTTTTAGATGTCCGACGGTACGTACGGAACTTTACGCACGTTGTGTTGCATGCCATTTGGGTCCATTGTTCCCATACCTCTCCCGCGCCAGAAATGTTATACCTTTTCTCACTGACCACAAGAGCCAGTTGAGTTCGGAACATATATATGAGTTTTTAAAATACTCCTACCTTTTAATACTTTATTTTGTTATAATGGTATTTAAAATATTTAATACTAATAATAATATATCTTTTAATATTTAATAATAATATTTTTAAAATTGTTAACTTACCATGACATTTTTTAATGATATATATTGTCGGAAATACTCCTACCTTTTAATACTTTATTTTGTTATATTGATATTTAAAATATTTAATAATAATATTTATTAATAATAATAATATATTTTTTAATATTTAATAATAATATTTTTAAAATTATTAACTTACCATGATATTTTTTAATGATATATATTGTTACAGCCCCAGTTCCAATTAGCTGTGCAGCAACAACTCACTAGTGCAAGTATCAGAGTATACCTTCTTTGCATTTTATCACTCTCTTACCATCATCGGCAGCTAAACAACCAAATTTGTTCGTTCTTGCCAACTCAGCCAGAGGAGCCAGTTGGCATTCAACATTGCCAAGTGGACCATCGATCCAGTCAGCAGCAATTAGCTCCAACTGCCATATATCAGAAAGTATCAGAGCAAATGTAAAAGTATAAATAGAAGTAGAAGGGAGGAGAAAAGTGTGGAAAATTGTAAACTTTACTTAGCTTTTTTCTTTTATTCTTTTCTTTGATTGTCTTTTTCTTCTACTTCCTTGTAACCAATTCTTGGTTCTTCAAGAACCCTTAATAAAATCAGCAGTGTTTTTCTCCAAATTCGAGTCTCCATTGATATTTTTTTTTCTGGAAATTGCTTTGAAGCTATGGAAGGAGGTGCTAGATTTGCTCCATTGAAAGGGGATCATGTTAGCAATAATTAATCCTTCTAGTTTATCTTTCACAACCTATAACTAAAATAAAAGGAGTTCAGAGTTACCGGCCTATGGAAAGTCGTGCTGAACGCATTGCCCTAAAAGTTAATCCGAGGTCTATGTGCAGACTGTTCTCAGATGCTCCTAGTGGTAAAACCCCCGGTACTACCGGCTTCTCGTTGTCGCATACAACTTCGAGAGATGCGAGTCGAACTTAGCTTTGCCCAGAACGAAACACGAAAGAGAATGGAGGTGGAACAGAGATTTGCTTTTGATTGTAGGATCAAAGGAAGAGTGAACTTTATGAATGCTTTTTCTATGTGATTAATTGAGAGGAGGATGGTATAAATAGGATGCCAACCCCAACTAAATGCTAAAAGTGAGCAACAAATTAGTGCGCCAACCCCCATGAATGTGCCAACGTGCTTAAACAAGAGGATGGGAATAGTTCAACCGGAAGAATAGGTTAAGGAGAAAGTGGATTAAGTGGCATGCCTTTAGGAAGTTGGTATTGCTAGCTATGTGTGTGTAACACACAACCAACAATCCCTCCCCAAAACCAAGTTCTGAAAACATAGATAACAAAGGAATGCAAATAGAGAATTTTTGGGCAAGTATATACTATGCATAGATGAGAATGACTACAGCCTTGAATCTCACGTATTGACCATTGTCTTTGTCTGAAGAAGTGCTTGATGGACTATGCCTTGAATCAGACTTCTTGAACCAGATTCAGAGAATAGCACACATAGTACGCTAGAGGTTCTTAGGTCTATCGGGACGGCGCTTTTGATTGGCCATGCGCACTTTTTCCATATTCATGAGAGTTGTCTAGGGTCGCCCTGACCCATAGTCGCGGCCTTCACGACCTCTCATATAGGTAAATCCTCAAGGGTTGGTGATAGGTATCAACCCTGCATATAATGCTTGGACTTATTAAGAGTTTAAAACTCATCCTGACCATATCACATCGGAACACTGTCACCATAGGGATATGATATCATTGTACAACCTCGTACAGACAACTGGACATTAGTTTATGAGAATTTAATCTCTGAGTCAGTGTTCCATAATAGTCACCGAAGTTCAGCTTGTTTCTACCCATTGAACCGGCTTCTTGGGATCTCCAGTCAGACTCGGTTGGGTTGCCACTGCTGGTGATTTACTTATGGGCTTAACCCCATCCCTCTCGATGATTCTAGGATCAATGTCCTAGACAGACCCTTTGTCAAGTGGTCTACAAGGTTCTTTTCTGACTTTATATAGTCAAGAACCACATATTTGCCTAATAGGCACTTGATTGACTTGAAGCGCAGCTGCAGGTGCCTGTTCTTCTTAGCATTTACAGAATCATGCTTGAGTAATTCTGTAACAGATTTATTATCACAATTTATAGAAATAGCAGGAACATGAATATGAGCAACAAGTATTTGCATAATCAGATTTCTAAGCCATTCAACTTCTGTACAAGTAGTAACCAAAGCTATCATTTCAGAATCCATTGTACTCCTAGCTATGATAGTTTGTTTACATGAACCCCAGGAGATTGCAGCTCCTCATAGAGTAAACATATATCCAGTAGTGGATTTTACATCATGTGAGTCAGTTACCCAGTTTGCATCTGATTAACCTTCTATGATATCAGGGTATCTAGTATAATAAAGTCTATAATCTATAGTACCCTTAAGATATCTAAATACTCTTTCTAATACTGACCAATTTGATTGGTTTGGGTTACTGGTATATCTACTAAGTCTTCCAACAGCAAATGCGATATCAGGTCGGGTTCTATTCGTTATATACATAAGAGAACCTATCATCTGAGAGTATTTATGTTGTTCTACATGTGAACCTTCATTCTTCTTGAGAATGATACTGCTGTCAAAAGGAGTAGGGAAAGGTTTCTTATGAAAGTACTTAAATTTTTTCAGCATTTTCTCAATAGAGTGTACTAAGGATAGAGTATAACCCTCTTTAGATTGAGACACTTGTATTTCTAGAATCAGGTTGGCTTTACCTAGGTCTTTCATGTCAAACTTGCTAGATAAATAATCTTTAGTATTATTTATCAACTCAAGTGATGATCCTAAAATGAGGATGTTATCTACATACAAGCATAAATGACACAACTTCCATCAACGTTTTTAGAGTATATACATTTGTCATACTCATTTGGCAAGAAACCAAATTCTAGAATCACTTTATCAAATTTGCTGTGCCATTGCTTGGGAGTTTGCTTTAGGCCATAAAGTGATTTTACTAATATGCAAACTTTTTTTTCTTGACCCTTAGCAATAAAATCTTTAGGTTGCTCTATGTAAATTTCTTCCTCTAGATCTCCATTCAAAAATGCTGTTGTTACATCCATTTGATGGATTAGCATGTCATGAATGGATGCTAAAGCTAGAAGTGTTCTGATAGAGGCAATCCTAGCTACAGGAGAGTAGGTATGAAAATAATCTAATCCCTTTTTCTGAGTGAAACTCTTGGCTACTAATCTAGCTTTGTATTTCTCTATAGTACCGTCAGCTCTAAGTTTCCTTTTGAAGATCCACTTATAACCTATGGGTTTACTACCTAAGGGTAAGTCTGCTAAATGCCAAGTACTATTCTCCATAATGGAGTTTTACTCATTGTTGATGGCTTCTTTCCAGAAAGGTACATCAGGAGAAGATATTGCTTCTTCGTAAGTTGAGGGATCACCCTCTATCAAATAAGTAAAGAAACCTTTCCTTAAATTCCTTTCAACCCTTCCTCTTTTACTTCTTCTAGGTTCTCTGTCTTGTTCAGGTTGTGAACTATATGGCTGAAAATTGGAACTAGTAGAAGGAGCAAGAAAAGAGCTGGTGGGGTTGGAGAAAATTTTATTCTTAAAAGAAAATATATTCTCAAAGTAAACTGCATCTCTAGCTTCTATAATGGTATTGTTAGAAATTCCATGTACTTCAGAATGAGTCACTAAAAATATATTGGCATTGCTATCTAAGGCATATCCTATAAACACAAAATCTAGTGTCTTAGGTCCAATCTTTCTCTTTTTAGGTTCAGAAATTCCTACTTTTGCTAGACATCCCCAAACTTTGAGATAATGGACTCTAGGAGTTCTACCTTTCCATAGTTCATAGGGAGTCTTATCCTTTGATTTACTAGGGATCCTATTTAGGATGTAGCAGACAGTTAATAAGGCTTCTCCCCATAAATTATTAGGATCACCTGAGCTGAGAATCATGGCATTCACCATGTCTAACAGAGTGCGATTCTTTCTTTCAGCAACTCCGTTAGACTGTGGTGAATAAGGAGCAGTCACCTCATGAATTATTTCGTGTTCTTCACAGAAGTTAGTCAAATCGTTTGAGGTATACTCTCCGCCCCGATCAGATCTAAGGATCTTGATCTTTTTCTCTAATTGGTTTTCAACTTCAGATTTGTAAACCTTGAATCTATCTAGAACTTCATATTTGGTTTTGAGAAGGTAGGTATAGCAATACTTTGAACAATCATCTATAAAAGTGATAAAGTATTTCCTACCTTCTTGGGTCAAGATCCTATTTGAATCACAAACATCACTATAAACTAGTTCTAGAAGGTCAGAATTCCTTTCTACAGATTTGAAAGGTAGTCTAGTATGTTTGGTTTGAACACAAATCTCACATTTGTGTTTATTATCTACAGGAGACTTGGGAATAAGATCTAAGTTCATCATCCTTCTAAGAGAACCTAGATTCACATGACCTAGTCTATCATGCCAAACATTTGAAGATACTATATTGGAAACAACAAGAGAAGCATCTGACACTTTATTTATAGTACTGAGAATAAAAAGACCATCCTTTACAAATCTTTTTCCAACAAAGGACTCATCCTTGGAAAATATAACTTTATTGGCTTCTATTACAATCTTGTATCCAAATGCTACAAGAAGGGATCCACTAACTAAATTTTTCCTAACTGACGACACGTGAAGAACATTATGAAGAGGCAAAAAATTTCCTGATGTCATCTTCAGATCTATTCTTCCTTTTCCTATAATCTATGCCGAAGAACCATCTCCTAGGGTTATGCCTCCTCCACATGATTCCTGATAGTTTGAAAAACATGAGTGATAAAATGAAACATGAACATTAGCTCCAGAATCCAACCACCAGTCATAAGAATGGTAAGAAATATTAACTAAAGGTTGATAAGTCACAGACCTGAAGGAACTAGTAGACCCATTCAAAATCATGTTAGCTTCTGGTTTGGCTGGACCTTTCCCCTTATAAGAGTCTTGATAGGTTCCTTCTTTCTTTGGAAACAGTTGAAGGATAGATGATTTGTTCTCCCACACACCAAATATAATTTTTGTTGATCCTGAGTCTGACTGAAATTTCTAGGTCTATGGTTTTGCTGGTGTTGATGGTTCTGATGATGAGGCTGAAAGTTCTTCTTATTCTTGAAGAAGTTATTCTTGGGTTTGTGAGGATTATTAGACTTGGGTTTGCCTTGGAATATTTCTACTAGGTTTACCTTAGCCTTAGACTCAGTCTTAGGATTAGACCTTAGCCTAATCTTTTCTTCTGTTCTGATTTTCTTTAGGACTTGAGCCAAGGTAAAGTCACCTTGTGTATGAATAAGATCCTTTTTAACATCAGACTAAGAAGGATGTAGCTTATCTATCAGGCAAGCTATCTTATATTCAGTCGAAAAGGTTGAGCCTTTGGCTTGGATATGCCTCACATATTCTTGGAATTCATGGATTTTGTCATTCATTTGTTTATTATCTACCATAAAATACCTATTAAATGAGGAAGAATTGAATCTTTCAATTTCGGCATCATCACAGCCATATTCATCTTCCAAAGCATCCCAAAGTTCTTTTGCGCTCTTATATTCAAAGAATATATCATAAAGAGAATCAGATAAAGCGCTTAGAATTTGATGGAAGCAATGAAAGTCTATTTCCTTAGGAGTTTTTGGTTTTGAGGAACTAGAGGGTTTGGACACTCCTATGTCAGACTCAGTGTCATCAGAATCATTTGAGATGAGTGTGGACCCATCAATAGCTGAGATCAATCCTAAAGTGGTGAGCCAAAATTTTATCTGACTCTGCCACCTCTTGAAGTGAGAGCCATCAAACTTAGCTGGCTTAGCAGTCGAAATCTCGTCTTTGCCACTCATGGTAACTAGTATGGCGGTCTAAAGTCTGCAAGAATAATGCTGCTACTCAATGAGGATGCCTGAGGCTCTAAAATACTAGTTCAATAATCTTGCTAATCAACTGTATCAAGTTTTGATTAACTTGGGTTAGCTGTAAGGGCCTGTTCCCAGCTAGCGGTGGTCCGAAGACACTTAAATACCGTATCTCTTAGGGCTGTTTACACCCATTTGACAGAAGGACCCTTTCGGTTTGTTCCCAAGCTTATCTCTACTTTTTAGAACTTTAGATTTAAAAGAATTTGCAAGGTCAATAAACTAATTCTTAACTTAAAATATTGAATGTATCAAAAGAAAATCTAATGACACAGGAGTAAATGTTAGGTTCTATGTTCCAACAGAATAAATGAACTATATTAAATAGAATATACTTATCAATAATTAAAGCTGACAATGATTTGTATACTCTAATTCTTAATGCAGCAAACAACAACAACGGTATTGATCTAAATAATGAACAAACAGTTGTGTAAATTTGTAACAACTTAGTACTTTGGTAATACTTCCTGTTTTTGGGCAAAAATATAAGATCAGAAGTTTGGTAAATAAGATTAGTAAATTTGTAACAACAACAACAACAGTAATTTTGATAAACTGGAAGTAGGAAAGGCTAAAGAGACAAAAATATAGACAAACACTAACAGTAAGAAGTTTGGAAATTTTCTTTATAAAATAAGATCAGAAGTTTGTGTGTACTTAAAATAATAATAAGGTTACTCACATTATCTATTTTCTTACGGTTGCTAATACGACTGTAGGAAAGTTTAGCAGTAGAATATTAGAACAACGACAAGAAATAATGATGTATATGCATCAACACTTATATTGTTAGCAATAATTAATCCTTCTAGTTTATCTTTCACAACCTATAACTAAAATAAAAGGAGTTCAGAGTTACCGGCCTATAGGAAAGTCGTGCTGAACGCACTGCCCTAAGAGTTGATCCGAGGTCTATGTGCAGACTGTTCTCAGATGCTCCTAGTAGTAAAACCCTCGGTACTACCGGCTTCTCGTTGTCGCACACAACTTCGAGAGATGCGACCCGAACTTAGCCTTGCCCAGAATGAAATACGAAAGAGAATGGAGGTGGAACAGAGATTTGCTTTTGATTGTAGGATCAAAGGAAGAGTGAACTTTATGAATGCTTTTTCTATGTGATCAATTGAGAGGAGGATGGTATAAATAGGATGCCAACCCCAACTAAATGCTAAAAGTGAGCAATAAATTAGTGTGCCAACCACCATGAATGTGCCAACGTGCACAAACAAGAGGCTGGGAATAGTTCAACCGGAAGAATAGGTTAAGGAGAAAGTGGATTAAGTGGCATGTCTTTACGAAGTTGGTTTTGCTAGCTATGTGTGTGTAACACACAGCCAATATATCACACCCATTGGTATCAGAACCACTTGAGCCAATCATGGAGGACGGCTTCGAGCAAGGATCGAGCAACGATGGCGGCCAGTCTCCACGACTAGGGAGACCCCCAGATCCTGCATCCATGACTTCTGATGATAGGACGTTCTTGGAAGTAAGATCCTCGATCTCAATAATCGTTTTGAACAGTTCTTGAAGGAATTTAGCTGGGCTATGAGAGTCACAGATTCATCTTTACATGAGAATGTTACCATTCCAATTCCTGAGAATAATCAAAACCCTAACACTAAGAAATTGTCAAATGTCATTGGTTCCAACTCATTACAAGCAGGGGTTAATCAAAACCTTAGTTACTTGAATCTGCAAATGTTATTGGCCCTAATCCACTACTGGCAGGTTTTAGTCAAAACCCTAATCCTATGGATCTTCCAAATGTCAATGTCTCGAGCTTACCATTGGCAGGGGTCAGTCAAAATCCTAACCTCATTTACTTGCCAAATACTATTAGCTCAATGGCATAGTATGGCCAAAATAGTGGGTACATTCACCCTCAGCCTTTTCCATACCCAACTATAACAGCAAGACATGCATCAATGGGGATGACTTATCCTCCAATTTATGCATCATTTGGAAATATACCCATGGGGAATGTATCATTTGGGAATATACCATCAATTTCCATTCCTGGGTTTGATCATATGGGAGTCTTAGCAAATTATACAACATGAAATGCACAAGTGAGTGTTCCAGCATATACCAAACCAATAACTACAACCGTCACGTCCTGATCTCCCGCAGTATTGGCTGTCCCTGCTATACGTGAATCACCGTGCCAGCGCTCCAGCAAGATGATCGTTCCCATCAGGACGTGATGCTGCGCGAGCCTAAGCTGCGCTAACGTAAGGCCATGATTCAAACAGGCAAAAAAATATCTAAGCCACATAATCGCACAGATAATATTTAATGCATCAGAAATTTGAACGACACGAGTAAATGGCCGTTCGATAACGAGTTCACAAAGTCATTATAGCGGAAGCATCGAATGAACACAAGTATGAAACAAAAGCAGCTCTTTATTGATAATTAAAAATTATTACAAGCGCCGCTAGGCCGAGATTACAAGTCGCTCAAGCTCTCTCTCTCTCTCTCTCTCTCTAACAACAAAGGCGTGTCAAGCGGCTTACAACTTGGGATGATGCATATGAGATATTCCAATATTATGTCAAATATATGTGCTTTAGCTCCAAACGCAATACTCCAAGGCTCCAGAGCGAACTCTACGCCTTAGAGCGTATGAGGTGATACTCCGCACCGAACAAGGTTCTCCCATACCCTACAAGCAATCTGGTGGGTTATCAGTATATGAATGCACTGGTGGAGAGGCTTCTCGCCCACTCGACAAATCCAAACACGTTATATTAGTTCCGTGCATAATATATTAAGTTATCTTTCTATTCTTGCCTTAGGATCAATTTTATTACGTAAGATACAAGCCTAACTCGTGTGGTAGTGCACCGTACGATTCAAGAGGAACACGAGAAAACTTACCAAATTATCATTCATCCTTCCCTGTCTAAAGATAAAACCATGTTAAACCAAGCACAAATATATATATAAGAAAATCCAAGAAATTGCATAAGCAAAAATACGTGTCACGAACGTATTTCTGATTCAGGTGCATGAGTTACTTATATTTCCTAGATTGTGATACTCAGGTGGTTCAGACATGTTATACACAGATTCGAGTTGATTCAGACATGTTATTCACAGATTCAGGTCAATTCATATGTGTTACTTAGATTCAGATTTTGGTTGGACGCAATAAAATGACTCCTATGCAGATTGCCGCAATCGAGCCAAACTTAGTCTATATGAATGGTCACTGGCACTATAAGCTATTTTGGATGATAGCCGGCTAGACATCGACGGTTGTAAAAGCAGGTAGCGAACCCGCTACAAGCCCTCCCTCCATACCCTTGCTAGGCTATTAGCATGACTATCCATAATGTTCCGTTCGGACCGGATCGGTCCCAGTGTGACCAGCGTACCGTCTGTAGGAACCCTACCCTTGTGCACAAGTTATCCATGAACCTACGAGTCTTTTATCTTATCTTGTTCTCTTATCTTATCTTTTGATCTGCATGAGCGACGATGGTTGTAAACACATGATCAAACCCGCTACAACCCATCCCGAATAAACGACGATGGTTGTAGACGCATGAACGAACCCGCTACAAGCCACCCCTAACCATGGTTCTTGATTCATATTTTCTTTATCAATACAGTTCAGTTTATTTACTTGATACTTCTATTTCTTTTTTATAGTTTCTTCCAATCTTTTATTATGTCGTTCTTGATATAAGAAACTGCCTTGGCGACCTTATGATCCCGAAGTATTTCGATATTTTTCATTACTTGGCTTGGAACGACTATCTTTATAGCCTTCCTGTCTCAACTGAGAGAATAATAAGTGGTGAAGTGCAATGATTCGAGGCATGCATTTAAGTGACGAGCATAGCGAATATGTAAATTAGACAAGAATTAAAATAGTATGAATATAACTTTTAAGGAAATATTCAGCAAAACCATACTTTAGAACATAAGTCGTTTATGCCAGCATGGGTTCAAGGGATAGTACGAGGAACTAAAAATAAACCATGTTTCATTTCCAAGTTCTATGCAAGCAATATAAGATGGGATTACTCCCTTAGCTAGGTGCATTTTATTCTGATTAGCATGCAATGTGTTATCATATAGCGATCTAGCATGTATGTTCCAAATTCTTAGGTGTGCTGGCCAAGCAAAAACATGTTCATCGTAGCCACCCACCTTACCAATGATTTGCCTCGTCCGAACGATACTCTGAGCTCGTCTTTGAAAGTCTATATTTAAACTCTTGAAGGGCCATGTCTGAATCCTTTTTCTCAAGCGAGTCTTCTTGTAGTGCAAGGATGGTTGGGTCATCACACTTATGCCATTTGAATCGGCTATCCGCATTGATGCAGAGCGTGTCATTACATTATACACCATTCAGAATAAGTCTCTTCCTCGTGACTTCCTGAGCGGAATACGCTCTATCGCACACTATTGAATGTAACTCAAGTATATTACTCCGTTTCCTTAGACCCTTTCGAATACAAGTTCCTACTTATTTTCCAGATTCTGTATCGCTTAATGCGGGTTACTTTATAATCCACTGCACACAAAGGTCTTATGCTAGGGCCAACTTATCCAAATCTCTATACTCGTCCATGCGAATCTAACATATTCACTTGCACTAGCATTCGAGATCAATATATCGTGAGTCTGTATCGTGCACATATTCAAGGCCCCCCCAAACATATGCATGCCAACTAACTTAGCGATAACGAAGCCTTTGCACTCGATTTCAGCGTATCACTGAGTCTTGGATCGTGCACACGTTTAAGGCGTCCCTCAAACATATGTATTTTAACCAAACTTAGCGATAGCGAAGTCGGACAAGCTACTAGCGAGAGTCTCAAGGGTTCTAGTTTACGAATCACAATGATATCTCTAACGGGGTCAATCCAAATCTAAGTTATTTTTAATCCCACTCAAATCAAGCATCTTACAACCGTCAAGCACGATCTATCCGACTGACCGACTAGCATACAAGTCCTACCGTCTATTCCATTTGTGTCAAATACAACATACACTTATCGACCAGCCTAACTCTAAGTTTTGTCGTCCCAGTTCTATGGCTTGCTCAAGTAATACTCTAAGGTCGGTCACACCAGTTCTTTCCCTCGGCATAGGGTCTTCTGCCTAACCGCTATGTTGGCTCACAAAGTCATAGGTACAATTAACGTTCATGATTCTTATCGTGCAAATCCGTTGCACGATACTCGTCCCAATTTTCTAAGGTTAAACCATTGTTCTTTCGTACGTGATATTCTACCCAAGCTCGTTTCACTCAGGTTTCTAAACATTGAGCACATATCATCATATCCACATCAACATGTTCGTTTGCACAGGGTCCGAGTCTGTTTTAATAAATTCATTCCTAATGACACGTTTGTTCAGCCTAATCGATGATATATCTATGATTTTCTAAGTCTAGACCACCAAGTCATAATTTAATTCTAAATCTTCGATCTCAATCATAAGTCTAAGTCGTCCAACATGATTCACATATTCGTTCACGAAGCCATCAAGCATAACTTACTTCACGTTCAAGACTAACTCCTCATCGAAACAATTTTGATTCACTTATCGTGTCGAACCACAAGTCAAAACGATCCTTCAATTTTTATGCTCTGCTCTCCCGCAAGTTCAGTCATCCCCGTTGGACATGAGATCACTACGCCAACGCTCCTATGGGATAATCGTCCTAATCCGGACGTGACGCATGTGCGAGCAAGGAGTTACACTCGCACAAGACAAGAATATTAAATGTTATGGTTATTATCGAAATGATCAAGACACCTTATCTTTATATTTCGTTTTATCCAAGTTATATATTGATCCACCTAGTCATGTTGTCACGTCCCAGTCCCAAAAGTACACGGGACCAGGCCACGTGGCAATAGCCAACTGACACGTCTTCGAGGATAACCCAATTTAATGGATCCTAGCGAAGAGTGCTACGCTGTCCTAAATACTAATAAGTCCAATATCAATCAACAACAGGTAATCTAATCTCATCCACAATATAACCAAGAAGTACTAAAATAAATACTGGAAATAAACATCAGTTTGAAATGTCAAAGTACAACCCAAGAATGTCTGGTGGGAACAAACCCACTACTATGACAAAATAAAAGTGCTGAATGACAGATAAAAAGAGTAATAACTAGGCATCGGCTGACTAGATAATGATGCTCCAATCCTAGGCAGAAGGCCTACCAAGTGATCACGGAAACTCTGACGGTAGCACCTCTAGCTCCTCCGCGGCTGCGTACCTCGTCTCCTGTCCTGGGCCGTACACTGTAGGGTAATATACCTCGTCCAAATCTGGAAAGGTACCAGGTCCTCAGAGGGATATAACAAGATACATAGAAGCATGCCATATATATAAATACTGAATAAAATAAATAAAGGGTGTGCTAACCATCTAAGTGAATGCAATGTGAGGACAATCTTGAGTATATGGAAAGGTGTAGGCTAGACATATGCTGACGTAATTCACCAATCGTGACAACTGGCTAGTATATGCCACATATGCCCCCTATAACATGGGCGCGGAAATATAATAATGTCCAACGTTCTATAGAGTGTGGTATCTGAAAAATTACCAAGTACTGTCCAACACTCTAAAGAACGTGGTATCTGTAAAATATATACGTCTGTATCACTCCGTCGAGTGCGGTATCTTTATAAAGGGGGTGGGTGTCCCATACGCCTACTAGTCGTCCTCCCCGCCCAATGTAGATATATAAGTCGAATACTCGACGTGCATACCACGTATGTATATGCCAAGTCTCTACTAATAATAATAACCTGCATTACATACTAAACTGTGATGCATGTCACACGCACCGATAGCTAGTTGAGTACGCGAACCCGCATCCCAATATGAATTTGTCACCGTGAAACATGTAAGAGTGTCAGGTCTCAGAAGATATCAGAGTATCCTCCCATTGGGGTGAGTCTGCTAGTGACTAGGTCAAGTACACTACTCATCGACGCATCCGTCGATTGCTCCCGAATCAATCTCGGACGTGCACAGTTGTATAAAAGAAAGTAACGAAATAACATACAACATATGCATAATTTAAATTAGACAGTAAATATGGCAAGGTATCTTGCATAGATCCTCAAGCTGTGAATGCCAATAGCTGCTCCGCAGTATCTCCTGACTGGTCCAGTGACACTAAACATACAATATAATATAGCAAATCTAGCATCAGACACTAAAGCAATATACACAAAACTATGACGCTGATCTTAGGTACTGACGCAAGGTCACGGCTGGTCAACTACAAAGTCGCGTATGCACGTAGCTAAGATGCACACGTGCCCTGTCCTTAGTCACCGTGTACCTCACGACAATAAATTATCGACATTATGGGTTTACGAAACTACTATGTCTTATACAATACCTGTCCTTATTTTCCATGTTAAGTGTACTAGGTCTATGTCTAAGTTTTTAGGTGAAGTACCAGTCCTTATAACAAGTTATATCATTAAGATAATTTATAGCTTATTAATTATTAACTAATCTAATTTAACATTCATATACACATATATATGGTTTAACATTTCCTACTTGTGTCCATGCAATGGCACACGACACAATTGACACAATGACATAAAGGCACCACTAAACCTGAAGGAAAGAGGGTTAAACGACGTTTACCTAATCGTGGCTGGCCGGGGGTCTGTCTCGTCGACGTATACGCTCACCGGCGGTCGGCAGAGCTCCTGCTTCGTGCAGCAGACAACGGCAACAGCGGCAGTAGCAGCTCTGTAGTGGCGGTAGCAGCTTTGGCGGGCTGGGACGCTGTTGGTCGGGGGGGAAGGTATTGCTGGTCGGGTTGGCAGTGCTGGAGGCAGTGGTCAGGGCTGGGGGAGTCGGGCGGCTTGGGGGAAGTCGGCTAGGGGTCGGGGTTGATGAAGAGGTTGATGATGGTGAAACGGGATGGTGATGATGCGGCGGTCAGGTGGCCTTGGGGGGGTGGTCCGATGGCTAGGGGGATTGCAGGTGGAAGGGGGCTATGGTGGTGGCGGCTTGAGGTGGTGATGGATGTATTGGTCCGACGGGTTAGGGAAGGGGAATGCTCGGGTTTTGAAGAGGGGTGTTTGGCTAGGGTTCGGTTAGAGTTTTGATTTTTAGGGTTTAAATAAGGAGAGAGGTATTTATATAGGAGGGTGAAAATATGGGCTGACCTCTGGATTTAGGCTGGCCTGGACTCTTTAGGGTGGGGGCTGGTCCACATGAAAGGGTGTACATGGGCTTGGTTAGGTCTTGCCTTGGGGTGAGTTTGGCCTCTAATTTAATTTAATTAAACAATTGCACAAAGTGTTCTATTGCCAATTAAAAATATATGGAATTAAAATTGGGTGGGACGCAAGAGTCTTGGGCGTAGTAGGTACAGAATAGGTTAATACCCTAATTTGGGTTATAGGAAATTGGGTTGAGGTTGTGCCTCAATTTCAAATAGGAATGGGCAATTAAGAGAAATTGGATTTATGAAATAATACATGAACGTTTGTGACAAATATTGTGCAGCTAAAATAAAGCATAATATTAAGTATGTAAAAGTTACACAAGGGTCAGATGGGTAGTCTAGCATATCTAGGAAATGTGTAAGAAATTGGTTTGAAGGTAACTACTAGTGTAGTGCTCCAAACATTGAAACAACGGTAAGGTATATTAAGTCACATAATTATTGTATATTAATTCTAATTGTATCCAATTTAATTATAGTCTCCCAATCTAAATTAAAATAATCCTAAATTGGTCGAGGTGGTTTACACATGTTCATCTAATAACCGTTCATATCGTGATCATAATTTGTCTAGCCAAATCATCCAACTTCGATGTTACCGTTCGATCAAACCGTAGTATACTTCTAGTATTCCTCAAACAACTAAGTTCAAATCCTCGAGCCAAAGTCTATCCACCTTCTTTACGTTCTATTTCATCGAGTTCGTCTGAATAATCATCGAACATGTTCCGCAAGTTCGATCATCCCCGCTGGAAATAAAATTACCACGCCAGTGCTCTCGCAGGATAATCGTTCTCGTTCGGGCTTGATGTCTAGTGTTATATTTTGAACTAGATTCAAGATCATTTTGTCCAAATCAAGTTTAAGTCTGTCATCGCCTACCTCAATCATTGAACCACCCAATTCCTTAACTGGTATCAATCCATGCTATCTTCCAACTTATCGATATCGTATCAAGTCTTCCAAATTTGAAACCATAACATCCACACTCAAGCTAAATTCTATCGAGCGATATCCTACTCAATCCAAAATTTTCATGCGCGCTATCATTCGTTTGTGTTATCGTTCTAATTGTACTAACTTCGATCGCATCCTCGATTATTCTATCTCAAACTCAAGTTTCAATATGTTTGACTCAATTAAAAATCGCTCGTACGATCCATTAAGTTTCCCTCGACCTAGATATTGATTATATTACCTTGAATCCCCATTCGATATAAGCCTTATCACTTATTCAACGCATTCTAACTCATTCAAATCAAATCTCCCACGAACACTACCAGAATAAGACAAATTAGTGACATAGGAAAGTGTTGCCAAATGTCTAAAATACGTCGCTAATACTGAGTAGCGACATAATTGGCGACGTTTAGACTTAGTTGCGAAAAAGCTAGTCGCTGATCAAAATATTGTCGAAAAATGTCGCTCTAGCGACGTAATTTAGCGACGTTACAAATTCGCAAAAATGGTGAATCTTAGCGTCGAGTGTCATCAAATTTGTGACGTTAAAATTAGGTCGATAATTATCGTTAAATTTAGCGACGACCTGCGACACAATCAGCGACGAATAGATGACATGGACAAAATTGGCATATCAGCAATATTTAGCGACGTGTAGTGACGATAAGGGACGCCATGAGACAGTTTAGAAACGTCATTAGCGACGAATATGGACATTAGTGAATGTCACTAAATGTCGCTAAACGTTGCTAATATTACCAGAAAATAAAAAAACTAAAATAAATGAATGCTTGCAATATCACAGTATAACATGTTACAGTATAACATTTCAAATAAATAGACAGACACAGAGCAACACTCCATTAAATTCCCTGGGTTTGCCGACCCCTTCGTGGGACACTCAACAATGGTACAATCATACACCAATAATGATAAAATAAATCAATAAAAAGATGACTCTAAGGCCCGAATGTAGTCACACAATATCCAATCACACAATAAAAATGTACAAATAAGTCATACAATAAAAGTGTACAAATAATAAGTACAAACTCCCATAAATGGACCAATATACAAATATAAAAAAAACTACTACTGATCAGGAGGAGGAGCTGCGTCGAATCTGAGATAATAAAGCGTCAAAGTGCTCTTGTGTAAGCATCATGGAACCCGATACCGTAGTTGATGTAGATGAAGATGCAGGTGGACCAGGAGGACGTCGCTGCTCCAACTCTTTCAGTCGAGCATCGCAAGTATCCGTGATGGATAACAACCTCCTAGTACGATGCTCCACTCGCTCGCACATCTCAAGTTCTGACGCCTACGTCCTCGATAGTGAAGCACCCACCATCTCCACTCGCACGCTTATTTCAATATGTGACATCTGCATCCTCGATAGTGTAGCACCCACAATAAACTGTGACTCCTACAGCGATATCATGTTGCGCTCTATCGACGTATCCGGATCCCTTAGCTCCATAATGCTATGATCCAGCCATTCGAAACATGCTACGAGCATCGCATCGTCCATCTGCGACTGCGGTTGTACCGTAATCCTCTGCATCAAATTGTCACGCAGAGATGCGAGCTGAAGGTCAACTCTCTCATGGGCTCGCCATGACTCCTAAGAGGGATGTGGGGTATGCACATCGGCAGAGAGTGTCGTAGAGGACTGTGACACAACATAGGCATCGTAGGATCCCGTACCGTAGTACTTACTCCTATGTAGACCACCAACGACTCTTATCCACAGCTCGTCATCCGACGGATCTAGGTGGGCCGGGGGTTCAGAGGAATTACCCCCCTTTTCCTGTATGGTCTGGGTCGACTCTTCGTGGAGCCTCCTATATTCATCCTAGAAAAATATGTATCAATCGATAAGCGTACTACTTACAATATATCTTAGGTACTTATTACTAATTAAATATATTTTTGCTAAGTTATATCAAAATATTCAAAACATAAGAGTAATACTTACGTAGCTCTGTGTTGCCCTATCATGGATAAGTTGTCTCCCCATCCTATGAGTGGCAAGAAACACTGTCACCATATTTGTGTCCTCACCCCTCTGGACCAATTAAGAAATATATTATTTGTTATTAAAGTAAAAAAATTAGGCCACGATGATTATAAATTGTACTTATACAATGAAAGACGTACCAAGTGACGAAAATATTTCATCATCGAAATCGACCCACGACACCACTTTCCCGCCCTCTGTTGGGCCACCTTGGCCTTCTCCGACTTTTTCCTATACCTATTCTCGTTGAATCTAGCCCTCATCGTAGTCCACTTATTAGGTGTGATCCTACCTTGGATCAGTTTTTCTTCACGATCACGAGCCTTCTGGTCATCCATAGCATCACGGATCAGCTTGGCAACGACGGAAGAAAACTGTTGCTCAATCTGTACGACCCGGTGTGGTGGATAGAAATATATTCTCTATAAGAAGTAAAATAGTAAGTTATAAAATATTAACATAAAAATATTACTGGTGTTAAAATTAAATATAATTTTACCTTGAAGTATCCAAACCAGAACGTCTTTCTCTCTTCCGAGGCATCCGAGTAGGTTATCCTTGGCCCAGCATAGTTTTGCCTCAGAAAATTTTCCAGTGCTCTATGTACCGTGGACGATATCTATATATACATTGATAATTAAACTCATTAAAAAGTGAACACACACACACACACACACACACACACACACACACACACACACACACATATATATATATATATATATATATATATATATATATATATATATATAAGTATAAAATTTTATCATATTTTGGTAGTGCACACAAACACACACAATGCACTATGTACACACACCCTGGCCGTCACTCTCTTGAACACACACGATACACTAGTACAAATACACCTTCATCCCAACGGTACTCTACCACTCGACCCTCATATACACTACTAATTGACACTAGCGTACCATCAAATTGTATACTTATACATATGAATATATCATATTGACACTCTTCAATCAACACATCTAATTTGACATATATAAACTAACTCTCAATGATACCAATACTCAATTCTATACTACCAAGCCAATTATATGATACTCAACACAATATAACATTAAATTCATAATAAAAATTCTATCAAACTACTATAAAACCTAGTATCAAATAGGTAAGTTCAAACATGTGTGTCGGTTACAACTTATTCCATTCTGATATCCTAGAACCCTAATCCTAATTGTATTAAAGAGATCGAGAGAAGAGAAACCCTAACCCTAATTCCTCTTTTATCCTTCCTCTTTTACTATTCCTCTCTTATTCTTCTTCACTCTTCCTCTCTCGTTCTTTCTTGGCACCTCCAATTCATTGGATTAGAAAGTGGGAAAAAGAAAAACCCTAACCCTACGCAATGTGTCCCGGGTCAGTGTCTATGTGGAAAGAATAAGGGTTAGGGTTTACTTAAAAGGGAGAGGCTGAGGGGAGAACGCGGCTAAGTGTCCCGTTTCAGTATCCCGTGTTAGTGTCTATCGTGTTCGTGTCTCTGTGTGTCTGTGTATGTGTCGTGTCAATATGTGTATGCTTGTCGTGTCAGTGTGTCTGTGTTAGTATGTGTATGTCGTATCAGTAGCTACGAGAGAGAGATAGAGTGGGTTAGGGTTTACCTGTGGGAGAGTTCAGAGAGGGCTGTCGGAGAGGGTGGCGCCATTGAGGGGGGCGAAGGTTCTCCCGCACCCTGCAAGCAATCTGGTGGGTTATTAGTGCATGGATGCACTGGTGGGGAGGCTTCTCGCCCGCTCGATAAATCCAAATATGTTATATTAGTTTCGTGCACAATCTATTAAGTTATCTTTTTATTATTGCCTTAGGATCAGTTTCATAGCATAAGATACAAGCCGAACTCGTGTGGCAGTACACCGTACGATTCAAGAGGAACACGGCAAAGCTTACCAACTTACCATTCGTCCTTCCATGTCTAAAGATAAAAATATGTTAAACCAAGCACGAATATATATATATAAGAAAATCCAAGGAATTGCATAAGCAAACATACGTGTTACGAATGTACTTCTGATTCAGGTGCACAAGTTACTTATATTTCCCAGATTTTGATACCTATGTGGTTCAGACATGTTATACACAGATTCGAGTTGATTCAGACATGTTATTCACAGATTCAGGTCAATTCAGACTTGTTACTCAAATTCAGATTCAGGTTGGGCGCAATACAATGACTCGCACACGGATTATCGCAATCAAGCCAAACTTAGTCTATATGAATGATCACTAGCATTACAAGCCATTTTGGATGATAGTTAGGTAGATGACGACAGTTTTAGACACATGTAGCGAATCTTCTACAAGCCCTCCCGCCATACCCTTGTTAGGCTATTAGCGTGACTATCCATAATTTTTCGTTCGTACCAGATCAGCCCCAGTGCGACCAGCGTACCATCCGCAGGAACCCTACCCTTGTGCACAAGTTGTCCATGACCTTACGAGTCTTTTATCTTATCTTGTTCTCTTATCTTATCTTTTGATCTGAATGAGCGACGATGGTTGTAGACACATGATCAAACCCTCTACAAGCCATCCCCAATAAACGACGATGGTTGTAGACGCAGGAATGAACCCCCTACAAGCCATCCCGAACCATGATTCTTGATTTATCTTTTCTTTATCAGTACAATTCAGTTCATTTAATTAATACTTCTATTTCTTTCTTATAGTTTTTTCTAATATTTTATTATGTTGTTCCCGATAGGGGAAATTATCTTGGCGACCTTATGGTCCCGAAGCCTTTCGATATTTTTTATTACTTGGCTTGGAACGACTATCTTGATAGCCTTCCTTCCTCAACTGAGTGAAGCATAAGTGGTGAAGTACAATAATTCATGGTATGCATTTAAGTGATGAGTACAGCGAATATGTAAAGTAGATAAATATTGAAACAATATGAATATAACTTTTAAGGAAACATGCGGCAAAGCCATACTTTAGAACATAAGTCGTTTATACTAGCACGGGTCTAAGAGATATCACGAGGAACTAACAATAAACCAAGTTTCATGTTCTATGCAAGCAGTATAAGATAGGATTACTCCCTTAACTAGGTGGGTTGTATTCTTATTAGAAGGCAATGGGTTATCGGCTAGTGATCTAGCATATATGTTCCAAATTCTTAGGTTTGCTAGCCAAGCAAAGACAGGTTAATTATAGACACCCACCTTAGAGATAATTTGCCTCGACCGAGCGATACTCCGAGCGTGTCTTTGAAAGTCTATGTTTGAACTCCTGAAGGGCCAAGTCTGAATCATTTGCCTCAAGCGAGTATTCTCGCAGAGCAAGGCAGGTCAGGTCATCGCACTTGTGTTGTTTGAATCGGCTATCCGCATTGATGCTGAGCGGGTTATTACAACAACCATGGGCAACTTTAACCACTGTAATCCTGCACATTTTGGAAAAATAAACCCCTATGCACATGCACTACAAAACCTTCAACAAAACCCACATAGGAATATGAAAACATTCACCCTCATGGAGGCTCAAAATTTCAGATTATGATAGAAATCTTGATGTAGAGGAATGGATACTCAGAGTTACTCATTATTTCAACTATTATAATGAACAAAAAGGGGATAAGGTTAAAGTTTATTCTGTACAACTGAAGGAAAATGCGGCTTTCTGGTTTGACTAGATCGTAAAAGTCAAAGGTGAGTTCATAAGTTGGGAAGATTTCTTTCAAAGCATTAGAGAAGAATTTGGACTATCTCAGTTCATTGATTACATGATAGATCTTAATTTATTAAAACAGGAAACCACGGTGCATGACTATGGGCAGGAGTTTCAAAAATTGTTTAAGAGAGTGCTAGGAATTTCAGAAGGGTGTTTATTAAGCTAATATATTGGAGATTGAAGGATGATATTAGATATGAAGTACAAGTCACTAATCCTACCAATCTACCCATGGCTATGCAAATGGCCAATTTCAAAAGGGAAAGTTACTAGCACAAAGGAAAACTAGAAGAGGTCAGCAATGGCCAACAAGGGTTCAGCCTGTACACAACAGTGTCAGCCACCAAACTAATAAAATCAAAGAACCTAAAGTCATAAAGAACGAAGGCCTCCATATACAGATTACCAATTCTGTTCAATACCAAACTATATCTCCTAATGAGCTACTAAGAAAAAAAAATTATGCTTGTGTTTTATGTGTGATGAAAAATGGTTCAGAGGTCATAAATGTAGAGAGAACAAATGATGAAAAAGAAAATCTAGAAGCCAACAATCTGGAAAATAAGACAAAAGACAAAGGAGAGGGGTGTCACCAGAAATATTTTGCAATATCCATGCAAGCCCTATTAAGAGATATACATCTATCTACAATGAAGATCAGAGGGACTATCGAGCACAAACCAGTGATGATACTTGTGGACTCTAGTTACATAGCTTCATTGATTCATTGATTCTAAATTTTGTGACAGACGATTCTGGGAAGGGGTTACTTGTTTCGGACGGTAAATTTATTCAACTCTCGGTAGTCTATGCAGAGCCTCATCTTTTTTCTTCACAAATGGCACTGGTGCGCCCCATGGAGATACACTCATACGGATGTACCCACGATTGAGCAGTTCTTGTAGTTGGACCTTCAGCTTCTTCAGTTTTACATGTGCCATTCAATACGGAGCTTTGAAAATCGGCCGAGTATCTAGAAATATATCTATAGTGAACTCTATCTCTCGGTCGAACGACTTCTCGGGGAACTATTCTGGAAACACATCAGGAAAATCTGCCACAATGAAAGTATACTCTCCATTTGCGCAATCTCGCTGAGTGTCTCGAACGGATGCCAAGTACCCTTCCCAGCCAGAATGTATCATTCATTGAGAAGATATTACAGAAAATACTATGCAGGCATTCGATGCTCTCGAAACTAGACTGCACACGTAGCAAAATTCGATCTTGCCAGGTAGACAAAACATGACTTTCTTTTCTACACAGTCAATGGTGGCCGAGCAAGCACCGAGACAATCCATCCGCAGAATAATATCGTAGTCCCTGATGTCTAAAACTATCGCATCAAGTGACAATTTTCTTCCTACGATACAAATACAGTCGTCGCGACAAACTAAGTTAGCAGGCAAGTCCATGCTCGACGGGGTACTGACGCTAAGCCTTAGGCCTAACGGTGTTTGAAGAAATTCATGCTCCCTAGTAAAGTTTGCCGATACAAAACTATGTATAGCACCAGAATCAAATAGTACTCGTGCAGGAACATTATTGAATAGCAATATATGTAATGCCCCACAACCGCTCGGAGCGTTACGCTGAGTCGGATTGAATAAATCAAATGCTGGTTATATTTGAAATATTGGATTTTGGGAAGAAAGATTGATTTAGTTTGTTTCAATGTGCAGATGGCTAGCGGGTTCGATGGAAATCAGGTGTTCGTTCAGAATAGTACTAAATAGCTGGATGGGAGCGATAATATCGTCTTCCTTAGTCCGATCGGTCGGATGAATTAAAGAGCACGGCCTGCTCGCACGGTCATACCAGTTGAGTAGATCGCACTTGCATCGGACCACGGGTTCAAAGGCCGTATCGGCAGGACATGATGCCTAACGGGATCAAACATTGTGAGTGGGCTCTTTTCCTTCTCCTCTACTCCTTCATGCCTAATAATTTGGAAAATACGTAAAAAGGCTTAAACACTTGGGCTGAAACTCGGGAACCACTACACTGAGGCGTGCATAGAGTGTACGTCGGTTGCTTGGTAGGATTGTGGCTTAAAATAATTTACGCGTTGGATAGTTGGAGCTAGAGTTGGATTATACATTTGAGGCGGTCGGTTGGATACTTGGATTTATGCTTGAAATAAGTTGGAATGATACAATTGAGGCAATGGGAATATCGGGAATTTGGGCGAGCGAACGTGTATCCGTGCACGAGTATCACTTGGTCGCTTTATCTTGTAAAGCGAGCAGTTGTGGTTCGAAATCGAACAACTGCATCAGCGAGGGTATCGTGCCACTAATAGGGCATTGTGCCACGAAAGCGGCATTGTGCCACTATTGGGGCATTGTGCCATGGGATTGCTTTGAGCATGGGTCTTACACCGAGTTGAAATACTGTGTTGAGAAGAGGCATTGTGCCTATGAAACACTATTTTGGTGCCTTGGGCTATATGTTGAGGTCGAGATTTGGAATCCTTGGTTGGATATGTTGGAAGAATGGTTATGGATGCTTTGGTTGGATATTGGTTGAACGAGTCTAGTATCGCTTGGTGGGGCAAGAATGTTCGATCCTCTCGTCATACCTACGTATTTGCATTGTCATGGACAACCTGTGTGGCACAGGGTTTGGTTTCCTGGAACGGGATGAGGCACCGGGGCACCGGGACCGTCCTACCATGGAGGAAACAATGGGCATCGCACGAATGGGCGCAGTGCTGGTAGTCCGATACCACCAGGAGGGAGTAGCTGCCCAGCCCTGGATCGGGTAGGACTGCCCTATTGATCTTGGTCTGATCAATGTCCTTTATGGCTTTTAGCCAGTGACTTCATATAAGTATAAGTGATGGCTTGCTTTTCTTTTGTTGGTTTGGCTTTCGTGTAGGTGCGGCCACCTTGCCTCGACAAGAGTGTGCACTTAAGATTTGAATATAAACTTTGGTTGAGGATGGATATTGAGGTGAGACTGATGGTTCGTTATGTTATCGTGCAAGCGATGGCATTGAGTAAGACGGGTTGCATGCTAGAATCCTTCGGGTCGGTTATATAAATGCTTGTCGTTTGGTTTGAGATTGAATGCATGCATGCGTAAACTGCTTTACAGCTTTCCTTAACATGTCATTCTTATGCCATAAAACGAATCTAGGATTCAACTAGAAAGATCACCATATAACTGGTTGCATTTACTAGACGAGTGGGTTACCCCGCTCACCAGTACGGCTGTGTACTGACCCACGTTTGTGGGCAATATTTTAGGTACGCAGGCGTAGTGGCACTGCTTGGATATACGGGACAAGATGTATGAACTGTAAGTACCTTTGTGGGCTAGAGAAAAGAGCAAGATTATTTCATCGTCTTCGTGGCATCGCCTTTGTGGCATTGCCTTCGGGACAATTCATTTGGACCCTATCGAGAGCTTCGCTGCGTATTTCTCTGATGTGTGCTTGGTACACAATACAACGACTTTTGCTGTAACTTGGTTGTTTCGATGATAACTTTGGTGTTTAACAACATCGCCTTGTACGAGCGCAACTCCAGGCTCGTACGACATCACGTCCCGATGAGAACGATTGTCCCGCGGGAGAGCTGCAACGTGATGATTTCACGTTCAGCAGGGACTATTGAACTTACGGAAGATTGGGGCGTGACAATATACATGTCACTACGGTGTCCGAGGTGAACGTCTCGTCCCGGGTCAATGCATAAACCTGTCCCACAACATTCAGACGACGCTCTTGTTGTTACGCATGCCAATTTGCTTGGGGAGCTTGAGCTGAATTCTCTTATTGAGGATGGTGATGAGGGAACCGATATGGTATTCTCAGGAAAATCACTGGCGATATAACTTGAATTACCACAGATGAAGCATTCCCTATTCTTATGGCGACAGTCGGTGACCGTGTGCCACATTTTGTTACAGAAGGTACATTATAGCCCTTGACCATGCCCCAGATTGTGGCCCTGAAAACCGCCATTATTTGGACGCTTATGGGCGTTGTGTCCTCCCATGTTACTAGGACGCTTGTGATTAGAATTTTATACAGCACCGACAGTTGTAGAAGGATATTGCGGTTCTAGGACGAGGGCATGGGTAAAGACTTCCCTCATCGTCTCATACTGTAGAGCAACTATATGGACGTGAATTGCAGGACGCAGACCACCTTTGAATCTTCTGGCTTGACTCATCGTATTGGGTAGATAGGAGCTAGTAAAGTTTATGAGCTGGTTGAATTCTGTGACATACAGCTTTACGATCATGTTCCCTTATTGCAAACGCATGAAATCATTCTCCTTTTGATGAAGAATGGGTGGGGGAATAAACTCCAACTCGAATGCGCTATGGAAGGTGGTCTATGATATCGTCTCGCCTTCACCGTCTGCGGAAAGAGATCATTGATGTAAATCCCATCAATCATGCGCGTTTAGACGAAGTTAGAGTTGGGCATAGGTGACTCGCTTAATCTCGGGTACTTTTAGCAGTTTAAAGTGATCTTCAATCTCGGCCAGCCAATCTATAGCTACTACGGGGTCCTCGGTCCCACGAAAAGGCATGTTGCAAACCTTGTTGAAGTCGACAAAGTCGAAGGTAGTCACATCCTTCTTCTTTGGTGTTTGAGGCATCTCGACCAATGTCGCTGTCATTGCAGAATGGTTGGAAGAAATAGTCTGAACGGTTTGTTGCAGGGCATCTACCTGCTTCTGCTGGACCGTGAACCGGGCTTCTAGATTTTTTTTCAAATTTGTCCTATCGGGCCTCATCCCTTTGTTGTTGTGCCTCAAACATGCGCATAATTCCCTCAATTGGTGACGGAGGGCGCAGGTCGTTGGCTCTCAGAGCTTGCCAAAGTGCCCAAAGTACTTGCTTGTATTTGCGCTTCTACTTGCGTTGTTCCTTGTGTTTGAGCCATTCCTTCAAAAATAAAGAACTTGCATCAATCTCATAGAGTATTACGAACTCACTGTATGGAACGCATCTCATTTTGGCCAAACGATTTCAAGGGTTCAACTGGGCGGGAAAGGGTCATTTTAAGAAAACTTTTCTGATATGAGACCAAAGGATCTGAAGCCGTGCTCTGATACCAATATGTCACACCCTGATTTCATAGAATCGATATTTGTCCCCCGGGTGTGATGCCATGGAGCATAAGGCGCGTCAGCACAAGGTCTAGCATAATGATATATATAGAAACACGATCAACAGAGTAAGAAAGTTAAAGAATACACGTTAAAATAAAGAAGGTTCTCTTTATTGATAATATACATCTTTGTTACAAACTTTTGACTCAAAAGTAAAGTGGTCCCGCTCGGGCTTACAAGATGGACGCAAAATGAGATAGTTGTTCCATACATTATATCCCATACTAGAACTCCAAAAGATAATAGAAACCTTCGGGAGAAGCTATCGACTTTCTTCGGAGCTGCATAAGATATGTGCACCAGCTCCGGATGATTTGTATAATCTTTAAAAGACACGAACAGAATGTGCCGAGTAATGGACTAGTTGGGGGAAGAAGCTTCAGCTCCTCTCCATGTCGCCTTCGCTCGTGGAACCTACTGCAACGAGGGTTAGTACTTTAAAAATTACCGGTGAGGGCGAGCTAATCCAACTAACCAAATTGACACAGTATTCATGTGGAGCATATACATTATTATTTTGGTCTATCTATGTTGCCTTAGTTCAAGTTACAACATACAATAGAATTTGAAATAACTGGAATAAATATGCCACCGTTCGGTGACTTTTACCCGTTCATCTGAACTACCTGCACAAAACTTACCATGTTCTTTCCTGCCACGAAGTCATAGTTAGCTTGCACAGTTTAAATAAAAACATATATGGGGTCACTGGCATAGCCATACAAGATGAGTTATAGTTAAGGTAGACGGTAATTCTTACAATCGCGATCAGATAGCTCCGTTGTAAGTCTCGAACTCACCCGTACTAGGCCAAAAGCATGACTATACTAACGTTTTGCCTAGGATGAATCGGTTCTGGTGCCCCAGAGACTGTTCGCAAGAACCCTACACCTTGTGCATAAGTTGTCTGTGACCATGCATCGTCTCAAACTAAATTATCAAACCAAGCATTTTGAGACAACAAGCATGAAGTATAAGAGTTCAGAAGAATTCTATAGCATAGCCCACCTGCTCAAGTTATCACATTTCAAGTTATGTACTACTCATTACATAATAGATGAATAAATTCTAGATACAATTGCAACATAAAATAGATACATGCATAGCGGACAAGCACGCAACAATATAATCGTACGGTGATTTTTGTGTGACAAGCATTAGTGTTTCAAGTTTACTTCTTATTAGCTTGACTCGGTTATCATTATTATGGTATCATTGATCATAATGCATAAGCGAGTCAGATTTTTAAGAGTGAAGACTTGGAAGAAAGGATTTAATCGAATGTAAGACCACTTACAAGTTGGTGAATCGGGAAAGAGAAATATGAGATCTTCAAGACTTCGCTTGCGCATTGCCTACACGATCATCTGCACGCACCAACAGATGATCAATATATCCTGCCTCGGTCTCCAATGGTTCGATACGAAATACGAAATTCAAAAAATAAAGATAATTAAATCCATCAAAACCGTTCAAAAAAACATAAGTCACAAAACCAACAAGAAAGCAACCAAGCGGTATCAAAAATTGGCAAAAAAATTAGCACAACGGAAAAGCCCCTCGTGACTCTGCCGCCGAGTCCTTCCTCGAGGCACAAACCGCTGAATGTGGGATTTGATTCCGAAGAAACCAATCCATAACGAGGAAAGAAACTTGATTCAATCTGTCCCGATCGAACTATACCAAGTATTTCTTAGCCGCGCTCCCCGGAGAGGGGGAACGGGGCACTACATCTTAACCAACTAATAAAAAGTTTTATCGTCAAAACTTAGGATTGGAACCTACCCCTAAGAAAACAATGAGGGCAAATTTTCTCTCATGTCTTTTTCGAGTTCCCTGGTCGACTCTTCGCCCGCGTGGTTCCGCCAAAGTACGCGCACGAGCAGGACTAAACAATTTTGGAGCTGCTTATCCTTACGATCGATGATTTGCACAGGTTCCACAACATAGGACAAGTCTACTTACAAACCTAACTGACCAAAATCTACTATGTGACTCGGATCACGCACATACTTTCACAACTGTGACACGTGAAAGATATCATGCACGTCTAATAGGCTCGGTGGTAGAGAAATTTGATATGTAACTGGGGTGACTCGCCTGAGAATCTCAAACAGACCAACAAATTGAGACTTAGCTTCCCCATTACTCCAAATCTTATAACTCAATGCATCGGCGTGACCTTGTGAAACACGTGATCACCAGCTATAAATTTAAGGGGTCGTCTGTGGATATCCGCATAACTCTTCTGTCTGCTTTGTGCTACCTTTAATGGCTCTCGGATCAGCCAAACCTTCTAAACGATATGTGTTACTAGCTACTGGTCGAGGATTTGTCCCTCGCCAACTTTATCCCAACAGATAGGCAATCTGTATTTCTACCTCATACGGAGCCATCTGAATGTTGGACTGGTAACTATTATTTTATGCAAATTCTGCCAACGGTAGATGGACATCCCAACTTGACTTTGAGTCGATCGAACAGAGACATAACATATCTTCAAGAATCTGGTTCACCCATTCTGTTTGACCATCGGTCTGAGGATGGTATGCTGAATTGAACTTCAACTTGGTCCCCATAGCTGACTGAAGACTTTTTCATAAACGTGATAAGAACCGTCTATTCCGATCCAAAATAATAGACACTAGCATACTATGTAGTCGAACCATCTCATCAAGGTATATCTGAGTGAGGCGATCGATGCTCCAAGTAACTTTAATGATAATGAAGTGCGCTGACTTGGTTAATTATTCGATAATGACCCAGACGGCGGCGTTTCCTTGTTGAATCTTTGGCAAGCCAACAATAAAGTCCATCTTAATATAGTCCCATTTTTACTCCGGGATAGCAAGGTTCTGAATCTCCCCGCCCGGCCTCTGGTGCTCGGCATTTATTCTCTGGCAAGATAAGCATTGTGACACAAAGAGCGCCACATCTTTCTTTATGCCGTGCCACTAGATGGTCGTACGGAGGTCCTGATAAATCTTCGTACTTTCTGGATATGATACATAGGCCGCATAGTGAGCTTCCTTGAGGATCACCTTTCTGAGTTCTGCATTATTAGGCACACACAGTCTTCTTCTTACCCGCAAAATTCTGCTTTTATCCACTTCAAAGTTGGTCGCCTTTCCTACTAAAATCTGATCACACATCTTCAACTAGAATGGGTCGTTCGTCTGAGAGGACTTGAGATTTTCTATCAGGCTCGGTTCAAGGAGTAACTGAGCTAGTGATCTACTAATCGGTCCACCTCGATATTGAATTTGCAGCTCGATGCCCATACTCTCCTATTCCTTTTGTAGCCTGCAGTTGAAGGATAATGATACCTTAAATACTCGACTCAGCGCATCCTCTACAATATTTTCCTTACATGGAGTGTAGTTGATCGACAAGTCGTAGTCTTTGATCAGTTCTAGCCAACGTATTTACCGTAGGGTTATGTCCGACTGGGTGAAAAGATACTTGAGGCTCTGGTGATCAGCAAAAATTGGCCAAACCACACCATAAAGGTAGTATTACCACAACTTCAGTGCGAACACAATTACCGCTAGTTCTAGATCATGTGTCGGATAGTTAAGCTCATGATGCTTCAATTGTCTCAAAGCAAAAGCTTTCACCTTATTTTGTTGCATAAGAACCGCTCCCAAGCCCTGTACTGAGGCATTGCTAAAGATTTGGAATCCCATATTCTTGTTCGACACAACAAATATCGGAGCAGCGACGAGACGCTGCTTTAATTTCTGAAACGAAGCTTCAGAGTAACCAGACGACTCAAATGCAACTCCTTTCTAAGTGAAGTGAGTCAAGGGAGAAGAAATGTTTGAAAAGTCTTTTACGAACCGTCTATAGTAGCCCGCTAACCCGTGAAAGCTTTGAATTTTACTGATTGATGCAGGTTGCTTCCATTCGACGATTGCTTCAACTTTCTTTGGATCGACTGAGATGCCTCACGCAGAAATGATATGCCGGAGAAAAAAATATACTGCTTAGCCAAAATTCGTACTTGCTCAGTTTTGCGTACAACTTGTTGTCTCAAAGATTCTGAAGCACGGTCCGCAAGTGCTCCTCAAGTTCCTCCTTGTTCTTTGAATACACCAAGATATCATGAATGAACACTACTACGAACTTGTCATGGCACGACCGGAACACTCAATTCATCAAATCCACGAAGGCGACAAGGGCATTGGTCAATCCAAACGACATAACTAAAAATTTATAGTGGCCATAGCAAGTACGAAAGGCTGAATTTGGCACATCATATGGCTTGATCTTCAATTGGTGGTAGCCCAAACGAAGATCGATTTTTTTAGAATACTGTTGCATCTTGCAGTTGATCAAAGATGTCATCGATTCTGGGAAGGGGATACTTGTTTCAGATTGTGAATTTATTCAACTCTCGGTAGTCTATGCAAAGTCTCATCAAACCATCATTTTCTTCACAAATAGTAATGGAATGCCCCATGGAGATACACTCGAACGGATGTACCCACGATTGAGCAGTTCTTATAGCTAGACCTTAAGCTCTTTCAATTCAGCAGGGGCCATTTGATACAGAGCTTTGGAAATCGATCGAGTATTTAGAAATGTATCTATAGTGAACTCTATATCCCGGTCGGGCGGCATGTCGAGCAACTCTTCTGGAAATACATCAGTCTACAACGGAATCGCTGAGTGTCTTATTTTCGATGGGGTAATAATATCGTAGTCCCTGATGTCTAGAACTATCGCATCAAGTGACAATTTTCTTCCTTCGATGCAAATATAGTCGTCGCGACAAACTGAGTTAGCAGGCAAGTCCATTTCCGACGGGGTACTGGCGCTAAGCCTTAGGCCTAACGGTGTTTGAAGAATTTGTGCTCCCTAGTGAAGTTTGTCGATACAAAACTATGTTTGGCAGCAGAATCAAATATTACTCGTGCATAGCAATATACCTGTCACTACGGTGTCCGAGACGAACGTCTCGTCCCGCGTCAATGCATAAACCCGTCCCAGAGCATTCGGATGACGCTCTTGTTGTTGCGCATGCCAATTTGCTTGGGGAGATTGAGCTGAATTCTGCTATTGAGGATGGCGATAAGGGAACCGATGGGTATTCTCAGGACAATCACTGGCTAGATGACTTGAATTATCTCATATGAAGCATACCCTATTCTAACGGCGAAAGTCGGTGACCGTGTGCCATATTTTGTTGCAGAAGTTACATTGTAGCCCTTAACCACTCCCAGGATTGTGGCCCTGAGAACCACCATTATTTGGACGTTTATGGGCATTGTGTCCTCCCGTGTTACTAGGGCACTTTTGATGACAATGCTGCATAGAGCTTGCATTAGTAGAAGGATATTGCGGTTCTAGGACGAGGGCATGGTTAAGGACTTCCCTCATCGTCTCATACTGTGGAGTGACTACGTGCGCGTGAATTGCAGGATGCAAACCACCTTCAAATCTTTTGGCTTGACTCGCCGCATTGGGTTGATAAGAGCTAGCAAACTTTGCGAGCCGGTTGAATTCTGTGACATACTGCTTCACGATCATGTTTCCTTGTTGCAAACATACAAAATCGTTCTCCTTTTAATGACGAATGGGTAGGGGAATAAAATCCTCCTCGAACGCACTACATAAGGTAGTCCATGAGATCATCTCGCCTTCACCGTCTGCGGAGAGAGATCGTCGATGTACATCCTACCAATCTTGCGCGTTCAGACAAAGTTGGAGTTGGTAACAGGCGTCTCGCTTGATCACAGGTACTTCTAGCAGTTTAAAGTGATCTTCTATCTCAGCCAGCCAATCTAGAGCTAGGATGGGGTCCTCGGTCCCACAAAAAGGTGTATTGTAGGCCTTCTTGAAGTTGGCAACGTCGAAGGTAGTCACATCCTTCTTCTTTGGGGTTTGAGGCATCTCGACTTCAGGTATTGGTTGCTCCACCGGTGCGGCTATCTTTAAAGAATGGTTGGAAAAAATTGTCTGAACAATCTGTTATAGGGCATCTACCTGCTTCCGTTGGACCGCGAATCGGACTTCTAAATTTTTCCCAAATTTGTCCCTGTCGGGCCTCATCCCTTTGATGTTGTGCCTCAAACATGCGCATAATCCTTTCAATTGGGGCGTAGGTCGTTGGCTCTCGGAGCTTGACGAAGTGCCCGAAGTACTTGCTTTTACTTGCACTTCTACTTGCTTTGTTTCTTGTGTTTGATCAATTCCTTCAAAAATAAAGAACTTGTATCAGTCTCATAGAGTATTACCGACTCACTGTATTGAACGCATCTCATTTTGGCCAAAAGATTTCAAGAGTTCAACTGGGCGGGACATGGTCATTTCAAGAAAATTTTCTGACACGAGATGAAAGAATCTGAAGCCGTGCTCTGATGCCAATATGTCATGACTCGATTCCGCAGAATTATTATTCGTCCCCCGGACATGATGTCGTGCAAGCGTAAGGAGCGCCCGCACAAGGCCTAGCATAATGATATATATAGAAACACAATCAACATAGCGCGAAAGTTAAATAACACACGTTGAAATGAAGACAAGTTCTCTTTATTGATAATGTACATCTTTGTTACAAAATTTTGACTCAAAACTAAAGGGGTGTCACATGGGCTTATAAGATGGACGCAAAATGAGATAGTCGTTCCATACATTACATCCCATACTAGAACTTCAAAAGATAATAGACACTTTCGGGCGAAGCTATCGTCTTTCCTCAGAGCTGCATAAGATGTGTGCACCAACTCTGGATGATTTGTACAAGCTTCAAAAGACACGAACAGAATATGTCGAGTAATTGACTTATTGGGGGAAGAAGCTTCAGCTCCTCACCACGTCGCCTCCGCTCGGAGAACCTGCTGCAACGAGGGTCAGTAATTTAAAAAGTACCTGTGATGGAGAGCTAACCTAACTAACCAAATCGATACAATATTCATGCGGAGCATACAAATTATTATTGTGGTCTATCTATCTTGCCTTAGTTCAAGTTACAACATCCAAGAGGATTTGAAATAACTAAAATAAATATGCCATCGTTCGGTAACTTTTATCGGTTCATCTGAACCACTTACACAAAACTTGCTATATTCTTTCCTGCCATGAAAACATAGTTAGCTTGCACATTTTAAATATACACACATATGGGGTCACTGGCATAGCCATACAGGATAAGTTATAGTTAAGGTAGACGGTAATCCTTACAATCGCGAGCAGATAGCTCCGTAGCAAGTACCGAACTCACCCGTGCTAGGCCCTTAGCATGACTATACTAACATTCCGCCTAGGACGAATCGGTTCCGGTGCCCTAGAGGCCGTTTGCAGGAAACCTACACCTTGTGCACAAGTTATCCGTGAGCATGCATCATCTCAAACTAAATTATCAGACCAAGCATTTAGAGACAACAAGCATGAAGTATAAGAGTTCAGAAGAATTCCATAGCATAACCCACCTGCTCAAGTTATCACATTTTAAGTTATGCACTAATCATTGCACAATTATAGATGAATGAATTCTAGCTACAATTGCAACATAAAATAGATACCTGATAGTAGACAAGCACGCAACAATATGATCGTACGGTAATTTTTGTGTGACAAGCATCAGTGTTTCAAGTTTACTTCTTATTATCTTAACTCAGTTATCATTATTATGGTATCGTTGATCGGAACGCACAAGCGAGTCTGATTTTTAAGAGTGAAGACTTGGAAGAAGGGAGCTAATCGAAGGTAAGGCCACTCACAAGTTGGTGAATCGGGGAAGAAAAAAGGGAGATCTTCAAGACTCCGCTTGCGCATCGCCTACACGATCACCTACACGCACCAACAGATGATCAATATCTCCTGCCTCGGTCTCCAAGGGTTCGATACAAAATACGAAATTCAAAAAACGAAGACAATAAAATCTATCGAAACTGTTCAAGAAAACGCAAGTCACAAAACCAACAAGAAAGCAACCAAGCAGCATCAAAAATGGACAAAGAAACCAGCGCAATAGAAAGGCCCATCGCTACTCTGTCGCCGAGTCCTTCCTCGAGGCACGATCCGCTGAATGTGGGACTTGATTCTGAAGAAACCAATCCATAACGAGAAAATGATCTAGATTTAATCTGTCCCCATCGAACGAAACCAAGTATTTCTTCGCTGCACTCCCCGAAGAGGAGGGGACGGGGCATTACAAGAATGGCAGAAGAATACATATACAAAATTTCTTTTAGGACCCATGAAGGTCACTATGGGTTTCTTGTCGTGCCCTTTGGCTTAACCAATGCCCCTTCCACTTTTCAGCCCTTAATGAATGTTGTATTCAAGCCATATTTGAGGAAGTTTGTTTTAGTATTTTTTTTGATGACATACTAGTCTATAGCCTTTATAAAGAGACTCGCTACTTCCATTTGAAATTAGTTTTAAAAAATTTGGATGAAAATCAACTCAGACTCGAAAAGAGCAAATGCCATTTCTGTCTGCAGCAAGTAGGTTATCTGGGGCACATTATATCTGCACAGGGAATCAAAGTGGACCAGAAAAAGATGCAAGCAATCCAATGGCCAATACCCAGATCTGTCAGGGAACTGAGGGGGTTCCTGGGTTTAACAGGTTACAATAGCAGGGACCATGACTTCATTACTAAATAAGAATGCCTTTGAATGGAGTGTACATGCCTTTGAATGAGCAACTTATGTCAACATTAAAAAACCCTTTGTACTCAGAATGCCCAACTTCCAAGAGGAGTTCATATTGGAGTATGATGCTTTTGCAGAGGGGATTGGGGCAGTACTTATGCAACAAGGGAAGCCAATTGCTTATTTGAGCCGAAGGGTTAAAGACAGAGATAGAATTATTTCTACATATGTGAAAAAGATGTTGGCTATCATCCTATCCATTAAGAAGTAGAATCAATACATGTGGGGTTCACAGTTTACTATCAGAACTGACCATAAGTCACTAAAGTACTTGTTGGAGCAGAAGGTTTATACAGATGCCCAATATAAATGGGTAGTTAAACTATATGGCTATAACTATAAAGTGGAGTATAAAAAGGGAAGAGAGAATCAAGCTGCAAACATCCTTTCAAGGAGGGGTAAGGCTGAATATTATCTTTCACAATTGTCAAACAAGGATGGATTCCTCAATTCAAAGCTCAAATGACAAATTCTACATACTTCCAAAATTTATTATCTAAATGGACAATGGGGCAGCTGGATTCTAATAAGTATATTTGTAGAGATGGAGTCTTATACTACAAAAATAGACTCTTTAGTTGATCCACAGTCTCCATTTACAGTTACTATGTTGAAAGAGTATATCATGATTCTCCTGTAGCGGGACATGCAGGAACTTAGAAAATATTTCATGGACTCAAGAAAAGTTGTTACCGGAGGGGTATGAAGGGAAGTATAAATTGTATGGATGGAGTGTATAAATTGTATAGACTACCAAAGTCCATTCTGTCAGATAATGACCTCCCCCCCCCCCCCCCCCCATCTTCAATAGCAGTTTTTGGAAGGAGCTGTTTAAACTGCATGGTACTCAGTTGAAGTACAGTACAATATATCACCCGATGGCCAAACAGAGGTGACCAACACATGCATTGAAGGGTACTTACGGTGCTTCTGCAGCCATAGGCCAAAGGAGTGGAGTAAGTACTTATCTTGGGAAGAATATTGGTTTAACACTAATTGGCACTCTGCTATAAAACTCACTCCCTATAAGGCAGTTTACGGTAAGGCCCCTCCAACAATATTAACCTATGTACATGATACAATCCAGAATAATGAGGTTGTAGAAATTCTGGCCTCCAGGGACAATGCACTCCAAATGTTAAAAAACAATTTGATCTTGGCTCAAGATATAATAAAGAAAATAGTTAATAAACACTGTAGGGGATTGGGTTTAGTTAACACTGCAACCCTATAGGCAGATAACTGTTGCTCAAAGAAGATCACAGAAGCTCTCACCCAAATATTATGGACCATATAAGATACTAGAGAGGATTTGGGAAATAGCCTACAAGCTTGAATTACCTACCAGTGCCCAAATTCATCTTGTATTCCATATCTCATAGTTGAAGAAAACCATTAGCTCTAGAGCGGTTTTACAAGAGGGGGTACCAACAATCACAGATGAACTACTATTGGAACTATATTGGTTATAGATAGAAGGCTAGTTCAAAGAAATGGAAGAGATGCAGTTGATTTGCTTATTCAATGGAGGGACGGTAGGGTAGAGGATGCTAGTTGGGTAGCATATAAAAAGTTCACAAGGAATTACCCACATTTTGACCTTAAGAAATGGCCAATTTAAGGGAAGAATAATTTTTACAGCCCTAGTTCCAATTAGCTGTGCAACAGCAACTCACTAGTGCAAGTATCAGAGAATACCTTCTTTGCAGCAGCTAAACAACCACATCAGTAGCAGCTAAACAACCAAATTTAACCGTTCTTACCATGTCAGCCAGAGGAGGTAGCTAGCATTCAATATTGCTATGTGGACCATCGATCCAGTCAGTAGCAATTAGTTCCAACTGCTCCAATTTCCTTGTATCAGAGCAAATGTAAAAAGTATAAATAGAAGTATCAGAGAGGAGAACGTGTGGAGAAATTGTATCTTTACTTGGCTTTTTCTTTCAGTCATTTCTTTGATTGTCTTTTTCTTCTTCTTTCTCGTAACCAATTCTTGGTTCTTCATTGTGTTGGCCTAATTGGTCACGGTCAACTTTATTTTGATAATTAACTAAACCTTGATTCGATATGACGCAATATGGTGCAACTGAATCTCAAGAAAGAAATCACTGCTATTGCATACAAGGAATATGTTGAAAGTTGTGTGTCTAGTCTTTTCATTTTTATTATGTATTTTAAATTTTATTTGAGCCTCGGAATTTTGTAAATCGAGTCCCACTTGGCAACTAGAAGAAACTCAAGTCCACTCAAATCAAACAAACCAAAACCAGATCAACCCAACCCAAGTCCACTCAAAAAAGCCAGAACCCAACAACCCAACATTCTGGAATTATAGAAACAGAACTCGGATCGAGTTTGGTCCCTAACCGAACTTGGACTCTGTAAACCTAATTCCCTGATTCGACTCAGTCCTCTTGATGAATAGATTCCAACGTTCGAATTTTTGAACGTTTGGGGACCGAACTTTGTTCGAGCTCGGTCACAAAAAATCCTATAAATAGCCATGAATCCTATGCCATTATCATTAATCAATTCTCACTTTCTTTTATATATTATGAGATACATTCTGAACTTCAACCTTTCCCATCTCCAAGAAACAACTTTCCAAGTTTTCTAAGCGCCAAAGTGCGGTTTCGATTCACTACTGGAATAAGTCAAATTAGCAACGTCTGAAAATGTCGCTAAATGGCATGAAAATGTCGCAAAAAATTTTTAGCAATGTAATTAGCGACGTTTCATTAAAGTCGCGTTTAAGCTAGTCCCTGACAGAAAAAATGTCGCAAAATGTCACTATAGCGACATTTTCTAGCGATTTATATTAGCGACATTTAGCGACACAATGTAGCTATATTAGCGGCGTGTTGTGTGTCACTAAACGTCGCTAATATTTTTTTATTTAACGATATTTTGTAACACATTTAGCGACGTTCTGCTGATCTGGTAAATACTGCTATGTCAGCAATTTGGTGATATTTAGCAACATAATTAGCAACATTCTGATACAGTTAGAGACATATTTAGCGACGTATATAAACGTCGCTAAATTACTAATTTTTTTAAAAAAAACCTGGAATAAATGTATGCTTGTAGTTTTTCATATATTCCTACATTATCACAGTTCATAAAAATAGGCAGTCCCGGAGCAACCCTCCGTTGAATATTCTGGGTTCGCCGACCCCTTCGGTGGAACACTCAACACCGGTAAATTCTCAGGCATTCAATATAAATAATAAATTAAAATTAAAATAAATAGACACATTTTCAATAAATAAAGTATGAAAATAAATATCTAGCATATTCACATGCATCATACAAACTAAGTCTGAAAATTTTTTATCCAACAAGCATCACAACTGGTACTATATGTGAACAAATAAAGTCTGAAACATTATCTCAATACATAAATAACCCAATATCATGGGCCAAAATTCTGAAAACAAATAAACTGTCCTAACTATGATTACTATTGATCCGGAGGAGGAGGAGCACTACGGTAAGCCTAGGAGATGAGCATGTCCAAAGAATAACTATCGCTGATCATGAGGAGAAGAAAGAGTACTGACACGAATCTGGGATATCAGCGAGATCCACTGCTATAGTAAAATCATCATGGAACCCGATGGAGGAGTCTGTGCAGTCGATGTAGATATCGATGCCAGCGGACAAGGAGGACGTATCTGCTCCAACGCTGTGATTCGAGCGTTGCAAGTATCCATGACAGATAACATCCTCACAGTACTCTTCTCTACTGACTGGCTCATCTGAACCTGTGACGTCTGCAGCCTCGACAATGCATCGCCCATGGCTACATGCAAACCCTGTAATGTTATCACGTAGCACTTTATCGACGTGGCCAGATCCCTCAGCTCCGTGATGCTATGCTCAAGCGAATCAAAATGTTCTACGATTGTCGCATCGTCCGTCTGCGGTATGGGCTGCAACGTAATCCTCTGCAGTAACTCGTTACGCATAGACGCAATTTGATGGTCAACCATCTCCTACTGGGCTCGTATCGATTCCTGGGTGGGCTTTGTGTTATGCACACTGACAGAGGGGGTCCTATAAGACTACGACGCAACATAGGCACCGTAGGATCTCGTACGTTAGTACGTTCCCCTCTACAGACCACCAACGGCAGTCATCCATAGATCGTCAACCGACAAGCTGGGTGGACGGAGGGCTGCGAAGGACTACCGGTCTCTCCCTGTGTGGGCTGGGTTGACCCCTCACGGAGTCTAAGATACTCATCCTAAAAAATACGTATCTCTCGATAAGCATACTACTTACTATCCACTCGTCATGCATAATTATTCATATATATATCTAAGGTACTTATTACTAACTACATGAATATTTATTTATATATTTTCTAAGTTATATTAAAATTAAAAAAATATAAACTAATACTTACGTAGCTCTGCGTGGCCCTCTCATCGATGAGTTGTCCGTCCTTCTTATGGGTGGCGAGGAAGACTATCACCATGTTAGCATCTTCACCCCTTTGGACCTGTTTAAAAATATATTTTATGTTACTAAAATTAAATATTTTATCCTACTTTGATTAAAATACTATGTATACAATAAAATACATAACATGCGACAAAATATTCTGTCATCGGATTTCTGCCTTCTTTTTGGCCGTCTTCGCCTTCTCCGACTTTTCCTTCTACATATTATCTTCAAATCTAACCATCATCGCATTCCACGACTCAGGCGTGATCCAACCTTAGATTGGTTGTCCCAAACAATCACGATCCTTCTAGTAGTATATCGCATCACGGATAAGTTTGGCGACGACGGCAGAAAAGTGTTGCTCGATCACCTCAGCCCGTTGTGGCGGATAGAAATATATTTTCTTCAAGAAGTAATGTAGAAAGTTATATAGAAAAAGACCAAATTAGAAAATTGATATTAAAAGAAATTTACTTTTTCCTTGAAGTGCGCAAACTATAATGTATTTCTCTCATTCGGGGCATCCAATTAGTTGATCCAAGGGCCACCATAGTTGTACCTCAAAAATGCCCTAATGATCTATGTAACGATGAGGGAAGATATCTATACATAAAAAATTATATTAAATAAAAAGTGAATATATATTTATATATGCGTAAGAAAACTAAAACTAATTAACTTACTTTGTAGGCCCATCAGGCCAAATCTCTGTCCTCGTCTCATCCGGAGGAGCACATGGAGGATCGCTCTAAAACATGTGAGGAGACGAAGGCACAGTCGGCTGGGCCTGGCGTATTTGGCTGGGCCTGGTGCAGTCGGCTGGGCCTCATCCATCTGCTCTTCGGTCCCCATAGTATCGTAAGTAGGAGGAACGGTTGACGTAGGACTAGTCTCAGGCCTAGAACTGCTCGTCCCAGGAGTACTGTCAAAAGGAGATAGTGATCAAAAGACTGGAGTAATTGGAGATGTGGGTCCGGACCCAATATAATATCCCAAAGGGAAAATGCCAGTCGGAGTAGTATATCGTCTAGATACTCTACCTCTAGACTGAACGATCCATCCGCGTCGTCCTGTCATACCTAAGTTATGATAAACAAAATGAAAGTTACAAGAAAATAGTTTAAATATGGTATATGTCACTAAATAAAAAGAAGAAAAAAAATATAGTATATAGCCACAAGTACATATCACTAAATAGATTTTATATTCCACAACTAAAATACAATAACATCACAAAATAACACTAAATCAAATGCTAAGTAAGATAATCATAATATGATATATAGTGAAGAAAATCCAATTTCTTAAGTGGTAAACAAGTCTAGATAATAAACATAAGTCTAATCCAGAAAGATAATACATCGAAGAAGTCCAATCCAGAAAGATAATACAACTATAAGTCTACCAGAGACAAATCTGAGCATGTCAGAAGACTAAATAGATTTTATTTTATTTTCAATCCTCTTCTAAAAATTCATCTTCTTTGTTTTTCTTGTCCTCCTCTTCCTCTTCCTCTTCCTCCTCATCTTCACTTTTATCTACTTCGCATTTCTCTTCAGATAATTTTACCGCTTCTACACGATTAGACGTATAATGTAGAACTTCCATTGAGTCCACATCTATAATATTTGTTATAAGAGGTAGCTCATCCTCCTGATTAGCTATTTCGTCAACATCAAAAGTATTTTAAGCTTTGCTCTTGCATACTGCCCACCAGTCTAACCTCGTTGTTCCCCGTTTAGGATAAATTATGAAGTACATGAGCTAAGCCTGACTTGATAGGATAAATAGTTTATAGCCTTGACATCGAAGCCGATAGTCTATATCCACAAGACCATGCTTGTCTATTTTTCAACCTTGATCTTGGATCGAATCGAACCAATCATACCTGAATAACACGATCTTAGCAGGCTTTATTCCATAATTATATGTCAACTCCACAAGACGCCATAGAAATTATTGCTTGTATCAACATCTTTGTAGTTCGAAGATCTGATACACAAACAACTATAATTTGTGGAATCAAGATCTAGGAAGTTGTCTCCGATCAAAGCAGTTGTTGACTTAAAATTAAATCCATTTACACAATAGCTTGGCCAGATTTTGACGGAATAAATTGGCCCCTTAGCTAGAGTTCTAATAGATTCATTCTCAAGTGTTACGTTTGGACGATCGAACTAAATACCACAAGATAAGAAATTAAGTTCAGCGTTCCGTTAATTATTTTGTAAAGTGCATGAACAAAAAGAAATTAGCGAGCTCCTTACATATAGAATCAACCAAGAAGGAAAATAATGTCTCATTTTCATCTCTACTTATTTATCTGTTATGTATGGTCTCATCGACCTCGCCTCATCATTAAATAGGCTAAAAAATAACAAATTATAGCCTAATTAGTGTAACAATATTAGCGTTGTCATGACCCGCACCCGGATGACCGGGGCACGAGTACGTGGGTACGTCCAGCCTATACCGTAACATCGGCGGTAGAACGCTGTCTAGGTCAACAATAATATATAAACATCTTACACAATAAATAATGGTACATGTCAATAATATCTCAACTCTATTTAGAGAAAAATATAAAATTTCAATTATAATCGATACTCAATCACCATATAATCCAAAGGAAGATAAAGCCACGATATGAAATAGAGGAAAGAGTCACAAATTTATAATTCAATACATCCAAGACTAAAATTCTAGCTACAGCATAATCTCAAATAATATATACATGTCAATGTCTAAATTGCAATAAAAATAATATGCTAATGGAAATCTAAGTCGTCTCAGTACCCAGTACTAATCCTCAGTCGGCTCACCAACTTCTGGTCTATAAAAGGTGGGACACATCTCTTTTAATCACTCATTTAAAAAATATATACAGCCAAGATTGGAGCGAAGTATAACCCAATAACAGTTCCAATTAATTGATAATGACTATAAACATAAATAGAGAAAGTAATACATGACAAAAAATAATAAACAATATCATACTATGGTAGAGAAGAGACACATAAACTAGAGGAATATAGTATACACTGATCATGATAAAATATAATAAGACAATAAAATAGAATATGGTGAAGAACTGCAACTATATTAAGTGTTTGAAATACTAGTTAGATATGTGATCGGCTTGGGTTGAACATTGTCTACTTAAATGTTGGATAAATATTGTCTAACTTAAACATTGAACATTGAACTTGTCTAGACTTTGATCACATATCTAGCTAACACTTTCTATTTTCCTGACTAGTACAATGGATCCAACCATGACACATTATGATGCAAAATACTCAAGGCATTGTAAAACATTGAACATTGAACTTTGAATATTGAACATTGTCTAATATTAAATATTGTCTAATAACCATATGAGAACACGGAGAACAATAAACAAGAATAACATCCCATGACTGAAGATATATGTGTATACTAGTCCATGTACCAATGTGTCGGGAATCAATTAATATATTTCTAAATACTTGCATTATAGTAATTATCAAATAATAGAAACTATCAGAGAATATACTCACCTCTGGTCCTGAGCAAGAGTTTTAACTCGGTATCCGAGATGGTGTCACACACCAATATATGAAATAGCATTTTAATTGGGTATAATAAAGTGATAAATGAGATAAAATGCACTAAAGTATGATTCTCTAGGCCATTTCTAGGTCAACTAGCTAAACTAGGTCAAACTAATTGTTATCTAGATTTCTAGGTTCATATCTTAAAGGTATTAGCTATACTAGCAAATATTACTAAGTATTTATATGGATAACTTATATATATACTAGTTATATTTACTATCCAATATTACCTTAGTATCTAGACTATTTACCCACACTTATAACTAATACCTTATCATAAGACTATACCTTGGTTCATAATCCTTAACGTAACTTTACTCGTAACTTAGCCCATCGCCTTACCTTGACTATTAATCAATACCTAGTCTCATTACCATAACTATTAACTAGGTACCTCGAACAATATCTTAATGCATTGTTCCAACTATGTTTCTAGGCATACTAGTTAATATAGATACTAAGTATCATATATATAATATATAGACTCGTAGATAGTAATATATTACATTACCTACACCCATAACTATTACCTTAACTGTATACTCTAATACCCAACTTACCTTGATACTACCTCAAGTTAATATCTAATACCTTAGCTAATACTAATTCTTAATCCATGTATCACATTGATACCATGCCATGGTACCAAGGTAACACCTCCCCTTACTAACACTCCATTTGATACCCAATACCAAGATACCTCATGTATACTCCTATATTTAGATGCCTATCTAAATCACTACACACTCAAAATGAATAGCACAATACTAAACACTCACATCCACCAAGTCACACCCCCATCTAGTACACCCTTAACACCCACTTGGACTCTTACCTAACACTCTAAAACCAATACCAAATCATACTCTCTCTCTCTCTCTCTCACACACACACACACACACACACATACACACACACACTTACTAAATACCCGATACACATGGACACTCAAAAAGTGGCAGTCACACCTATCTACATATATCATGAATACACTCACTTAGCCACACTTGACACTAGTACATTAGTATCAATTCATCACCTAAACACCCTCTAACTCTGACCTCCACAACCATGCAACCCCATCACCAATACCTGCAGTAGGCTACATTGGACAGCCTCGAGTCCACTGTGATACAGCAACCTGTGCAAGACTGCACTGCAGTTCACACATAGTTGATGCTCATATCCCGAGCTCCCTCACCTTTTCCACAGTAAATTAAATTTAGGTTATAAATGCTGGTCACCCCCCTCTAACACACACACACACACACACACACTAATATATATAAAATATACCTAGGTCCAAGATACCCTGCCATGTTAAGATACATACACAACCAAATCTAAGATATCAATTAACCCAAGATACTAGCACCAGTGCCAACCTATCAAGATACCCAAAATATACTCATCTAGTACTCATAAGCATAAACCTGGGAACACTTCTCCCATCATACTACACAGACCACTTCCCAATCTCTGAGCTTGGAACGCCAAAATACACACTCTAACACACAAATACTCCCAATCTCCCCACTCCTCACTGATCATTCAAGATGCTCCCCTCACTCGAATGCATAGCCTCTCTATTGCTTGCAGAATACATGAGATAACCCCCAAACTGCTACCTGCCTACTGCACATACCCGAGCCAAGCTCTCCACTGCAGAAACTCTTTCCATCAGTGCACTCCTGAGCTCACTGCTGCAACTCTTCCTTGCTACTGATTTTCTTCCAACCCAGGTCTGAACAACCCCTAGTTCCTACCACTTAGAATTGTATTTGTTGCTGCTTTATACTAAGTGCAAATTGTAGTTTCAGATACTGCCTATTCCCGATTCCAAACTCCTTTCGAGCTTGACTAATACTTACTGTCAACTCCTATCCTCTCTTCACCTATTCACATGCTTCCACCATACTCATATATACTTCCTTACACACACTCACCTTACAGGAAGACACAATGCACCCCAATACTATAAACATACACTACCCTCACCAGGTCACTCACTACACAGTCTCATTCTTTTACTGCCACTCGAGTAACACTCCATAACCCCAACTCGAGCATAATACACACACAACACACAAACATATATACCTATAATCATATACTTATATATATAACTTATAATAAAAATATGGATATATCTATATGTATAAATCTGAATACCAATGCTAAAATAAACAACTAGGCATTCTACCAAACACTTGTGGTACACAATTGGGATACGCTAGGATACGCTCATGATACATACTCTAAGCTTCTCCAAACCTAAACCAAAGCCTACTAACATGTCATAAATTATGATTAAAACCTAAACAAGGTATTAGCTAGCTATTCTAGGTGTCATGGCAAAATATGGCAAGTGTGTCACACGTGTCGAAGGAAAAATCTTTCAAAATCATCTCGTATCAGAAAGTATTACGATACGGTCTATTTATATCCAATTGTTGACACGTATCTAGACTCACCACACTAATAAAATCCTAAATAGATATACTAAACCTAATAACAAATACTTTGTGCTCCAATTTTAGAATTTCTCCAAATTAGAAATCAAACTCAATGTAAAAGTCATAATAGGGATAATTAGAAGCTCAAGCTTCTCCCTATGAGTAGCCCTAATGTATGTGTGGGTTTCTAAAGATTAAATATAATAATTAGAACCTAATTAGAGAGAAAATCTCAAAATTTACCTATTGAGAGATGAATTCCCAATGCAAAGTCAAGTAGACACAATTTGGACACAACTTCTTGTCCAAAGCCTACCTCTCCAAGTGCTCTTGCTAACCTAAAGCTTCTAGTCTCCTTAGATGGTAAGGATGGATGAATTTGAGAGAGATTTATGAAGAGAGATGAACTATTTTAGGAAAAACTCTAATTAGGAAATGAAATAGAATAAATAAAATGAGAGGAGAGAGAATCTCTCCCCACAAATAGGTCGACCACACTATGCCTCTCCTCTAAGCAATATAATATGTCTAGAATACCCCTTGGGGTTTGTCATAAAAAAATAATTAGGGAGGAAGCTTATCTTCCTAATGAAAGTTAATGCTAATCCTTAAATGAAGAGAATGGTTAACTATTTGGGTCTAAAATGGACTAGTCTAACAAATTATTTAAGTTGTCATGTCAAGTTGGTTAGGTCCACTAAGGTCATATCTAATTAAATAGTACAATCTACCAACTAATAATAATATTACCTATATATATAACGTGCATTATATTAAATAAATAACAAAATTTTATAACATATTATTTATAATTATGCAAAATAACAAAATTATCCCAATTCTAGAAATATGGTAGTTACAAGCGTATATTATTACATTGCGATGACTTAAATGTGGACATATTAATTACTTACCCCTCAAGCTTCTCCACTTTATTCTCGTCATAGTTAAGTAATATATACAACTGAGCATGCCTTATCTCATCGTCATTCAGATATCTCTTCTTCGTTTTGCCCGAAAGCTTACCAAAAGTATTGAATACTTTCAGTATTGCATCATTAGATTTTTGGTACCCGTCATCGTTTCTCGGGGTCTTTCGTTCGATTAGTCGCAACATGAGGCTTGAAATACATGGAAATTTTTTTTATAATATCCTCGAAAAAATATGCTTCACAAATAGAACCCTTGACCCTTGCCTTATTTTTTTACCTTTCCCTTTAGGTGGTTCAATGGTCGCTCGAATGGATACATCCACCGATAACCTACAGGTCCATCGACACATGCCTCATAGAAAAGATGAATTGGCAAATGTTCCATATAGTCAAAAAATTCAGGAGAAAACACTCGTTCGAGCTTGCATAGTATTATCACAATGTCCTTCTCTTGCTTTTCTAGACGATTGTTTGATGATAAACAAAAGAATGAAACTAGGTTTATACGAAACCCTTTCTTTGTTTATAAACAAGAAAAAAAAGTAGTATAATTAATCCTATACGAGGATGTTAAGTACAATAAAAATAATTCTGGAAAAAAATTGCTATAGGAGTCTGATCTGCGGTCGATCACTTTGTCCTTTGGATCACACAATGACGAAGAAGTGCTGTAGAAGAAAAATGAGCTTCAAAGATTGCAGGAGGGATTGGATTCTCGTTGCCAAAGTCGTCAATCACTACTCTCTGCCTGTGCTATTTCTCTCTCTGATCTCTGATCTTGATCCTTGTTTCCAACCTTGATCTCCTGTGACTGGAAGTCTCTATTTATAGATCTCCATTACAGTAACTGTCAAGTCGGCGTAGAAGCCAAACTGTGAAGAGAGTTGCACTCTTTATGTAGTGGTTATAATAATTGCTACCCACGTCTGAATGATCTCCTGAATCCACGTGTGACGCTTGTCCTATTATGAGGTAACGCGTATAATCGCTTATCGAAGATCATGGCATGCAAGCTACGTAGGTAACTGCCCCTAGCGTAAAGATGGTTGGCATAAAAGCCAAATAACTGTCTTGTTGGCGTAAAAGCCAAGTACCTGTCTTGTTGGCGTAAAAGCCAAATATTTGTCTTGTTGGCGTAAAAGCCAAGTATCTGTCTTGTTGGCATAAAAGCCAAGTAGCTTTCTTGTTGGCGTAAAAGTCGAGTAGCTGTCTTGTTGGCTTAAAAGCCAAATTCTGCGTAAAGCTTGATGCTGCATAATAGGTAACCAGCGTAGAAATAGCATATTATCTTTCTTGACTGAGATCTTGAGCGTATTCTGGGCCAAATAGTCTTATCACGTACCTTTGCAAATATAGCCTGAGTTGGCGTATTTCGAGGAGATAGCATACGGCATGCTCCTATAGTTGAAAATAGCCTGAATGGCATATTTCGAGGAGATAACATACGACGTGCTCCTATAGTTAAAAATAGCCTGGTTGACGTAACATACAGGGATGGTGGTATGAGCGTATTAGCCCTAGTTTTAGCTCTCCCAGTCAATAAAAATAGAACAAAATCTTGTACATTAAATATAAAGATCTGCCCCCATCTCGTGCATTAACTGCAGAGATATGCCTCGAGCTCTGTACGAGAGACAGCTTTTGATGTGGCGTCTAATTTTGTCTCATGTTGAGCGTAAAGACTCATTTCTGCCCATGTAGAATAGGCAGTGTATTCTTTGAATGCGTAAAAATGACTTGTATCAAAGATATGTCACTAAACGACAGCCTAGGCCTCTGTGTTGAATCATCATTATAGCCATCCTCTCGATCGTCGTGCAGTACTCTTTGTCAAGAGTCAGGTTCACTGTTTTATCTGACAGGTTCATTCGAGGAATATGAAGAGTTTCTCGTACAACTTCATGCTACATTAAAAGAAGACATATTTTACGTCGCAGGGAGGTGTAGCAACCTTTTTACTCTAAAACAGCCTTTGAGTGCTGCTTTACGCGGACTGTTCTAGAGCCGTATTTTATGCCACACAGCGCTGGAGCTCTATTTTATGCGGGTTTCATGCATGTTGGGGGTTTTACGCGTATAATTCTCCAGTATATTTTTCATGCTTCTACAAGACCCCCTTCAAAGTTTTCAAATTCCTCGTAATTTGAAGTACTTTGAATGAAGCATGAAATGGTCAAATTTGACTCGTTCTGCGAGGCTAATTTTTCGAAGATATTTAGGAAGTTGTTAGAATTTGGTATGTTCTCTTCTGCCTATATAAAGGCAAGCAAGTGAACCTGTTTTTCCATACTTCCTTTACCAAAAAGATGGTTGTCGAGATTCATCGGGCTGACCTGAGGAAGAAGAAGATCATGCTCTTCCAGCATGTAAGGAGCTATAAAAAGAGGCATCTTCGAGCAAGTATCCTCTACAACAATGGATTATGGAAGGATATCATAGCTTCCTTTGCTCGAAATAATCAGCAATTTTATATGGTAATTCGTCAAGGAGAGAGAAAGGGTCTCATCGGACCATACAGCTTGTTAGCTGTATTTTCTCCTATTATGAAGTTGGACGCAGGTGGGCAGCTTGGCCCTGTCTTCCAGTATTATATTGGGTCTGAATCCCTAACACAAATCTGAGCATAACTGCCATGGTGTATGGAGGGTGGGCTTAAATAATTTAAACAGACCCAATTCTGTATCCTTCCTCCGTTGACCATTTTCTTGTTCATCGACCGAAGAAGCCGATGAAGTACCGTAGAAGAAAAAAAAGATCTCCATCAAATGAGAACCTGGCATAATAGATTCCTATCATGATCTTGAATATTAATAAATAATCCTTTGTAAAAAAAGATTTCCATCATATGTAATCATGAAAATAAAAAATCCTTTGTAAACTGGATTTCCATCATATATAATCATGATTAATAAAGCATTACTGATTTGCCATATTTGCTGTGAGGATGTCTGATAATGTGCAGCTTCGACACGTCTGAGTAATTTTTTACCCTGACTCTGATAAACGATTATCCGGTCACGTTCCGACTTTTACGCGTAACGGAAGATGCGTAAAAAGCTTTTTTAGCATTAAGTTGTCTTGAAGATCCAACTATCATGCCATTTTTGGACGAGGAGTCACATAAAATTCTGAACTGTCACTTCTCTGATACGAAGAATTTCTGTTCATAACATCATCTTCAAGAATGGTTTCCCAAAAATTCCTCGAAAATAGGGCAAGAAATGTCCGCCGAACAGGCCATACTTGAACTTAGATGTAAAGGATTATGGCTAGACTTTGAATAAACTTCCAATGGCCCAAGAAGAAGAGTCATCTTCAATGCTGACGTCTGTGTATTTTAGGCACTTGGAATATTTTGTAGCCAAAAAGGAGCATTTTCTGTGTAAACCCTTGTAATTGGCCTTCTCGAGTATAAGACCCAAACTATCAAGATATACGCGTATCCTGTCCTGCGTGACTTTAAGATATGCGAAAAGTCATAGATTTGTAGCATCTGTTAGCTTCTGAGCATAAAATCATAGATTTGTAGTTTCTGTGCGTAAAACCGTAGATTTATAGCTTCTGAGCGTAAAAGCTTCTAAGCGTAAAATCATAGATTTGTAGCCTCTGAGCATAAAAGCTTCTGAGCGTAAAACCATAGATTTGTAGCCTCTGAGCATAAAATCATAGATTTGTAGCTTCTGAGCATAAAACCATAGATTTGTAGCCTCTGAGCATAAAATCGTAGATTTGTAGCTTCTGAGCGTAAAAGCTTCTGAGCGTAAAATCATAGATTTGTAGTCTCTGAGTGTAAAACCGTAGATTTGTAGCCTCTGAGCGTAAAAACTTCTGAGCGTAAAACCATAGATTTGTAGCCTCTGAGCATAAAATCGTAGATTTGTAGCCTCTGAGCGTAAAAGCTTCTGAGCGTAAAATCATAGATCCTTGCTCTACGTGCAGCATGACTGTCCGTCTTCTTTTTTAAATGATAGGCTGACGCGATCCCCAATCATAACCGAATATTAAAAATCGAATTTGGTTAGGGATTCGAAGAGTTATCTAAACTCTATAAATAGCCCAAGGTCTTGAGAGAGAAAAACCCTTCATATGTCTTTGCAAAATCCTTCGTCTCTTTGAGAACTCTTCGTCTTCGTCTCTTTTCTGAGAACTTTGAGCTTCGCCATGGCACCGAAATAGACTTCCACTGCCAAGGAAAAAAAAGCCGCTTCTTCATCTCGCTCCTCTGCTCAAGCACGAGTAACCCCCATTAGGCTGAGCGAGCCCCAATCTGAACAAAGTGCTCCACCGTCGAGCTGCGCTCCGGGCATCACAGGTAAAGACTTCGAGAGGAATAGAGAACCTTCCGCACACATTGTACGTATATGCACAATAATACGCCCATATTTCTAATGTGTCAGAGTAAAAACTCTATATTTTCGCAGTCTGGCGTAAGAACTCAGACTGTCAAAATTTGGCGTATATTGCAAATTTTTGAGATTTACGCGCTGGATATAAATTCCTGCATAAAAACTCAAATTTTGGCAGTCTGGCGTAAAGACTCAGACTGTTAGATTTTGGCGCATACTGCCAACTTTGAGTTTTACGCACTGGAAATAGATTCCAGCGTAAGACTCAAGTTTTTGCATTCTGGCGTAAAAACTCAGACTGTTAGGCTTTGGCGTATACTGCAAGAGTGTAGCGTCTAGCGTAAAATTGACTTATTTTCTTTTTTCTTGCAGTGGACCTACAAATCCCTCCTTTGGCTGAAGTGATGGGATCTGTTTCTGGGATGCTAAATTCTAACTATATGGAGGACTTTTCCTATGTGACATTCTCCATCTCTGGAATCGAGTATCCTCAAGAAAGGGGAACTCTGATCTCGTCCCAAGGGGAACGAATGCTGCTGAGTATGATCAGTGGGGAGCCCCTGACATATATAGATGAGACTGAATATAAGAAACAAGATTTTTTATTCGGGGATGTTATCAATAAACAATCCCAGACTAAGCCCAAAAAAGAAAATTTGGTATTTTTTGCTGAGGGCACGGTCATGTATCTGCCAAGGATGCCCAAAGATTAGCCTATCTCGGCATTCTTTCATGCCATACATCCCAGGAAGATGGTATGGACTCTGACTCCAGATCTTTATGGGCGACCAGGGAAGATCTCATACAAGAAAGGATTGAACCAATGAGCCTTTGTGAGTAATCCTTCAGGCCCTGTTATGCCTTTCAGAGGATTACTGTCGGACAGCGTCCCGAGTGAATATACTTTACCGATCTAGCCGATTCAAATAATGACTTTCTGCAATGACTTTATAGGACAGGGAGGAGTGTACCCCAAGGTTAACCCTCATACCAGTGGATGGCTTAGCCCCCAGAATCTTCGATGGTCCAGTTTAACTATCTGGGCCCTGAAGCACTTCCAGATGGAGCTGGAGAGTATTGGCTTATTTGCGACTGTGAGTGCCACTAGTGTTGGGCTGCCTGTCAATCCCAACTTGTTCTTAGCTTTGATGGAGCGATACAACTCGCTTACTGGGACTTTTGCCACTCCACTAGGTGAGTTGGGCTTAGCCCTTCATGAGATGGCAGATATCTCAAAGCTGCCAATGGGAGACACTCCTTATGAAGAGTACGTTCCCACAAACAGGGAACTGAGGGATACAAACCGTCGGGCAGTGGCGGTGTACCAAGAGCTGATGAGCCACTATCTTGCATGCACCACCTTCTACAAAGAGCCCTCTGATTTGACCCATATCAACAAATGGGTATCCTACCTCTTCTTCCATCCGGCAAAAAATGTTAAGCTGGACAAGGTTGTAGATAGAAGAGATAAGGCTTTGAACCTCCTGAGCAAGCTTAGTGCCAATACGGTCGATGATCTCATTGAAGATACAGGGGCTTCAGATTATGTTCTCGATGAGGAGATAGGGGGTTATCCTGCAGGCACTAAAGCCTTCAGTTATATGAGGCATTGTCGCAAGCCTCTGTCACGGGAAGCTCAACTGGATGGATTCCTCTCTGTCTGGCTATGCCGGTAGGTAGTGGCTGGTACTGTGTCTGCGGATCACATTCATCGCAATACCTTATGGCTCACAGTGCATTTGGTATTTGGAGCAAGATTGGGCCTGCTCCCTGCCATGGTATACAGAATACAAGCTGGCCTGAGGGTCATTACTGATGGGCTGCTTGCGGATGCTACACAGCGTGAAGGATATCACAGAGTGGGATTATCATTCTTATATCTGATGGGATGGTTAATCCTTCACAATACCAGAGTGATGTCTCCCGGATCTACCAGCGGTTCGGGAAATAACTTCTTGTTGAATTACAAGAATTCTCTTTGGAATGTGACTAGCGTCATAGATTGTCGGCGAGCATTAAATTTTGTCCATGGTTGGAAGCTCTTCTGTACCGTCCCCCCTGTACATATCAATCAACAGGGGACTAAACTTCAGGATGCGGTCCAGGGGAAGATTATTCTTTCTCCTGAAACCTTTTACTGGTTGGTCTGCATTAGACCTTTCCACCTGCTGTACATAAGTGAGGACCACTGCTACTTGGAGCCTTATCTGCCTAGCCGGTTCGCCAGGCAATTTAGGTACGACCAGTTGCACGTAGGGAATCCTATCACCAACTTCAAGTTCAAAGGTGGACTTATTGATGGAGCCAGAGGATGGCGGTATTTCATCATGGGTTGTACTGGTGCAATCTTTGCTATGCCCGCGACTTCTGTCTCTACGGAGTTGCGTATTCTTCACTCGTACGCATAGTTTTATGCGTCCATCAATACCTTCCATCATAATTTTGATGTGTATGGAAGTTTTAGGATGCCCTCCCATAAGTCCACTGGAAGAGAGAAGATCACATCCGTCTCCTCTGATGAAGGTGAAGACACTACTGGTGCAGACGATTTCTTGTTGATAATTCCGACAGGCGTAATAGCTCCGCCAGCAGAGCCTATCGTTATCTCCAATAAGCGAAAGGCTTCCACTCTGAAAGAGCCTTCCCCCCGCAAGAAGAAGCAGACTGTCAGAGGTCCTAAAAGGACTTCCACCAAGGGGGCCTCTAGGAGTGATTCTGTTGTTTCCCCTGTTGGGGATAATTCTTTGATCAGAGGTCCTTCGCCTTTTAGAGAGGGAATCTCCACAGTTTCGACTGACAGTTCTGGAGATTTTTTGCTCGCGATCGCTGCCGCTACCACCATTACTGGTAGTGCTTCGAGATCGCCTTCGAGACCGAGCATATTAAGAATCAATATACCTTTATCCAGATAAATAATAGGAATAATCCATCCTTTGTCTGTAAGTATTTCTAGCAAGATTCTACCCGATGACCCTCGAGTGGATCTGGGTGACGACTGGGATGACTACCCTCAAACGTCAGTTGGTGCACCCTCTTCTCCTGGTACTACAGCTTGTTTAGCATCATTAATAAATGATTTAGCTATATAAGCTACAGACGCAATATATATACCATCGACCATGGGTAAATATTGTCTTTACGCTTCTTTCAGAAAAATTAACATCAAATTGATATTAACTTTCTCTTATCTTCTTTTCAGGCGAAGACATCTCTGGGGAGGGCAAAGTTGACACAACTTCTGACTCTGTTGCAGATCCGACTAATGAAATGGCGGTGCCTGACGTCGAAGAAGCATGCTTTGAAGCTACCGATCTTTCATCCGTAACATTCTCGGGTGTCATCCCGCCAGTAGCAGTTCAAATAACATCAGAGGAGGATGAGCCCATTGTCTCGACTGTGCCTCCTTTGTTGAGTATGCCATCAACTTCAACCGTTGTTGGTGTCCCTTCTTTTGTCGCGCCATCCGTTAAAGCAGCGACTGTGGCAACATCTTCTGTAGAAAGAAGATTTATCGGTATTGCGGCCACTCCCAGTGTACATCCGATCTTTGCTATGATATTTGAATAATACACTAGCATATTCTATCGCACTTTGAAAGAATTGATATCCATGGTGCTGGAGAAGAACCTAGGCTTTTATGCTCTGAAGATGTCCTTCCAGCTTACTATAGCACTGATTAGAAATTTCAATGACGCTGAAAGAGCTGATGTGCTAGAGCAAATAGATAATGGTTTAAAATAACCCATTAACGAATATTTGCAACTATCCCGAGGCAGCATCGATGATCTAGTTTAGGTTGAGTATGACTCCCTAACTGCGGAACTTGCTCAGCAGATAAAATCATTAAACAAATCCATCCTGGAACAACAGCAAGAGATGGATAAAGAGCAAGCAATATTGGTGGAGAGTATTCCTCAGCTGGCCAAGTGCTGCACTGAATGTGAGGGATATGAAGTGAGGGTTCGAGAATTGGAAGCTGAACTTGCTCAGACAAGGGAGAGGCTTCTCAAGACATCGGTAGCTCGTGATGTATTTGAGGGCCAAGTGAAGACAGCTCAGCAGAACTTGGCACATGCGGATGTCATCTACGCAAGTTTTGTTGATTCTCTGTCCGAACTATCTCTCTTGAGCAATAATGAGGCAAGGCTGGAACGGACTTGCACTAACATTTTGAACTCCAGAAATGAGAGGATGGCTGCTTTGGCATAACAGATTCGCGATTTAACTGCTCTTTCCCAATGATGTACATTTTTGCTTCTTCTGTAATTTGCTATTCCCAGAGATAATAAAGATACTTCTTCTGACTTTGTGGACCCATCATTTTAGAATATAATGATAGGCTAGGATAAAAGTGATATCAGAGGTAATATGGACGTGATATACTTTCGGTAAGTTTCAGCTGGATATATCTATTCAGAGGTTCTATGGACATGATAGAATATGCTCCAACTAAATTTGTATACAAAATACTATCAGAGGTAATATGGACGTGATAGGTTTTGAAGTTTCAAATTAGTTAAATATATCTATTTAGAGGTCATAAAAATATGATAGAATATGATCCAACCAGTCTTTGTACGTAGTATCGTCAGAATAAGATCTTCATCATACTCCGTGAAGCAAGGGATATTAAGCATATTACTTCTTCAAGAATTTGCCGTTGATAGGAGCCATTATCAAATCTCTATTAGGCTTGGCTAATCTGTAAGCACCATTTGAAAATATCATTTCAATCACATAAGGGCCCTCCCATTTGGGCTGAAATTTACCCTTACTTTTGTGCGTAATGATCATTGGCATCTTCACAGCTAAAACTAGCTCACCAACTTTGAATACTCTTTCCTTCACTTTTTGGTTAAAAGTTCTGGAAATACGTGCCTGGTAGAACGCAATGCGCTGTTGAGCTTGAAGGTGTTTCTCATCTAATCTTTCTAGCTCTTGAAGCCTTAAGTGATCATTATTTTCCTGAGTCAACTCATTAGCTACTGCTATTTTGAGTGATGGAATTTAGACTTCAATGGGGAGAACTGCTTCACACCCGTAAACTAATGAAAATAGGGTACAACCCGTTGGTTTTCATATCTTTGTGCGGTATGTCCAGAGGTATTCTTCCAGCTTCTCATTCCAATCTCTTTTGTTCGAAGAGACGCAATTCTTCAAGAGTTTGATGATGGTTTTATTGAAGGCTTTCGCCAAACCATTAGCAGCAGGGTTATATGCCGTTGAGGCTATATTTTATATCCGATTCTTATCGCAAAATTGATGAAACGCTTGGCTGATAAATTAAGGTCCGTTGTCATAAATTATCCTTTGGGGTATCCCAAAGCGATAAATTACATGGTGCTTGATAAAGCTGATCACGTTGGATATCTTTACCTCAGCAAGAGGGATCACCTCCGTCCATTTGAAGAAATAATCGGTGATAGCCAATATGAACCGATGCCCTCTAGAAGACGACGGATGAATCGGACCAATGATATCGATATCCCATGCTTCAAAGGGCCATGATACAACAGTAGGATATAAATACTCAGAAGGCTGATTTATAGAATCCGCATGAACCTGACAGGCTTTGTATTGTCTTGCATATTTCACGGCATCTGCAATCATGGTAGGCCAGTAGTAGCCCATCCTCCTGATACGATCCTGTAACTTAGGACCGGATTGATATGCTCCACATACTCTGTCATAAGCTTCTCGGATAACCCGCTTTGCATCATCATCGGAGAGACATCATAACAACAGTCTATCATATGTTCGGCGATATAGACTTTGTGAAGAAGCATCAAAATAGAAACGTAATGATCGTCTTTTGATAGATACTGCTTCTTTAGGATCCTCTGGTAAGATTTTGTATGATACGAAGTCTATAAAGGGACTTCTCCAGTCTATTTTAGGAGGAAGCATGTTTATAGCATAGCTGTGTTCCATGTAAAAGTTATTTTTCACACAAAACAAATCTCTATTGAGAAGGATCACCGAATTCTACCTTCTTATAGGAATAGCTAGATCTGCAGCTAGACTGGCTAGAGCATCAGCTTCCAAATTCTGAGATTGAGGCACATGCTTTAAGAAGAATCCTATAAAATACATGGCTATCTCGATCGTTGTTTAGTGATAAGGAATGAGGTCTGGATTGCGGACTTCATATATTCCTCTGACCTGATTGACGATCAGTTAAGAATCACCAAAAGCTTCCAGGTATTCAACATCCAATTCTTTAGCGACTTGAAGCCCGATTAGTAGAGCATTATACTCTGCCACATTATTAGAGAAGGGTTCGCTAAGAGAATATGCTCGATAGATGACGAGTTTATCAGGAGTCACTAGAATAATTCCTACTCTTGAAACCATATTTTTTTTGGGACCAGTCCTGGAGGCACCATCGAAGAATAGCTGCCATGTATCACCTTTCATTACGGAATTATATTCTGCAACTTCTTCGGGAATGTCCTCATATAATTTGGAGGTTTCCGAAATTGGATGAGCAGCTAAGAAATCAGCCTAGGCTTGACCTTTCATGGACTACTGAGGGACGTACACCATATCATACGGCGTTAATAACATCGCCTAAGTTGCGAGTCAGGAATTAAGAACACTCAGTTTATTCATCAATACCCGAAGAGGATTAATTCTGGAGATGATATGAATAGTTTGGCCTGTCATGTAATATCGCGTCTTCTGAATGGCAAACATTAGGGCCAAGCATTCTTTTTCCACCATATTATACCGGTGTTCAGCTCCGACCATCATCCTGCTTAAATAGTAGATAGCCTATTCATGACCCTCAATGTTCTTTTGTGCGAGAAAAGCCCCTAAAGAATGATCCATTGCTCGAACATACAGTAAAAATGGTCTTCCTATGACGGGAGGCACCAGAACTGGAGGATTAGTAAGGTAGCGTTTGATATCGTTAAACGCTTGCTGACATGCTTCGTCCCATACGAATGACATACCTTTCTTCATCAGGCAAGAAAAAGGTTGACATCTCCTAGAGAGGTTGGATATGAATCTCCTGATATAAGCTAGACGACCTTGAAATCCCCTGAGTTCTCTCAGATTACGGGGCGGTCGCATTTCTAGGATAGCTTTTACTTTATCAGGGTCAACTTAAATGCCTTTAGCGGTAATAACAAATCCCAAAAATTTGCCACCGGATACGCCAAAAAGGACTTTGTAGGGTTTATTTTGAGTTGATGTTGGCGCATCAACTCAAATACTGTCTTCAAGTCTTGGACGTGGTTATCCTTGAGGTGGCGTTTGACAGCAATAGCATCTACGTAACATTCCACCATTTTGCGTAGATACTCATGGAATATATTACTCATAGCTCGCTAATATGTAGCCCCAGTATTCTTTAATCCAAAAGACATGACTGTATAGCAATATACCCCCAATGGTGTGCGAAAGGCAGCATGCTTCTCATCTTCAGGATTCATCTTAATTTGATTATATCCTGAAAATCCGTCCATGAAAGACATGCGCTCAAAATCGCACGTATTATCGATCATGACGTCTGTAATGGAAAGAGGGAACTCGTCTTTGGGGCAGGTTGTATTTAGATCTTGAAAGTCATTGCAAATATGAACTTTCCCACTTTTCTTCATGACCGGGACAATATTAGCGACCCAATCAGGATGTTGTTCTTCCCGGATGAACCCGTATGCTATTAATTTCTTGATTTTAGCTTCAATGGCATCCATCATATCCGGGCGGAACTGGCGTTGGTATTGTTTTACAGGCTTTGAATTGGACAATATGTTGAGTTTATGGGTAGCCACTTTTGGATCAAGACTTGGCATATCCTCATAGTTCCAAGTAAAGATATCGATATATTCTTTTATCAGCTGGATCATTTCTTCCCTTTTTTCTTCAGAAAGATTATTACTGATAAATATCGGCTTTGGTGAAAATTTATCCCCAACATTGACTTGGATAACTTTATCTTCAGTGGGTGGTTTTTTTTGTTCGAACGGAGTTCCCATTGTGTATCCATCTGCTATACCCTAGATTCATCTTTAAATGGTTCAGATTCTTGTTCCTCTGCTTCGAGAGAATCTGTCAACACTGTATTTACTGTAATACCCTTTCGAGTTTATCATATGAATCAGAGGACGATAAACCATCCTGAGAAGAGGAAATAGTCTCCCCACTTGACTCAGAGTTGTTCAAAGTTGCAAAAGATGTGGTATACCCTAACCCGAAATGAGTTCTTTGACAGTAGGGACCACCATGCAACGACATTCGTCTGCCTTTTCCATAGTTAAGGCCTGGCTCCAACTTCAAGTCATAACCCATGCTTTGCATAATCTTCAAAGCCTGTAGGCTATTTTTGTGAACCTGTATTTTTCCAGCATTAGACTCGTGAGAATCTTCTTGTTCAATCAGTCTATTCCACATGCGACCGAAGACTATTGGATGCTGATCATTGCGAGTAGGTAGAACAATAAAGATAGAATCTTCATGTGGCCCATATATCGTGATGACATTAGATGTTGATGCTATTTTCCACACATACGGTTGATAGAAGTCTATAAGCTTCCAAGAATTTTTGTGCTATAGGCTCTATATCATTATGGGGGGAGGATTCCTGATTAGGAAATTGAGTGTCAGTGTACTGGAAAAGAGAATCTTTATTATCGTCAGAAACCATATTCCCGACTGTATTTACATCAGTCGGCTACTTGTTGCACCTAAGGTTGATGACAAAAGGTGGAGGCTTCTGGTTCACAGTGATCACTAGGGGATCCCTTCCTCCTCCGGATTTGGTTTTGCCCAAGTGGATAGCCATGGGTTCCATGACTTTCGGACGGGTAGTCCGCCCTTTCACTTGGATTGACAAAGGTTTCTCAGCAGATGGTTCTCCTGGCTCCCGGTGGGATTCCTTCTTTGTCCTACCTGACACCTCCTTCATGTAGTCTTGGGTGTACAACATGGCATCAGAATAGTAGGACTCAATTCCTTTGAAAGGATTAAGATCAGCAAACTCTATTTTGATTGTCCCTTGGGCGTCTACATATTTGAAGCATTGGTGTAGAGTTGAAGGGACAATATTATGGTCGTGGATCCATGGTCTGCCCAACAAAATATTATAAGACATCTCCGAATCGATGACGTAGCATGTAGCCACTGATCTAAGGTCACCAATCTGGATCCTCAGACGAATCTTCCCCAACGGCTTGCTTTTTCTGGCAATGAAGCCCACGATTGTAGTGGTAGTGTAAGCCAGTTCGCTTGTAGGAATTCTTAATGGTCTTAGCAGACTATGAGGGATAATGCTGATCGACGATCCCGGATCTATGTGAATCTGGTCTACCTCCATGGAGCCGACGTATCCGGTGTAATAAAGAGGCCTGTCATGCTTGTTATGTTTCAACAACATGTCCTCTTGCGTGAAAGTGATGTTAGGGACCATCTCCATCACACTATGGAATTGAGGACATGCCACAGGCTCTTTATCAAGGGATTTGAGCTGAGTCAAGCATATATCTGCTTGCATTAATGCTTCACTCAAGGCTTGACGAGTGTCTTTGGATAGCCTAAGTAGCTCAAAAATGGACAATCTGGCTGGAGTATTATCCAACTGAGCTAAGATATCGAAGTTATATGGTTTCTCTAAACCTTTGTTTTGAATATTCTTCAAAGGTTTATCAAAACAAACTTCTTTTTGCTTGCCTTTGTCCGTCGAAGTTGGTCTATAAGGACCTGCCTCTAGTATAACAGGTTCGGGCTCTGGAGGTTTACAGCTGAAGTGTCTGCCGTTGTTTCCCCCTGGTTTCCTCCATAGTACTTGAGGTAGGCTTTTCCTGACCGGGTTCTGGTTGCCAAAGCCTCTTCTTCTGATGTCGAGGATATTGCAACCATATGGCATGGTTTACATCTTGAGTTCTTCTTAGACTTAGCTTTAGCGGCTTTAGTCTCTTCCTTAATTTTTGACACCAGATCAGGATAAACCCACATAATCTTCCCACGCTTGGTAGTTAGGGGTACTAGGTCATGAATTTGACCCCTGGTCGGAGGGAGATTAATAATGTTCATCATCGCCCGTGGAATAGGTACCACACCATCCGGGACTTCCTGAGGGGGCATATTGCCAAACTGGAGTGAGATCATGTTGGCAGTGACCGTCTTCTCGCTATTACGCAGAGTGATGGCCTTGGCATCGATCAACTCCTGGATTTTCCTTTTTAGTACATAACATGTTTTTGTGGGGTGATGTATGTATTTGTGGAAAATTTAGTACTTAGGGTTATTGGTACTGTCGACTTCATTTGGCCGCTTTATCTCGGGGAGAGTAAGCTTGCCACTTTTGACTAGACAATAGAATATGCTCAGAATATCGTCGTCGTCAAAAGAATATTATTCTATAGGCCTGGAAGTCCCAGGATTCGTCTGCGTAGTCACTGTAGTATGTTGTCTGGACGTATTGATTGCCAGAGCTTCCTTTCCTTTGAAACTACGAGTATGGTCGCTATTGGAGGATGACCGCTTCTCTCTATCAGAGGTAGAGATCATGATTCCATTATCACACGCCTTCCGACTGTTATCTTCAGCGGCTACTGTTGAGATAATAAACAAGGGCCAATCATGGAACTGATATGGTCCCATGAACACTGAGATCAGTGGGAGAAGGTTCTTCCTGTAAATGTCCACTAAGGCAAAATCTGGAACTCCAGGAGGCATCTGCAAAGTAGCCTGACGAAAATATTCAATAAAAGTACGAACGTTATCTTTCTCCTTCTGCTTCACTTCGATGAGCGAAGACATAGACATGTCCATCCCTCCTTCGTAGAATCGAACGAAGAACAGAGTCTTAAAATATTCAAAAGAAGTAATGCAGTTGTCTGCTAGACTACGATACCATTGGTAGGCTACTCCAGACAGACAGTCCTTAAATATCCGAGTGAGAAGGGCGTCATTCCCCTGCAGCAACACCGTCATCATGCTGAAGTAATTCATATACTGGCTTGGTGACATCTTTTCCTCAAACAAAACCATAGCCTGTGGTTTGTATTTTGGTGGGAAAGGGATCTCATCCCAGACAGCTGGATATGGCTGGTTGATTCCCAACTTCTTGAGCTGATCCTTATGTTTCAGGGCATCAAATTGGACTTTCAATTCCCGAACTGCCTGCATCGGTTCTTCAGCTGGGAAAGGGACAGCAGAGAGGTGAGAGGTCGGTTGTATTGTAACTCCAACAGAAGGCAATACATTCTTCGGGTTAAGAGGTTGAGGAGCTGTTGACTCTTGATTTGGAACAGGCTCCTGACTTGCGTTGGATGGTAGCATGTCCACCCCCACACGTAGTTGAGTCGAAGGAACCGATGCTTGGGCTATAGCAGCTGCATGTTGAGTCACCATCATCTGGCGCATACTCTCCATCATGGAATGCATATCTTTAAGCGATGCTTCCAATACAGCGATGCATTGCTCAGTACTTCCTGATGGGGAAGCCTCTTCACATTCATCTCCAATGGCATAAACTCCCATTTCTCTGGATGCTACTGAGGGATTGGTATAGATCTCTGTAGAGATTGAGTCTATACTGTCAGTATCACATTCAGGAAAATAGAGACCCCCAGTGTAGGAATCAGAAGAATATGAAGCCGATTATCGTGACCTCGAGCGAGTATTTCGAAAAATACCTGCTTCAATATTCTCAAGGAGTCTATCAAATCTCCTTTGGCTCAGAGTTTTAGAGGGATGACGTCTTGAACTTGTCCTTTCTCTAGGAATGTGTGAAGCCATGTTTACTGATGCGAATGCCGGTTCTTCTTCCTGTAAGGACAAAGAGTAGTTCAACCGATCAAAAACTGGCACTTTACTTTAGAACACCAGTAGTTAATTACAACTTTATGACTATTACAATAATGCTTCCTAGGGGGTGTAATAGACATATTAGAAGATCCCCTGTCTTTGCGCTTCTGGATCAAGAAATCACGCAAATAAGGGGGATTAACCGAAGAAGAAGAAGGCTTATTCTGCCTTTTTACATTAGTAGGGGCGTGGAGATTGGGAGCCATAACTCTCTCCCTGCCATAAGAATACAGCATTTCAGCCACGTGAGTAGCATACGATCCATCATCCGTCTGAGGAGCGTATTTTTCCGTGAAGCGGGTCTTCTTTACGCGGACAGACTTATCCTGGCATAATTTGGAGTTTTGTACTGGTTCGCATAAAACAGGGGAAGTCCTCAAACGGTCTCTAGCGTCACGCGTAATCTGAAGAGCAGGCAACTTCTTTTTTTGGGGGCGTACAACTCTAGAGGTTGGGAGATTCGCCACTTATTTTTTCTTGATGTGATCCAAGGGTCCATCTGTCTCCTTATAGATGGAAGATATACTTTTACGTGCAAGGCGCGTTTGAAATTTCTGAATTGGCGCTGAGGCCTTGTCAGAAATTTTGTCTGCTACATCACAGACGGAAGATAGATTTTTACGTGCAGGGCACATTTTAGACTTCTGGATTGGCACTGGGGCATTGCCAGAAGTTTTGTCTACCACGTCACAGACGGGATACAGGTTTTTATGCGCAAGGCGTGTTCTAGACTTCTGGATTGGCACTAGAGTATTGCCAGAAGCTTTGTCTGCCACGTCACAAACGGAAGACAGGTTTTTACGCGCAAGGCGCATTCTAGACTTCTGGATTGGCACTGGGGCATTGCCAGAAGCCTTGTCTGCCATGTCACAGACGGGAGACAGATTTTTATGCACAAGGCATATAGGTTGTGATGTCACAACTTTGTGGATCGGAGAAAGAGAGCCTGCAGGAAGGGTAGAGGATGTCTGGGGCATTCATACTTTACGCAGCTTCCTGTTGTCTTGGACAGAGAGGGAATGAGAGCTACATCCTGCACGAAGCATGTCTTCATAAGCAGATTGTCGAATTGGACGACCAAAGTCTTCTTCGTCGATCCGACGGATACAACATCGTGTTGAGCAATGGTTTTCTCGTCAGATGAGAAAGTAGTCCCCAGCAGAGTTGTCATCTTGTGTTTGATGATAAACAAAAGAATAAAACTAGGTTTATACGAAACCCTTTCTTTGTTTATAAACAAGAAAAAAAGTAGTATAATTAATCCTATACGAGGATGTTAAGTACAATAAAAATAATTTTGGAGAAAAATTACTATAGGAGTTTGATCTGCGGTCGATCACTTTATCCCTTGGACCACACGATGACAAAGAAGTGTTGTAGAAGAAGAAGGATCTTCAAAGATTGTAGGAGGGATTGGATTCTCGTTGCCAAAGTCGTCAATCACTACTCTCTACCTGTGCCCTTTCTCTCTCTGATCTCGATCCTTTTTCTGACCTTGATCTTCTGTGTCTGGAAGTCTCTATTTATAGAGCTCCGTCACAGTAACTGTCTAGTTGGCGTAGAAGCCAAACTGTGAAGAGAGTTGTACTCTTTACGCGGCGGTTATAATAACTGCTACCCACATCTGAATGATCTCCTGAATCCATGTGTGACGCATCCCATTATGAGGTAACGCATATAATCGCTCATCAAAGATCACGGCATGCAAGCCACGTAGGTAACTGTCCCTCACGTATAGATGGTTGGCATAAAAGCCAAATAACTGTCTTGTTGGCGTAAAAGCCAAGTAGCTGTCTTGTTGGCATAAAAGCCAAGTAGCTGTCTTGTTGGCATAAAAGCTAAATAGCTGTCTTGTTGGCATAAAAGCCAAGTAGCTGTCTTATTGGCGTAAAAGTCGAATAGCTATCTTGTTGGCATAAAAGCCAAATTCTGCGTAAAGCTTGATGCTGCATAATAGGTAACCAGCGTAGAAATAGCCTATTATCTTTCTTGACTGAGGTCTTGAGCGTATTCTGGGCCAAATAGCCTTATCACGTACCTTTGCAAATATAGCCTGAGTTGGCATATGTTGTCTGATAAAATAAACGAAAGATATGGAAACGAGGTTCTATACGAAAACCCGCTCTTTATGTTTACAAACAAGCAGTACAATTAATCCTATACGAGGATGTCGAGTACAATTTTTTAATCTGGTAAATATTGCTATAAGAGTCTGATCTGCAGTCGATCACTTTGTCCCTTGGACCACACGATGATGAAGAAGGGCCGTAGAAGACAGAAAGCAGCTTCGAAGGTTGCTGAAGAGAGTGGATGCTCGATACCAAAGTCGTCGATCACTACTCTTTGCCTGAGCTCTCCGGATTCTTCTCTCTTGAAATCTGTGACCAAATCTCGACCTTTCAATCTTCCCTTTCTTGACCAAATTTTCTCCCCTTTTACCTCTGTTGATAGAGGTCTCTATTTATAGAGTTTTAGTGACAGTGACCACTCAGTCGGCGTAGAAACCGAGTAGTGGAAAGTACAACACCCTTTTACACGATGGTTAAAATAATCGTTGCCCGCGTATAAATGACCTTTTGAATGAGCGTATGACGCGTGTCCAATTAAGAGACAACGCGTATAACTGCTGCAAAGATCACGGCATAAAAGCCACGTAGGTAGTTATCCTTCGTGTAGAAGAGGTTGGCGTAGAAGTCAATAACTGTCACCATGGCGTAGAAGCCAAGTAGGCATAGAAGCTGAGTATGCGTAGAAGCCGAGTAGGCATAGAGGCCGAGTGGGCGTAGAAGCCGAGTAGGCATAGAGGCCGAGTGGGCGTAGAAGCCGAGTGGGCGCAGAAGATAGCTGATCCTCTTCTCTGACTGAGGCCTGAGTTGGCAAAATGTGCCAAAGTGATGATGTAGACGTCTTAGCCGAAATTACGGCTCTTGGAGATATAATCAAATCTCTTGCATTAAATGCAGAGATCTGCCCCCATCCTGCTTATTAAATGCAGAGGCGTGTCTTGAAGATTTGTCATCATTCTGTGCATTAAATGCAGATACGCGCCTCAAATCCTGTACGAAGAGCAACTGATGACGTGGCAACCTGTTTGCCTTCTGCGAAGCGTAAGAAGCTCACGTCTGCCTGTGTAAAACTAGGCAGTGTATCCCCTTGTATGCGTAAAAGCAGTTTACACAAAGGGGATGTCACTAAATGATGGTTCGGTGACATTTAATCAAATCTTCTGCATTAAATGCAGAGATCCGCCATTATCCTGCGCATTAAATGCAGAGGCGTATTTTGAAGGTCTGCCACCCTTTCTGCGTATTTTGAAGGTGTATCCCCTTGTATGTTAATTGGTATATATATATATATATATAGATATATATATGTAATTTGGTATATTTACCTGTATATAGTATAAGTACTAATTTGGTATATATATATATATATATATATATATATATATATATATATATATATATATATATATATATATATATATATATATATATATATATTTGTCTTGGTATTTATGAATATGTATTTTTTTGGTATTTGTATTAATTGGTATATATATATATATATATATGATATATAATTCTATTAGAGTATATACAATTATACATATTTGTATATATTTTTGGTATAACCCTATATATGTATTATATCTAATTATTGTTTAATTGGTGAATGTTGTAGGCGACCCCAGTGTAAATACGGATACCCCGTCCTTAAACACGACCTTGACCCTGTGAACTGTTAGTTGATCGCCGCATGTACACTGACGTACTGGCAAGCCCCGTACCATTTTGATCGTCTGTCTTGTCCAGCAATCACAGACGCAACCCCGTGCAACTTGACGCACTTGACCCTAGTTGACTAGTGCCATACCTGGCACGGCCCTGAGTTCGATGTTTATGATTGTGTTAGTGTAGCATCTGATACAAATATTACATTTATTATATGTCTATAGGATTGTTGGATCTTCCAGACGATACTCTGGGACAGGACATTGGTTTTACCAGCTAAGGACCCAAGGCGAGTACATTCTCTGATTAGTTTCTTATTTATGATATCCCCTATGTTCATTGTATCTAGTATAAATATCCATATTCTCGACACGCTGGTTACACGGATTGGTATATCCGGATCTCGTCATGAGATATTATTCCTTGTTCAGGGTATAGCTTGTACAAGTCTTGTTTTCTTGTTATCTTGTGCATGTACAGACACTGATTTTCGGAGATATTTGCTACCTTCCTAGGGAATCCCGTGCCATAGCGTACCATAGTTGGATTTACTATACCAGTCGAGGGTGGGTAGTAATTTAGTGTAGATATGTGATCATACCCTTCATGTACAATACTTGTTCACATGTTAGTGTTGGTCATACACCGCACATATGACTAGCCAGGCCATTATACCTGTACAAGTTCCCAAGCCGATCACATGTTAAAGCTAGTACTCACACACTTAGTCATAGTATTCTTTCTCATTGACATATTGTTCCTTTCCGTATTTACTTACAGTATTTTTGGTATTTCCTTTATTGTATATCTCTCGTACATGTACATGCATCTTGTATATTTCCATCTATTTCACTACTACATAGCTTATATCATTGATATATAACTGTTATTAGAAATGTACTTTGCTCCTTCCTGACTGGAAATATTTTTCCAGACTATGCCTTAGAGGACCGCTATCCATCAATTTATGGACCACTTGGAGAGTAGCTGCAGACTTGGACTTGGTAGTTCAGTTGTGATTCCGGGAGGTCTAGCCGGAATCACTAGTTATCTAGTTAGTTTCTTTCAGTAGTTTATTTGGTACCGGATTTGTCTCCGGCATATTTTTGTTGAGACTTGGATAATTGTTGAGTTAGATTATTTACTTTAGACTTGTATTATAGTATTTTTTAGATGTTTGATATCTTATCGTGCTGTAGTTATGTGATTGAGTATGTTGTTCATTTATATTGCGTCATCCGTGCCTCCTTATGGAGATTGGATGCTTGTGTGAGATTACTTAGATAGAATCATGACCTAGACAGCGTTCTACCGTCGATGCTACGGCGTAGGCTGGACGTAACCGCGTACTCGTACCCCAATTTCGGGTGCGGAACGTGACACATTTTTAGTGGTGGCCCATGTAGGTCAGACTTCGCGAGTTGTGCGATATCGTGGTAGTGTGACATCTTTGTTACACTACTGCGTGCCTGCGATAGGATCTAGGATATATCATACTAAGATGAGAGCGAATACTCAATCACAATTTTTGAGAGAATCCTGGGATGACCCCTGAGAATCTTATTATAATTTCCAATTTAAAACATTTTCCTTAATTCCGTCCATTCTCACTTGTTGATATTGAAATTGATTATTGTTGATCAGTTATTAAATTAGGATCTTGGTTTCATTGTAGAGTTTGATTTCGTATCAAGATGAATTTACGGACTAATTTATGGTATTATCTGTTGACACATGTCGATGAGGACAGTGAGAAAGATAACATTAGAGCTATTGGACTACAAGAGGTGGATTTAAATTATAATTTGAGGATTGAAAATGAATTTCAATATTTAAGAATTTTTGAGGAATTGAGATATTATGTTATTAAATTTTTTGAGAATTCAGATTCAATTCAATGAATGTAGACAAGGATGTAAGGATTTTAGAAGTGATTAAATTTTGTTTCAGCTTTTGAACATCTGACTTTGAGGAAGGTATATGCATTTTACTTTAAATTGTTCAAGGAGTTAGTTTTGAGGACTTTATTGGAGGATAAAATCTTATAGTGAAGAAGATATATATTAGTATATAAGTAGATGAGGTGCATGTATAAGGATCTGTTGGCTTGAGCATGATTGAGATTGTACTGCAAACTGACTTGGGTGTCCACCTAGGGTTGTATTAGAGGGAGCAGTACTTAGTATGATATGTTGTATTTGATATGCACTTGAGTGACAAGAACAACTAGTATGAACAAATGTAGTAGGAACGAGAACTAGCAGTGAGTGTGCTTATAGTAGAACAGAGGTACCTAAAGAGATAGAGGTATCAAACTTTACATGCATCATTTGACCTATGATTGTGTTAGAGGTTCTTGGTATCAGATTTTGGTATTAATAGACAGGTGTGTGCAACATGGATGTATTCATGGATATTGTGGACTAATGATTAGTTGATATGGGTACCAGTGTACAAGGATAGAGAATTAGATAGTGAATGTGTCGGAGTTAAGTGTATATTAGAGGATAAAGATATCCACGTAATGGGTTAGAAGTTTATGTTCTGTTCTTCCTTCTGTTCCTTTCTATTTGATTGATTGACTGATTTCCCTAGTACTATAGTTCGTATGCATGATTTCCTTGTTAGAATGTAGTTAGTAGTACACCCTGACAGAGACTGCAATACCATGACAAAAGACACATGACCGTACATATTTTTCTTAGATCGCATGACTGTAGGTATAATTTTTCTTAGACCATGATTATTGGGGTTTGACCATGACGAAGATTCATGAAGGGTTTATGACTTGACAAGAGAGACATGATGATTAAAATTCGAGGATAAACATCGATTTAAATAAAATGTTAAGAAATTAACATGGCATAATTGATAATTTATTAATTCCAGGAAGATTATGATATGATTAAATTGGTTATTAAAAAATTGGAGGCAATTAGGGAGATTATCACTATTTGATTGCAAGTTATGAATTTAAAATTTTATATTATGAAAGTTGCATTTGAAGACTCCATAAGTATCGCATTATTGCGTATTTTGTGGAAAAAGGAAATCAAGGAATAAAACCATTAATGGAATAGTGTCGAATTCAATTTTTGGGATGAGGATATAGATTTTTGGAATATGCATCGATTGAATTTAAATTGAGGAGTAAAATTATTATGGATTAGTGTTTAAATTCAAACGTTTGGATGACATTTTAAATGTTATGAATATAGTTGATTGAAATTAAATTGAAGGATTGGATTTATGGATTGCGTTTTAAAATAGGATTTCTTAATATGCATTGAGTGAATTAGAGGATTGGATATTAAATTTCGAGTATTTAATTATTAACTTAATTTTTGAGGAAATTGTGAGAAAAAATGGAAATTGATTTTTATTTCGAGGATTTTCAGGAATACGATAATTTCAAAATTTTGAAAATTGTGAAATGACAATGTGGATCACTTCCTGATTTTGTGGTAGATGAATTTAAATTTTGATGGGAAATACTACTATGAGGATTTAAATTTCGAGGACAAAATTCTTTTAAGGAGGGTAGACTTGTCACTACCACGTTCCGAAAACAGGAGTATTTTCGACTTTTTATAATTATTAATATTGTGGTAGTTACATTAAATGATTTCATGAATAGTATATTTAATTTAAGTAATTGTATGAGATATGTACTTAAATATATTATATTATAATATACAGTGTTCATTAATATTTGAGCTAGTAGACTTGACCTAAAAGCCCACTAGATGAATAACTGACCGAAATATAGGGTTATGAATTTAATTTATATTATTTAGGATTTAATTATTGGAGGTAGTAATTAATTACCGTAATTTTATTTAATTATTGCACCTTACCGTTGCTTCGATATTTGGAGCGCTACCCTGGCTTTTGCCTTCCAACAAATTTCGCAACCTTGCCCTAGACGTGCCTGCTTTCCATTTTACAATTTTTATAATTCATAATCATTCTCTCTTGTGCTTTATTTTAGCCGCACAATAATCGTCACGGATGTTTATTTAAATTCTAAATAAATTCTAATTTTGTATCGTTTTGCGTTCCAATCGAAATTGGAGGCAATTTTGACCCATTATCCGTGCAACTCAAATTAGGGTAATATTCTGTTCTGAGTCTTCTTCTCTAATAATATTGGTGACTCGACCTAATTTTGGCCCCATGTACTCCTAATTAATTTTAGAACACAGCTTGCATTTATTCCTAATTAAATTGAGGATACCATTTTGTCTGATCCCGTTAATCCCGGTTTAATTCCAGTACCCTGCTAATTGAGCCCATACCAAACATACAACGCCCCCTCACCCTATAAAATACCAGACACCGAATCACCCACCAAATTTTTATCATTTTATGCGTCTGTGCAAATACCCAAATTTAAGGGGGCTAATTTACAATTATTATATTAGGTGTCAACATCCCATTGGTTCAACTAAATAGAGAGCCCCAAATATTGACTAGTCAACACCCTCATCCTCACATGAATAAAATCCCTGCATGTCTAATCTTGGCCATCCATTCAATGGGTGCATCCTCACCCTTCATTCCCATATACACCACCCTATTTAATGTCCCATCATCCCCTCTTCCCAAGAAAATCCTAATCCCCAAACCTAGTGAAGTCCCCATTTTCTTTCACCTCACTCCTCCCTCTTCTCCAATGTAGGAAGAAAAATTTCTTCTTCCTTTCTTTTTCTCTTTTCTTCTTCTTCTTCTTCTTCTTCTTCTTCTTCTTCTTCTTCTTCCTTTCTTCCCCTTCTCCTTTGTATTTTTGAACTTAAATAAAGGGGGGAAATACAATCACCACCCCCACTGTTCATCAACTTCTCATCCCGAGTCCCCTCCAGTCCGGCAGCCATCAACTTCGGTCACACCCCCCCGCTCCACTCTTCACCGGCACCACCATGAACACAACCACCACTCTCCACCCTGCTCATCTCCCCCGGCAGAGCCACTCGACTCCCTGCATTTCCCCGACTCTGGCTTGTGCATCCGCGGCGTCGTCCGGCCAGGCTGACCCCGACTCCGCCATCAGAACCAACCAGCTCCCCCGTCCGGCCGACCGTGTCTATCCCGTTGTGCAGCGACCCTGCTGTTCTCCCACCGCAGCGACTGTGCAGCCACCCTCCGGCTCCGACTGACCCGTTCAGCTCTGATAGCACCCCACTCCGGCCAGTTCGAGCACCCCGCTCCGGCTGTGTGGCTTCCCCATCCGGCCAGCACCGCATTGCTCCGGCCTACTACTCCCTCATCCCCGTTGTTCTGCCACCACACTCGCCTCGAACCACCACCATCGTCGTCATCCTTCCTCCCGCTGCCTGCACTTCGGCCAAGCCCGGCTGACCAATCTTATTTCACCAGTTTAGCCCCTCGCACCACCACCCGGCGGCCAACCCAACGGTCACCACCACCAGCAACCTCGACTCCACTCCTCCGTTCATCCCCTCCCTACACCGGCGTCTTCCTCCTCCTAGTTCCTCCACCGGCACCACCACACGACGACCCGACTCCCTGTACTCCCCGCTCCTCCTCCGTCGTCTTCCCTGTACTCCGGCCAGTGAGCTCCCTCTCCCTCTCTCCCTCCTTCATTAATATATATGTATACGTATAAATACGTATTTTTGTGTGTATGTACGTATATGTGTATATATGTATATATATATATATATATCGTGTATTATCTGTTTATATGTATATGTATTCAATGTATATATAAATTAGTATATATGTATTTAATATTATATTATATTATATTTAATGTATTGGTATATATATATATATATATATATAAACGTATTTTGGTATAAATATATATATGTATATATATATTTTCGTATTGGTATATGTATATACATATATATATGTTAATTGGTATATATATATATATATATATATATATATATATATATATATATATATATATATATATATATATATATATATATATATATATATATATGTAATTTGGTATATTTACCTGTCTATAGTATAAGTACTAATTTGGTATAATTATATAATTATATATATATATATATATGTATATATATATAAAATTATATATATATATATATATATATATATATATATATATATATATATATATATATATATATATATATATATATATTTGTCTTGGTATTTATGAATATGTATTTTTTTTTGGTATATGTATTAATTGGTATATATATATATATATATATATATATATATATATATATATATATATATATATATATATATATATATATATATATATATATATATATTCAGTGTATATATATATTTGTTCCTCGTATACGTATAAATATGGTATGTATATTTTTTAAACATATATATATATATGATATATAATTCTATTAGAGTATATACAATTATACATATTTGTATATATTTTTGGTATAACCCTATATATGTATTATATCTAATTATTGTTTAATTGGTGAATGTTGTAGGCGACCCCAGTGTAAATACGGATACCCCGTCCTTACACACGACCTTGACCCTGTGAACTGTTAGTTGATCGCCACATGTACACTGATGTACTGGCTAGCCCCGTACCATTTTGATCGTCTGTCTTGCCCAGCAATCACAGACGTGACTCCGTGCAACTTGACGCACTTGACCCTAGTTGACTAGTGCCATACCTGGCACGACCCTGAATTCAATGTTTATGATTGTGTTAATGTAGCATCTGATACAAATGTTATATTTATTATATGTCTATAGGATTGTTGGATCTTCCAGACGATACTCTGGGACAGGGCATTGGTTTTACCAGCTAAGGACCCAAGGCGAGTACATTCTCTGATTAGTTTCTTATTTATGATATCTTCTATGTTCATTGTATCTAGTGTAAATATCCATATTCTCGACAAGCTGGTTACACGGATTGGTATATCCGGATCTCGTCATGAGATGTTATTCCTTGTTCATGGTGTAGCTTGTACAAGTCTTGTTTTCTTGTTATCTTGTGCATGTACAGACACTGATTTTCGGGGAGATTTGCTACCTTCTTAGGGAATCCCGTGCCATAGCGTACCATAGTTGGATCTACTATACCAGTCGGGGGTGGAGAGTATTTTAGTGTAGATATGTGATCATATCCTTCATGTACAATACTTGTTCACATGTTAGTGTTGGTCATACACCGCACGTATGACTAGCCAGGCCATTATACCTGTACAAGTTCCCAAGCCGATCACATGTTAAAGCTAGTACTCACACACTTAGTCATAGTATTCTTGCTCATTGACATATTGTTCCTTCCCGCATTTACTTACAGTATTTCCAGTATTTCTTTTATTGTATATCTCTCGTACATGTACATGCATCTTGTATATTTCCATCTATTTCACTGCTACATAGCTTATATCATTGATATAGAACTGCTATTAGAAATGTACTTTGCTCCTTTCTGACTGGAAATATTTTTTCAGACTATGCCTTAGAGGACCGTTGTCCATCATTTTATGGACCACTTGGAGAGTAGCTGCAGACTTGGACTTGGTAGTTCAGTTATGATTCCGGGAGGTCTAGCCGGAATCACTAGTTATCTAGTTAGTTTCTTTCAGTAGTTTATTTGGTACCGGATTTGTCTCCGGCATATTTTTGTTGAGACTTGGATAATTGTTGAGTTAGATTATTTACTTTAGACTTGTGTTGTAGTATTTTTTAGATGTTCGATATCTTACCGTGTTGTAGTTATGTGATTGAGTATGTTGTTCATTTATATTGCATCATCCGTTCCTCCTTATGGAGATTGGATGCTTGTGTGAGATTACTTATATAGAATCATGACCTAGACAGCGTTCTACCGTCGATGCTGCGGCGTAGGCTGGACGTACCCGCGTACTCGTGCCCCAATTTCGGGTGCGGGTCGTGACATAATGGATCCCTTTCATTCTCCAGTAACTCCATCAACTTTGCAGTATCATCATTCAGTTCTTTCTCAGCTGCATCATAATTGTCTGGATCGAAACTAGGCCCGACAGCATCAAAAATTATGTTTATGCACCCATCGTCGTAATCAACGTGGTCATGGACATCCATATATGGTTCCACCTAAGGCTCTGGATTCGATGCTAAAGACACAAGTTCTTTGTATGAGGTCCATTGATAGTAATTTAGTGTGAAATCCCTCGAGTACAAATGATATGTCAGATTCACTTCTGGGTGATATTGTAAAACCCATATTCCTAAAAACCGTATATGGCCTTTTTAATTAATTAATAATTAATTGTAGTAATTAGTGGCTAATTAGGAGAAATAGATTTTTATTAATTTTTATTTTAGGTGTTGGTGCACTTAGGGGATTTATGGGACCAGCAGAATTTTTTTCGAATTTATTTCATGTAGGAGACCCCTTGAGTAGTTGCTAGCTTAATGGTGTACATTAATATAATTTTAGATTTTTTTATGAGCATATATATATATAAAGAAATGGAAAAAGATTAGAAAAGAAAAAAAAACCATTACTAACTATATATATAAAGAAATGGAAAAAGATTAGAAAAGAAAAAAAAACCATTACTAACTATTCCTACCCAACCTACCTACCCACTCGTTAGCATTAAGTCACCCGCTGGATCATTCCAAATATGCAGCAGCCTAAGCCTATTAAGAAAAACCCGCTGCCATATACAAACACCCCCTATTGCAACAGACCCCAACCTATGAGCAACCCCCCGCGTTAATCGACCCCCCCTTTCTCATCTCTTATATATTCATATATATATTCACTTATTTCAACTAAAACCCGAACCCTAGAGAGTGCCACCATCGCAGCAGGAGAACCGTGCCAGGCCTTTAAAACCAATCCCGACGACCGCGATCCCGCGCACCCCGCGCACTGCAGATTTTTGCAGCGGGGTACCTGTGTTCCAAAGTTGTTTTCCGTCGCCTCGCTTAACCAAACGCCACCCTATATTCACCGGTACGCTCACCCCTTAACGCTCTTCCATATCTGTGTGATAGTAGACCTCGAACAACGCGTAACCATAGGCAAAAATAGCGTCAAAGTTGGCAAAAAAAAGACTAATTTCTGGGATCGCAGAAAACTGCGGTGATCACCTATGTTCCTAGATTCGTATTGCCTACCACAGAGATCCAAATTCGATGATTCATTTTGTTATACGAAGACCACTTGACCTAGTTTAATGTCTGTTAAATAACCCTATATTATTAACTGCTGTAGGTAGAATTAAATTCGTTGGAAAATCCCATAAACACACCTTTTCCAAATTTCTAAAAGTTGTGAAATGGAGCGCGTCCCGCCAAACAGGACTGCTCCACCGTGTACCAAGTATGCCAAATGATGCGTACAGTACAAATGGATATGTGAGAGTTCACGAAAACTGATTCGGACGCATGTGCGCGCCGAAATCAGCCCGTATCCGCGGACAAATCCCGTATCGCAACTTTTGTAAAAGTCACAAGCATTTTGTGCACGCTAATCAGATTGTGACGAAACTTGCACCATTGGACTCATGGTAACACACTGGTCCTGTGACCCAATTTTCATGCAATTCTGAGATAGTTGACCAAGTCGCCAATTGGCGGGCCCCACGGTTGAGTTTTTGGACGAATTTGTGTTCGGTCCATCGGAATTCATATTTGGATATTCCGTTGGGTTTGTATTGACATTTAGAATTGTTTGACTTATAATTTGTCTTATTTAGAGACTGTTACCCTTGGCACATTTTTTGGTGCAAAGTGGGCCACACATGGACCCAATTTTATCCGAAATTACCGTTTTGCCCCTGTGTCCAAATTGGACGAAAGGGAAGTACTTTCTAGCTATTTTGTTTTTCTGGGAACGTTGGTGATTTTTATTTCAGCATCCGGAGATGTTCATTCTGAGGCCGCAGCTTCTACACCTGTGTGCGTGACATCTGGACATTATATTTTTGTAGCTTTCTTGCCAGGCAAGATACCTTACCAAATTACTTACAGTATTTTGCATGCTTATTATATTTTTGTATATTTATTGTATTTTGTATATTTATTGCGTGTGTAGTTTCTTTTAGTCATTACTATATATTAGATATGTTGACACACACTTGACACTTAGTATCATAGAGGACAATCAATAGGCGTATGGGCTATAACCACTCTGGTAAACCGTAGTAACTAGCACGCACTATGGTGGTCGTATCTGATGGTCGCTACCCCCGCGGTATGTCGATTGATGGAGTCATGAGGGTGGCTATCCCCGCGGTATGTCGGCTATGATGTTCCTGATGTGTATGAGAGTTGTAAGATTAGATCGAGTAGACTACCCAAAAAGTTGTCCTTATTTGCATTTATATAGATTGTCTTGTACAGCGTACTTATATATTTTTAAACATTATGCATGTTCACTGTATACAATTGGCTTGTTTCTATGTATCTTGTTATGTCCCTCTGAGGACCTGGTCCCTTGCCAGGTATAGACGACTAGGAGTATCCGCAAGAGTACGGGCCTGGACCTGACGCATTACTTTCTGCCGAGGAGGTCTTACCTTCTGAGCATCTTTGATTATACCTAGCGATGGATTTTTTTTGCTGATACACTTCTGTCTGTTTGTGGTATTAAACGAAAGAATGAAAAATGTATTCAGGATGGGGTTTATACGAAACCCGCCTTCTTTGGTTTACAAACAAACTTGTACAATTTGATCCTATACGAGGATATGGGAGTACAATTTATTTAATCTGGGTAAATATTACTATAGGTGTCTGATCTGTAGTCGATCACTTTAGCCCTTGGACCACACGATGTTGAAGAAGTGCCGTAGAAGACAGGAAGCAGCTTCGGAGGTTGCAAAAGAGGGTGGATGCACGATGCCAAAGTCGTCGATCCCTACTCTCTGCCTGAGCTCCGGATTCTCTCTCTCTCTCTCTCTCTTGACCTCTGGTTCTGATATTGGTTTTTTGACCAATTCTTCGACCTTTGATCTGATATTGGTTTCTTGACCAATTTTTCTGACCTTTGATCTGATATTGGTTTCTTGACCAATTTTTTTGACCTTGTTCCTCATTGATAGAGGTCTCTATTTATAGAGTTTTAGTGACAGTGACCACTCCGTCGTTGTAGAAACCGAGGAGTGGAAAGTACAGTACCCTTTTACACAACGGTTAAAGTAACCAATGCCTGCGTATAGATGATCCTTTGAAAGAGCGTGTGACGCGGGTCCAGCTAAGGGACAAAACACGTATAATCGCTACGAAGATCACAGCGTAGAAGCCACGTAGGTAGGTATCCATTGTGTAGAAGAGGTTGGCATAGAAGCCAAATGTCTGTCACCATGGCATAGAAGCCAAATAGTTATCAAACCGGCATAGAAGCCGAATAGGCGTAGAAGCTGAACATGCATAGAAGCCGAGTGGTCATAGAGGCCGAGCAGGCGTAGAAGTCGAGTGGTCATAGAGGCCGAGCAGGCATAGAAGCCGAATGGGCGTTGAAGCCGAGCAGGCGTAGAAGACGAGTAGGCGTAGAAGCCGAGTGGTCATAGAGGCCGAGCAGGCGTAGGAGCTGGATGGGCGTAGAAGCCGCTGCGTACCATGCCAGAGTACTGATGGGGACGTCTTAGCCGAAATTACGACTTTTGAAGATATAATCAAATCTCTTGCGTTAAATGCCAAGATTTGCCACCATCCTGTGCATTAAATATGGAGGCGTGTCTTTGAAGGTCTGCAACCCCTTCTGCCCATCAGTCGCAGAGACGTGCCTTGAGAAACTGTCACCGCCATATGCATTTAGACGTAGAGACGTGCCTCGACCCCGTACAGAGTGCAACTTTTGATGTGGCAGGCGGTTTGTCTACTGCAGAACATAAACAGCTCGTGTCTGCCTGTGTAAAATAAGGCAGCGTATCCCTTCGTGCTTGTAAAAGTAGTTTACGCAAAGGGGATGGCGGTATTTGACAGCCTGGGTCGTAGTGCTGTACCATCATTATAGCCGTCGTCTGGGTAGTCGAGCCGTATCCCTTTTGTCAGAAGTCCAGACGTCAGGTTCATTGTAGGATCTTTATTGCAGGGTCTGACAGGTTCACTTCGGAGAATACGAAGCGTCTCTTGTACACCTCAATGCTGCGTCTGAAAGAGGATAAGTTTTATGCCCTGGAGGCAATGGCGCACCCTGTTTACGCTGAAGCGGCTTGGACGTACTGCCTTACGCGGATGGTCCTTTGAGCTTTTATATTTTATGCTGCGTTTTAGCGGAAAGAGCTCTGTTGCAAGCTTGATGGCTCTGAAGGCCTCTGCTTACGCTGCTCTGTACCAATATGCCGCGTATAGTCATCCGGCGTATTTTTCATGCTTCTACAAGACCCCCTTCAAAGCTTTCAAATTCCTCAGAATTTGGAACGCTTTGAATGAAGCATGAACCGCTCCTCGTGACTCGAAACGTTTCTGAATGGAGCATTGAAACGGTCGATGCTGACTTTATGGCGGATTTATTGGGGACCAGTGTGACCTCTTTCGCCTATAAAAAGGCTGGGAGAGTTAACATGTTCTCCCCACATTTCCATCACCACGCAGAGATGATCGCCGGAGTTCGTCGGGTCGATCTGAGGAAGAAGGAGATCATGTTCTTCCAGCATGTAAGGAGCCAAAAAAGACGGCATCTTCAAGCAAGTGTCCACTGCAACGATGGATCATGGAAGGATATCTTAGCCTCCCTTGCTCGGGATAATCAGCAACTTTATATGGCTGTTCTTCGGAAGAGGGGAAGGGTCGTATTTGACCACACGGCTTGCAAGCTGTATATTTTCCCCAGAGACCTCTGCGGACAAAAGCAGACAAACTGTAACTGCTGTCCTCGATCGAGTTGGGTCTTAAAGAAGCCTCAACTGGATCGGTCATGGCGTACGGAACGTGGGATCTACATCATTTATGCAGGCCCAGTTCTGTATCCTCCCGCCATCGATCTTCTTGTTCATGACTGTGGTGGTCGATGAACTGCCATAGAAGAAAAGGAAGACCTGCACCGATGCGAGAACCTCGTAGAACAGATTCTGGGTACGATCTTCCGACGACAATGATGAGGAAGCCCTTTGTAGACGGGATTTCCCTCATATGTAGTCATAAAAATAAAGAAAAAACCCTTTGTAGACATGATTTCCCTCATATGTAATCATGACTTTAATCTTTAATAAAATCGTCTTGCTTCCGTGCATATGATCGTTTTGCCATACGTTGCTGTGAAGTCTGAATATGTGTAGCTTCGACACGTCTGATTCTTTATGCCGACTCTGATAGAAAGAGTGCTAGGTCCTGTCCTTTATGCATAGCGAATAGTCCATAGAACGCTGTTGAGCATTTTGAATATTTAGAACTGTCCTGTTGCTAGGACTGAGGAACCGCGTAGAGCTCTGAACTGTTATTTTTACTTCTGATGAACAGAGTTTTTGTTCAGACTTTGTCTTCAAGAATGATTTCTCAAAAATCCCTTGGAACAGGGTCGAGAAATGACTGTCAAACTGAGTTGCCATCTTGATAGACGAGATATTCAGACTGGAGTCTGGATGATCCTCCAATTCGACCCGAGAAGAGTTATTTCTCAATGCTTGAACTTTGTATGCTTCGGGTACTCGGGATATGTTGAGGTCACGAAGGAGTATCTTCTGTGTGAACTACTGTAATCGACCACCTTGCTGTTCGGATATGCGGAAAGTCAGAGATCCGTAGTGTAGATGAGCTGAGAATCCTGAGTTCGTAGTCTATTGAGCGTAAAAAGCCACCGAGCGTGAGATCGTAGATTTGGAGCTGCTGAGCGTAAAGTCGTAGGTTTGTAGCCTCTCGAGCGTAAAAGCTACCGAGCACAAAGGCATCCGGGCATAAAACTATAGACTGATAGCTTGCGAGCGTGAAATCGTAGATCTGTTGCTGTCGAGCGTAGAAAGCTCCTTAGCATAGAACTGTAGATTTGTAGCATGTGAAAAAGAAATCTTCCGAGCGTAAGGTTGCAGATCTGTTGCCTTCGAGCTAAACTAAACGCCATCGAGCGTGAGATCATCGATTTGGTATCTACTGAGCGTAAAATCGTAGGTTTGTAGCCTCTCGAGCGTAAAAGCTACAGAGCACAAAGGCATCCGGGCATAAAACCATAGACTGATAGCTTGCGAGCGTAAAAACCGTAGATCTGTTGCTGTCGAGCATAGAAAGCTCCTTAGCGTAGGAACCGCTGACCTATTTTTGCACGAAAAACTCTTCGAATTTGCTGACTGTCCGTCTTTCAAGAGTAGTGGGCTGACGTAGTACCCAATCATAACCAAATATTTAATTTGTGAGATTTGGTTGGGGTTTCGAGGAGTCGACCCGAACTCTATATATATCCTAAGCTTTTGAGAGAAAAACTTTTTATCCGTCTTCTGCGAAAGAGAGCCTTCGATTGTTTGAGTTTTTTCCCTTGTTCTTTCTCCGAGCACTCCGAGTTTTCAGAAATGGCACCGAAACAAACCCCCTCCACCAAGGGAAAGAGTATAGGCTCTTCTTCTCATTCTTCTGCCCCAGCGAGAGAGTCTTCGGTCGGGCAAGGTGAACTTCCTTCTGAGCAAAGCATCCTGCCGACGAGTAGCGCACCCGGCCTTAGAGGTATAGCCTTTGGGATGATAAAGAACGACGAAAAAAAATCCTTCGCGCATGTTGAACATGACCGCGCTAGGTCGTCTCCTGTGCTGATAGCCTCTTTGAGGAAGATGACGCACGGAGATGTTTTCATCTTTTATGCCCACATTTCTAATGTGCCAGCGTAAAAACTCTATGTTTTCGCAGTTTTGAGCGTAAAAGCTCTGACTGCCGAAAACTTGGTGTATACTATAAAATTTTAGTTTTACGCTTTGGATGGGACCTCCGACGTAATAACTAGAATTTTAAAAGTCTGGCGTAAAGCACGGACTGTATACCGCCAATTACGCTTCAGGATGTGACTTTCGGCGTAAGATGACCAAATTTTGTACAGTCTTGGCGTAAAGCACAGACTGTCGTTTCTTGGTCTTTGTGTTGCAATATTTGTAATGATGTGTTTTCCTTGCACTTTTGCAGTTAACTTGCACGAGTCTCCACTGGCCGAGGTGATGGGTTCCGCTGCCGGGATGCTGCACTCGAACTACCTAGAGGATCTGTCGCACGTGACATTTTCTATCTCCGGACCCCAGTATCCTGAAGGGAGGGGGATCTTGATATCGGCTCAGGGCGAGCGAACATTGCTGAACATGATTAACGGAGAGCCCCTGACGTACATAGACGGGGACCAGTACATCAAGCCGGCCTTTCTCTTTGGGGACATGATAGACAAACAGTCCCAGACGAAGCCCAAGAGAGAACCCTCGGTTTTCCCCGCCGAGAGTGTGGTCTTGTATCTTCCCACGATGCCGAGAGATTATCCCATCTCGGCTTTCTTCCATGCCACACATCCCAGGAGGATGTCGTGGATGCTGACTTTCGATCTTCACGGCAAGCCGGAGAAGATCTTTCATCTGAAAGGAGCTGACCAGGGGTCGTTTGTCAGCCGCCCTTCTGGCATCATGACGTTGTTCAGGGGACTGTGCCCGGGCAGCGTTCCGAGTGAAGATAGTTCAGTGATCCAGCCGGTCTAATTGCCGACTTTCTGCAATGACTTCATGGTGCGAGGGGGGTATACCCCAAGGAGAATCCTCGGTGCAACGGGTGGATCACCCCAGCAAACCTCCGATGGACTTGCCTAGTTGACTGGGCTTTAAAGCATTTTCAGAGAGAGCTGGAGGTCATAGGACTGTATGCTGCCGTGAGCGCGACGAGTGTTGGGTTGACTCCCAACCCTAACCTATTTTTGGCACTGATGGAGCGATACATTTCGCTCACCGGGACCTTCGCCACTCCACTGGGGGAGTTGGGATTGGCCCTCCATGAAATGGCAGCGATCTTGAGACTGCCGATGGGGGATACCCCGTATGAAGAGTATGTTCCCACCAATCGGGAGTTGGAGGACTCGGACCCTCGGGTTGTAGAGGTGTATCAGGAGCTGATGTGCCACTATTTCGCGTGCACTGCTTTTTATAATGAGCCTTCTGATTTGGCTCACACCACTAAGTGGATGTCCTACCTCTTCTTCCACCGGGTCAGGGCCATCAAGTCGGAGAAAGTTTCGGGGGGCAAGAACGAGCCCGTGAACTGTTTGGGCGTGCTCAGTGCCCAGGTCGTCGAGGATCTTATGGAGGAAGCTAAAGCTCCAGATCAGTTTCTCAATGACGGGGTAGAAAAGTACCCTGAAGGCACTAAGGCCTATAGTTACTTGAGGCGCTGCCGCAGGCTTTTGTCTGAGGAAGCCAGGCTGGCTGGCTTTCTCTCCCTATGGCTGCGTCGAGTAGTGGTACCCGGCATCGCGTTCGCAGACCGCATTCACCGAAACATCCTGTGGCCCGCCATTCGTCTGGTGTTCGGGGCAAGACTGGGCTTGCTCTCTGCCATGGTGTGCCGCATACAGTATGGCCTGAGAGCCATGACTGACGGACTGCTCGTCGATGAAGCTCGACGTGATAGCTTTCCTCGGGTAGAGTTACCATACCTGTACTTGATGGGATGGTTAATTCTCCACAACCCCCGAGTGATGTCTCCCGGCCCTGGTAGTAGCGTGGGGGGTAGTTTCTTGCTGAACTACAAGGACTCCCTCTAGAATATGAACACAGTCTTAGACTGTCGGCGGGTGCTGAGCCTCGGTCATTGCTGGAAGCTCCTCTGCACTGTCCCCTCTGTGCATCGCAATCAGTCGGGGATTAGGCTTAAGGATTTAGGTGGAGAGAAGACCAATCTTTCTCCAGAAGCTTTTAATTGGTTAGTCTGCATCAGACCCTCCCATTTGCTGTACAGAAGCGAAGATCATTGCTTCTTCGAGCCTTACTTGCCCAGTCGGTTCGCCAGGCAGTTTGGGTACGATCAGCTGCACGTGGGCAATGCCGTCACCAGCTTCAGGTCCAGGGGCGAACTCATTGATGGAGCCAGAGGATGGCAGTATTTCATCATGGGCTGTACGGGAGCAATCTTTACCGTGCCGGTCGTCACCCTCTCCACGGAGCTGCGGATTCTCCATTCGTATGCTCAGTTTTACGTGGCGATCAACACCTTCCATCGCAATTTTGACGTGCGTGGAAGCTTTAGGGTGCCTTCTCCCAAGCCTGGAGGAAGAATCGAAGTCCCCTCGGTTTTATCTGACGAGGGTGAGGAGTTCGTCACTCCGGATGAGCCTCTGGTGTCGGTGCCGAGGTGTGAAGTGCCTCCGCCTGCGGGGGCTTTGGCGGTCTCTGGGAAGCAAAGGGCTCCTGCTTCGAAGCAGACTTCCCCTCGCAAGAGGAAGAAGAAGACGGTTAATCGCCCTCTCCGGATTCCTGGCATTGAGGCTCCTAGAGAGGAACCTGCTGTCTCTCCTGTTGGGGATGTCTCTTTGACTGGAGGTTCCCCGCCTCTCGGAAAGGGACCCTCAGTTTCGGCTGGCGGTGCCGGAGAACTCCTGCTTGAGGCTGCCGTTGTTGCCACTGCCTCCGGTAGTGGAATGAAATCGCCTGCGTGGCCGAGGCAAATGGGAGAATCTTTCCCTAGACCGGCAACGGATGAAACTCCTGCCGCGTCCGTGAGCATGACCAGCGAGGTTCCAGCTGACGAACCTCGACCGCGTCTTGGTGAAGGCTTGGTAGAGCTCCTGGCGATGTTGGTTGGCCCACCTCCTTCTCCAGGTATGACAGTTCGTATTGCGTTATTAAGGCGTTATATAGCTACATCGGCTGCAGACGCGACATATATACCGTTGGCTACGGGTAAAGGTCATCTTTATGTCTCCTTTTAGAAAGATTACTATCATATTGATATCAACTTTCTTGTCCTCTTCTCAAGGGATGGCGTCCACGGGAAGTATAGCGCTGAAGCGCCTTCTGGCTCTGCTCGGGCTCCTGACAATGATACGGAGGCGTTCGACTTCGAGGAGGAAATACCTTCGGGGGCCAGCTCGCCCGGAGTAGTTTTGTCACCTCCAGAGGAGGACGAACCCGTTATCGTGACCTCGCCTCTTGCGAGTATACCGATGACTTCGACCGTCGTTGTCGCACCTTCTTCGGTCGCACCACCCGTCGAGGCGGCGGCTGTGGTCACCTCGTCTGCAATCATTCCTGGCAGGGAACTTGCCAATATCGCGGCCACTCCTGACGTTCAACCAGATCTGGTTGCGCTGACCGAGCTGTATACCAGCCTCTTTTACACCAGTCTGAAAATGCTGATATCCATGGTGTTGGCGAAGAATCTGGATTTTGAGCGTCTGAAGAAGGTTTCCCAGTTTTCGATTGGGACGGTCAGGGAGTTTGGCGATTCTGGGGTAGCTGACGCCCTGGAGGCGATGGTTAATGGGTTGGAGCGACCTATTAACGAATACTTGCAGCTGACTCGAGGCAGTTTTGAAGCTGAGGTCCAGGCCAGATACGACTTCATGACTGCGCGGCTTACCAAACAGCTGGAGAGCCTAGATAACTCCATGAAAACACATAAGCTGGAGATGGATAAAAGAAAAGCTGTCGTGGAGGAGGCTCTTGCTCTTTAGACGAAGTGCCAATCCGAGCATGAAGGGAATGCAGCGAGAGCTCGTAAGTTGAAGGAGAAACTCGCTCAGGCAGAGGAGTGGGCTTCTCAGTCGTTAGCAGGTCTAGACGTAGCGACTAGTCGACTGAGCACAGCGCGACGGGACCTGGAGCGTGCAGAAGCTGCCCGAGCTGGCTCTCTTCGGGCAAGGGCCGAACTGTCCTTTACGAACAATCCCGAGGCACGGCTGGAACAGGCCCGCGCTGATACCTTGGTTTCCATGGACGAGAGGGTGGCTGCACTGGCGAAGCTGATTCACGATATGACCGCTCCCCCACAATGATGTGCCCTTTCTTCTTTTTGCTTCCCCAATATAATTATGCTCTTTTCGGGAATAAAATAAAGCGAATCTTTTCTGACTTTGTGGACCCATCATTTTGGAATGTAAATGACAGGTTTGGGCGAGAGTGATATCAGAGGTAGTATGGACGTGATAGACTCTCGGTAAACTTTTAGCAGGACATATCTATTCAGAGGTCATACGGACATGATAGAATATGACCTAACTAGTTTCGTTCTGGAAGTAGTTTGGTCAGACTTTGAGATTCTTGCTATATTCCTTGTGAGCAGAAGAGGTTAAGCATAGTACCTCTTCAGGAATTTACCGTTGATAGGAGCCATTAACAGGTCTCCATTAGGCTGGGCTAACCTGTAAGCGCCGTTCGAGAACGTTGTCTCGATCACATAAGGGCCTTCCCACTTGGGCTAGAATTTGCCTTTACTACTGTGAGTAAGAATCATCGGCCTTCTTACGGCTAAAACTAGCTCGCCGACTTTGAACACTCTTTCCTTTACTTTATGATTGAAAGCTCTGGAAATGCGTGCTTAGTAGAGCGCGATGCGCTGTTGAGCTTGGAGGCATTTCTCGTCTAATCCTTCTAGCTCTTGAAGCCTTAACAGGTCATTCTTTTCTTGGGTCAGCTCATTAGTCACGGCTATCCTGAGCGACGGGATCTGGATTTCAATGGGAAGAACTGCTTCGCTCCCGTAGACCAGTGAAAATGGGGTACAACCTATCGGTGTCCATACCGTTGTGCGGTATGCCCAGAGACATTCGCCCAGCTTCTCATTCCAGTCTCTTTTATTTGAAGAGACGAACTTCTTCAAGAGTTTGATAATGGTTTTGTTGAAAGCTTCCACCAAACCATTAGCAGCTGGATAATATGCCGTAGAGGCAATATTATGTATTCGATTTTTATCGCAAAATTGATAAAATGCTTGGCTGATGAACTGAGTCCCATTATCATGGATTATCCTTCGGGGAATCTCAAAGTGATAAATGACGTGATGCTTGATGAAGCTGATCACATTAGATGCCTTTACCTCAGGAAGAGGGATCGCCTCTGCCCATTTAGAGAAGTAATCGGTGATGGCTAGTATGAACCGGTGGCCTCTAGAAGAAGACGGGTGAATAGGACCAATGATATCCATACCCCATGCTTCGAAAGGCCAGGACGCAACCGTAGGATATAGATATTCAGACGGTTGATGTATGAAGTCTGCATGAACCTGACAGGCTCTGTATTGTCTTGCATAGTTGATCGCGTCTGTGATCATAGTGGGCCAGTAATAGCCCATTCTCCTGATACGATCCTGTAGCTTAGGACCGGGCTGATGCGCTCCGCATACCCCGTCGTGAGCTTCCCGGATAATCTGCTGTGCTTCGTCATCAGAGAGACATCTTAATTGCAGTCCATCGTAGGTCCGGCGATATAGGCATTGTGAAGATGCGTCGAAGTAGAAGCGTAATGATCATCTTTTGACGGATACTGCTTCTTTGGGGTCCTCCGACAAGATTCCGTATGCGACGAAATCTATGAAGGGACTTCTCCAGTCTCTTCTAGGGGGATCCGTGTTCACAGCGTAGCTGCGTTCTATGTGAAAGTTGTTCTTCACGCAGAATAAATCTCTGTTAAGAAGGATTACCGAATCCTACCTTTTTATAGGAGTGGCTAAATCCGCATCTAGAATGGCTAGGGCATCAGCTTCCAGATTCTGAGATCGAGGTACATGCTCTAGGAAGAACCCTTTGAATGTCATGGCTATCTCGACCGTTTCTTGGTGATAGGGGATGAGGTCTGGATTCCGGACTTCATATATTCCCCTGACTTGATTGACGATAAGCAGAGAATCACCGAAAGCTTCCAGGGACTCGACCCTCAGCTCTTTAGCGACTTGGAGCCCGATTAACAGAGCGTTATATTTTGCCACATTGTTGGAACATGGTTCGTTAAGAGAATATGCTCGGTAGATGACGAGTTTATCAGGAGTGACCAGGACGATTCCTACCCCTGAAACCACGTTTCCCTGGGGACCAGTCCTGGAGGCGCCGTCGAAGAACAGTTGCCATACGTCACTTTCCATTGCGGAATTACATTCTGCAACTTTATCGGGAATGTCTTCGTATAATTTGGAGGCCTCCGGGTTTGGATGAGCAGCTAGGAAGTCGGCCAGCGCTTGGTCTTTGATGGACTTCTGCGGGACGTATACCATGTCATATGGTGTTAACAGCATCGCCCAAGTTGCGAGCCGGGAATTAAGAACACTTGGCTTGCTCATCAGTACTCGAAGAGGGTTGATCCTGGAGATGATATGGATAGTCTGGCCGGTGACATAGTGCCGCGTCTTCTGGATAGTGAACATCAGAGCCAAGTATTCTTTCTACACTGGGTTGTACCGATGTTCGGCTCCGACCATCATCCTGCTGAGGTAGTAGATAGCCTGTTCATGCCCCACATCGTTCTTCTGCGCGAGAAGAGCTCCTAGCGAATGATCCATTGCTCGAACGTACAGCAAGAATGGTCTTCCCATGATGGGAGGCACCAGAACCGGCGGACTGGTGAGGTAGCATTTGATATCCCCGAATGCTTGCTGACAGGTCTCGTCCCATACGAAGGATACACCTTTCTTCATGAGATGCGAAAAGGGCTGACATCTTCCCGAGAGGTTGGATATGAACCTCCGGATATAAGCCAGACGGCCTTGAAATCCCCGAAGTTCCCTCAGATTGCCGGGCGGTCGCATTTCTACGATGGCCTGGACTTTGTCAGGGTCCACTTGGATGCCTTTGACGGTAATGACAAATACCAGGAATTTGCCACTAGATACACCCAAAAAGGACTTCGTAGGGTTCATCTTGAGTTGATGTTGACGCATTAACTCGAATACCGTCTTCAAGTCTTGAATATGATCATTTTTGAGGCGGCTCTTGACGGCTATGTCGTCCACGTAACATTCTACTGTTTTGCGTAAATGCTCATGGAATATGCTACTCATAGCCCGTTGATATGTAGCACCGGCGTTCTTCAATCCGAAGGGCATGACTGTATAGCAATATACTCCCAACGGGGTCTGGAAGACAGTGTGCTTCTCGTCTTCAGGATGCATCTTGATCTGATTGTATCCTGAGAATCCGTCCATGAAAGACATGCGTTCAAAGCCGCAGGTGTTATCGATCATGATGTCCGTGATGGGAAGAGGGAACTCATCCTTGGGGCAGGCTGCATTCAGATCTCGATAATCGAAGCAGATACATATTTTCCCATTTTTCTTCATGACTGGGACAATGTTGGCGACCCAGTCGGGATGTTGTTCTTCCCGGATGAAACCGCAGGCTATCAATTTCTTGACTTCAGCTTCGATGGCGTCCATCATGTCCGGGCGGAACCGGCGTTGGTGCTGCTTCAAAGGCTTCGAGTCGGTCAATATATTGAGTTTATGAGTAGCCACCTTCGGGTCAAGGCCCGACATATCCTCATAATTCCATGCAAAGACGTCGATATATTCTTTTATCAGCCGGATAACTTCTTCCCTTTCAGCTGGGGAAAGATTATTACTGATGAATATCGGCTTTGGCGAAAGTTCACCCCCAACATCAACCTGGATAACTTCGTCTTTGGTGGGAGGTTCTCTTTGCTCGAAGTAGAATTCCCACTGCGTATCCATTTGTTGGGCCCAAGAGTCATTCTCAAACGGCTCAGGATCCTGTTCATCTGCTTCAAAGGGATCTGCCACTACCATATTCACTGATAGTGTTTGTTCGAGAGCATCAGGTGAGTCAGAGGGCGACTAGCCGTTCTGGGAGGAGGAAAAGATATCCTCGTCTGACTTAGAAGTCGTAAGGGAGGTGGCATAGCCTAACCCGAAACGGGTTTGCTGATAGCGGGGGTCACCGCGCGGCGGCGTTCGTCTGCCTCTTCCATAGTTGAGGCCTGGCTTCCGCTCCAAGTCATAGCCCATGTTTCGTACGATCCTCAACGCTTGCGGGCTGTATCGGTGAACCTGCATTTTTCCAGTATCGTCATCGAAAGGATCTTCCTGGATAGCCGGTTGATTGCGCATGCGGCCGAAGACTATTGAACGCTGGCTGCTATCGGTAGGCGTGACAATGAAGATAGAATCATCCTGTGGTCCATATATCGTGACGACGTTGGATGATGACGCTACTTCCCAGACATACGGACGGTAGGAGTTCATAACTTCCAAGAATTTTTGTGCTATGGGTTCTACCTCGTCACGGGGAGTGGATTCCTGATTTGGAATTTGAGCGTTAAGATACTGGAAAAGAGGATGTTTATTATCATCTGGAACTCCGTTCCTGGTCGCTTTTATATCGGTCGGCTTCCCGTTCCGTCGAAGGTTGATGACCAAAGGTGGAGGCTTCCGGTTCGGAGTGACCACTAGAGGATCACTCCCTTTTCCTGACCTAGATTTGTTCAGGTGAATAGCCATAGGCTCCATGGCTTCTGGACGAATAGTTCGCCCTTTCACTCTGATTGACAGCGGTAGTACGGCAGAGGGTTCTCCTGGCTCCCGGTGGGATTCCTTCTCTGTCTCGCCCGACACTTCTTCCATGTGGTCTTGAGAGTACAATACGACATCGGAATAGTAGGATTCTACTCCTTTAAACGGGTTTAGGTCGGCAACCTCCGTTTGTACCGTTCCTTGGGGGTCTACATATTTAAGACATTGATGTAGAGTTGAAGGAACGATGTTGTGGTCGTGGATCCACGGTCTTCCCAGCAAAATGTTGTAGGATACCTCTGAATCGATGACGTAACACGTGGCCACCGATCTGAGGTTGCCAATCTGGATCCTCAGGCAAATTTTCCCCAACGGCTTACTTCTTCCGGCGTTGAAACCCACGATTGTAGTGGAGGTGTAAGCCAATTTGCTGGTAGGAATCCTCAATGGTCTGAGCAGACTGTGAGGGATGATGCTGATCGACGATTCCGGATCTATGTGAATCCGATCGACCTCCATGGAACCGACGTACCCGGTGTAATAGAGGGGCCTGTCATGCTTGTTATGCTTTAACAGCATGTCGTCTTGGGTGAAAGTGATATTTGGGACCACCTCTATCACACTGTGGCATTGAGGACACACCACTGGTTCTTCGCCGGGGGACTTGAGCTGGGTCAAGCATGCCTCCGCCTGCATCAGCGCTTCACTCAGGGCTAGACGAGTGTCTTGGGAGAGCCTGAGTAGCTCAAAGATAGAGAGCCTGGCTGGTGTATTAGCCAGTTGGGCCAGGATGTCGAAGTTGTAGGGCTTCTCAAAACCTTTGTTTGGAATATTTTTCATAGGTTTATCAAAGCGCACTTCTCTTTGCTTTCCCTTGTCCGCCGGAGCCGATTTTGAAGGGCTGGCATCTGGTACGACAGGGCCTGGTCCTGAAGGTATGGCGGCCGAGCCGTCCGTCGGTGCATCTTCCTGACTTGCTCCGTAGTCGTTGAGGTGGGCTTTCCCTGAACGGGTTGCAACAAATATCTCGTCTTCGTCTGATGGCGAGTTGCGACCATATGGCATGGTTTGTATTTGGAGCTCTTTCTATATGTAGCCTTGGTAGCTTTAGTCTCCTCCTCGAGCTCTGACACCAAATTCGGGTGAACCCACATAATCTCGCCCTGCCGGGTGGTTAGGGGTACCAGGTCATAATTTTGACCCCTAGCTGGAGGGAGATTGATGATGTTCATCGTGGTCTGGGAAATGGGTGTGACGCCGTCCGAGGCCTTTTGGGAAGGCAGATCGCCAAACCGCAGAGAGATCATGTTGGCCGTGACCGTCTTCTCGGTGTTGTGCAGAGTGATGGCCTTAGCATCGATTAACCCCTGGATCTTCCTTTTCAGTATGTAATACGCCTTCGTTGGGTGGTGTACGTATCTGTAGAAGATGCAGTAATTGGGGTCGTCAGTACTGCCGACTTCTTGCGGCCGCCTTAGCTCCGGAAGGGTGATCTTGCCACTCTTGACGAGACACTCGAATATACTTGGGATATCGTCGTCGTCAAAAGAGTAGACTTCGACGGGCCTGGAAGTCCTGGGTCTCGTCTGCGTGGTCGCCGCAGTCTTTTGTCTGGACGTATTGACCGCCAGAGCTTCTTTTTCCTTGGAGCTGCGAGGATGGTCGCTGCTGGGAGATGACCTCTTGCCTCTATCAGAGGCAGAGATCATAATGCCATTGTCGCGCGCCTTGCGACTGTTGTCTTCGGCGGCCACTGTCGAGATGATGAACGAGGGCCAATCATGGAACTGATATGGTCCTGTAAACACCGAGACTACGGGAAGGAGGTTCTTCCTGCAAATGTCTACTAACGCAGAGTCTGGAACTCCTGGAGGCATCTGTAAGGTGGCCTGACGAAAATGTTCGACGAAGGTGCGAACGTCCTCCTTTTCCCTCTGCTTGACTTCGATGAGAGAGGACATAGACATGTCCATTCCGCCCTCGTAGAATCGCGTGAAGAATAAAGCTTTGAAGTCCTCGAAGGAAGTAATGCAGTTGTCCGCCAAGCTACGGTACCACTGATAGGCTACTCCTGAGAGGCAGCTTTTGAACACCCGAGTGAGGAGGGCATCGTTCCCTTGTAGCAACACCTTCATCATACTGAAATATTTCATGTACTGACTTGGTGATGTTTTTCCCTTGAACAGAGCCATAGTCTGAGGTTTGTACCTCGGAGGAAAAGGGACTTCTTCCAAGATAGCTGGGTAAGGCTGGTTAATTCCTAGTTTCTTGAGCTGATCTTTGTGCTTCAAGGCGTCGAACTGGGCTTTCAACTCCCGTACTGCCTGCATCGGATTTTCAGTTGGAAGCGGGACTACGGTGTAGCGCGGAGTTGGTTGCATCGTGACTCCAACGGGAGGTAATATATTCTCCGAGTGAGGAAGCGGAGGAACTGCTGACTCTTGATCTAGAGCAGGCTCTTGGCTCGGGTTGGATGGTGGTAAGTCCACCCCCACACATATCTGAGTTGGCGGGACCGACGCTTGAGCCATGGCAGCTGCGTGCTGAGTTAGCATCATTTGGTGCATGTTCTCCATCATGGATTGTATTTGTTTCAGAGATGTCTCCAGCATAGTGATACGTTGTTCCGCGTTTCCTGACGGCGAAGCTTCCTCGCGTTCATCTTCAACGGCGTAAACTCCCATTTCCCTGGACGTCATCGAAGGATTAGTATAGGTCGCTGCAGAAGCCGACTCTATACTCTCAGCGTCTGATATGGGAGATTGGCGACCCGCAGCGTCAGAATCAGACGAATACGAAGCTGGTTGTTGTGACCTTGCACGGGTGTTTTGGAATACCCCAGCTTCAGTGTTCCTGCGGAGGTCTTCGAATCTCTTTCGGCTCGGAGGCCTAGAGAGATGACGTCTTGAGCTCGGCCCTCCTCTAGGTATGTGTGAAGCCATGTTCATGGATGCATGCGCGGGTTCTTCTTCCTGGAAAGACTGAGAGTAGATCAATCGGTCGAAAACTGACCGTTTTGCTTTAAAACAGCAGCAATCAATCACAATTTTATGACTATTACAACATCGCTCGCTAGGGGGCGTAATAGACATGTTGGAAGGTCCCCTCTCCTTACGCTTCTGGATTAGATATTCGTGCAAGTCAGGAGAAGTGGAGGAAGAAGACGACGGCTTGTTCCTTCTGTTCCCACCAGTGGGCATACGGAGATTGGGCACCATGGTTTTCCCTATGCCACCTGTGTACACCAGATTGGCTATCTGGGTGGTGGATAATCCCCGGGGAGGGTGCCTTCCCGCAACCTGAGCTTGCTTTACGTCGTGGGACTCCGCCTGGCATAATTTGGAGATTTGCTCAGACTGGCGTAAAGCTGAAGAGGTCCTCAGTCGGCCGTCGGCTTCCCGCATAATCCGGAGGATAGGCAGATTGCTTCTTCGCTGGCGTAACAGCCGAGAAGTTGAGTACTCTGCCGCTTGCTTCCCTTTGCGGAAATCACAGCGCTCATCTGGTTCCCCATAGAGGTCAGATGTTATCTCGCGCATAGAGAGTGATTTGTACTTTCGAGTTGGCGCTGAGGCATCATCAGAAGTTTGGTCTGTACCGTGCGTTGCGGGAGACTGGTTTCTACGCGTATAGCGTAGTGGATACTTCTGGGTTAGCATTGAGGCTTTTCCAGAAGTTTCGTCTGTACCGCGCGTAGCGGGAGACTGGTTCCTACGCGTAGAGCGCAGTGGATACTTCTGGGTTAGCGCTGAGGCTTTGCCCAAAGTTTCGTCTGTACCGCGCGTAGCGGGAGACTAAATTTTACGTGTAGGGCACGGAGGGAGCAATGCTACAACCTCATTGGTCGAAGAGGTCGGAGAGATCAGAGAGTCCACAGGAATGGTAGAGGATGTCTTGGGCATCCAGACCTTGCGCAGCTTCCTGTTGTCTTGGACGGAGAGAGGGTGAGAGCTACCCCCGGTTCGAAGCATGTCTTCGTAGGCAGACTGGTCGAATTGGACGACCAGTATCTTCTTCACGGTTTCTATAGATACCGCATCGTGTTGAGCAATTGCTTCCTCATCAGAAGAGAAAGATGTCCCCAGCAGAGTTGCCATCTTGTTTGTGGTATTAAACAAAAGAATAAAAAATGTATTCAGGATGGGGTTTATACGAAACCCGCCTTCTTTGGTTTACAAACAAACTTGTAAAATTTGATCCTATACGAGGATATAGGAGTACAATTTATTTAATCTGGGTAAATATTGCTATAGGTGTCTGATCTGCAGTCGATCACTTTAGCCCTTGGACCACACGATGTTGAAGAAGTGCCGTAGAAGACAGGAAGCAGCTTCGAAGGTTACAAAAGATGGTGGATGCACGATGCCAAAGTCGTCGATCCCTACTCTCTGCCTGAGCTCTGGATTCTCTCTCTCTCTCTCTCTTGACCTCTGGTTCTGATATTGGTTTTTTGACCAATTCTTCGACCTTTGATCTGATATTGGTTTCTTGACCAATTTTTCCGACCTTTGATCTGATATTGGTTTCTTGACCAATTTTTCTGACCTTGTTCCTCATTGATAGAGGTCTCTATTTATAGAGTTTTAGTGACAGTGACCACTCCGTCGGTATAGAAATCGAGGAGTGAAAAGTACAACACCCTTTTACACAACGGTTAAAGTAACCAATGCCTGCGTATAGATGATCCTTTGAATGAGCATGTGACGCGGGTCCAACTAAGGGACAAAACGAGTATAATCGCTACGAATATCACGACGTAGAAGCCACGTAGGTAGGTATCCATTGTGTAGAAGAGGTTGGCATAGAAGCCAAATGTCTGTCACCATGGCATAGAAGCCAAATAGTTATCAAACCGGCATAGAAGCCGAATAGGCGTAGAAGTCGAACAGGCGTAGAAGCCGAGTGGTCATAGAGGCCGAGCAGGCGTAGAAGCCGAATGGGCGTTGAAGTCGAGCAGGCGTAGAAGCCGAGTAGGCGTAGAAGCCGAGTGGTCATAGAGGCCGAGCAGGCGTAGGAGCTGGATGGGCGTAGAATCCGCTACGTACCGTGCCAGAGTGCTAATGGGGACGTCTTATCCAGAATTACGGCTTTTGAAGATATAATCAAATCTCTTGCATTAAATGCCGAGATTTGCCACCATCCTGTGCATTAAATGTGGAGGCATGTCTTTGAAGGTCTACAACCCCTTCTGCGCATCAGTCGCAGAGACGTGCCTTGAGAAACTGTCACCGCCCTGTGCATTTAGATGTAGAGATGTGCCTCGACCCCGTACGGAGTACAGCTTTTGATGTGGCAGGCAGTTTGTCTACTGCAAAACGTAAATAGCTCGTGTCTGCCTGTGTAAAACAAGGCAACGTATCCCTTCGTGCTTGTAAAAGCAGTTTACGCAAAGGGGATGGCGGTATTTGACAGCCTGGGTCGCAGTGCTGTGCCATCATTATAGCCGTCGTCTGGGTATTCGAGCCGTATCCCTTTGTCAGAAGTCCAGATGTCAGGTTCATTGCAGGATCTTCATTGCAGGGTCTGACAGGTTCACTTCGGAGAATATGAAGCGTCTCTTGTATACCTCAATGCTGCGTCTGAAAGAGGATGAGTTTTACGCCCTGGAGGTGATGGCGCATCCTGTTTACGCTGAAGCGGCTTGGACGTACTGCCTTACGTGGATGGTCCTTTGAGCTTTCATATTTCACGCTATATTTTAGCGGAAAGAGCTCTGTTGCACGCTTGATGGCTCTGAAGGCCTCTGCTTACGCTGCTATGCACCAATATGCCGCGTATAGTCATCCGGTGTATTTTTCATGCTTCTACACTGTCTTCACATTATTTTATATTGGAGATTTTATACTCCTCTCTCATTTTAGTTTTGGATAGTGTCTTTTAGTAGTGGATTTGTCTCCACCCGACTATTATTTGGATATTTCAGACTCCTTATTCTAGTTAGTATTTCTTTTCTATGACTTGTTATATGGATGAGATTAGCATATCTGTGACTTGTGACATTATATATACCACATGTGAGTTTATATTCATATTATAGTGCACGTGTGTATTATGGTATACATATATTGGAGTTGCCATATACATACGGCTGGCATGCTTACGTGTTCCTAGTCCTACGTATTTTGGGACTGAGGCATGACATATTTTTGTGGTGGCCCATGCAGGTCGAGTTAGCCGTTTCGGTTACGTAACTGTACCGAACAGGCCTGCACCGAGGATTAGAATATTAGATCTCATCCACACTTGACTATAACTTACCTTTCTTCCAACATGTCCTACTTAAGTGCTTGTATCCTGCTTGATTCATGTACTCTTCTTAATCCTTCTTCCATCTCTTGCAGAGAGATGAATTTGCATAACGGGCATACCGCCACCGGGGACAACACGTCTCCAGGAGACGACGACCAATCACCAGGAGTGACATCAACGAATCCTCTTCTTCCCGGACCGGATGGACTGACTAGCAATCAAATTCTATTAACTCCTTCCACGATACCTAATGGGACCCTTCCAGCTTTATCAGCATCGCAAGATGGCCAGACACAGCTGTTCCAATTCTTCCAGATGATAATGCCGCAACAAAGGCAGCAAACAGCAGAGCAGAGGCTAGAATTTCTAACAACACTTGAGAGAATGGCTGCACTAGCCCCTGCACCAACCCAGGCACTAGTTTCAGTACCATAAGCTCAGGTTGGTTCAGTCAAGGACTTTATGCAGATGGGCCCTAAGCCGTATAAGGGCGATGAGAGTCTAGAGGAGACCATGAACTGGATTGCCAATACCAAAAAGTTATTAGAGGCATCACAATTACCTTCTAACCTATGGATGATAGGTGTAAGGACTTAGTTAGAAGGCAATGCGCATCACTGGTGGGAATCAATGAAGCGCCAGTTGGGTACGCGTCAGACTTGGGAACAATTCTTGGAGTACTTTAAGAGGAAGTACTTCCCGGATACTATAAGGGACGCGTTATACGATAAGTTCCTCCATCTATAGTAAGGGGACAAGACAGTTGATGAGTATGACGTAGAGTTTAGCCATCTCAGAAATTATGGCACTGTCCTAATACCTAATGACTTAGAGAAGGCTAAGAGATTTTACCGCGGGCTGACTCAGGAGCTCCAGCACTACACTAGCTCCCAGTCCCGGATCTCTTATGCCGAGCTATTGACAGAGGCCAGGATCCAGGAGGCCATCAGCAGGGGAAACGAAATTCAACAAAGAATTCATCAAGGACCAATAAGGATACAGCAAGGAGGACCCATTAGACACCCTTTGACGCGCCAGCAACCATATAGCGTCGCACCATATCTAATCAAGGAGCTCCGTACTTGTCACTATTATGGTAAGACATGTCATATTCTAAGAGACTGTCATCGTCGATTCGGGCTGTGCATGATATGTGGATCAAGTCACCATCAAGCCCGAGAATGTCCTCAGCAGAACCGGAGGCCTATGGCATTAGAATCAAGAACACCACATACACCCTCAAGTATAGAAGACCAAAGGGAACCACCACTGTGTCTACAGTCTGTACAAATAGAGGTGACTAGACCCCAGTTGGACAACCAAGGACAAGGCCAAGCACTCATTATGACAAATATGGGAGAGCAGACACAGGAAGCCGTAGATACAGGTACGACCTTTTAGTTATAATTATCTTTGCATACTTATAACCCCAATATGACACAAGATCTTAGATGTACAAATAGATGTAGAATTATATATATGGTAGTTTAGCAGTTCTGAGGATGTATGTATATTCTGCCCATATGGCATACACGCGATGCTAATGGATGACATGAGTAGCAGTAGTAGTATTCTTCCCCTATCCTTATTTCGCCCTCTTGGGTGACTCATCTCCTCATTTTATATTTATTCCTTATCTCGTGCTTAACTCTTCCTATCATAGTTGTATCTTTTTGTGCCATTATAAATTATTGATTTATATCAACCTCACCCCTATTTTATTAGTAAAACATAAATGTGTTAGTAATACTTGATAACTAAGGATGAGTTCTTAATATGTATATGCACTATAGCAATATATGTATTCTTTATTAGTTTAACCCTTAAGTAGCACCATGTAGTCTAATAGAAATTTGTTAGATCATTGAAATAGATCACACTCCTAATAGTTTTAGTCAAGACCTTAAGTGTTTCCCTAAAAACTTAGACTATGCCTAGGAAAGAGTTGAAGGAACTTGTTACGAACTGATGACTATGACAAATCGCTGGCGAGGTAGCGACAGTTGCAGCCAGACGATTATTGTAGAGTAGTCGAATTACTTGCAGCCATACTAGCCAGGTGGCGTTGCAGTATTAGACTACGATACTTGACGGTTACGGAAAAAAGTCATAGTTATGAGATTCTAGACAGGTATCCCAAGATTATCGATCCAATAAATATAATGCCTTAAAACCTAGACAATAGCTTCAAAAAATGTGACTACTAGTAGAATTCTTGTAAGTTGGGTAGTGTAGACGAGTCAGAGGATGATAGAATAGTATATCGACAATAAATGAGGAAGTGTTAGAATGGCAGACCACGACATTTAGGAAGTCCTGCTAGATACCAATGTAGTATAATAGCTATAGTGATCATTATGAATATGGGTTAGTGTCAATTTCGAGGACAAAATTTTTGTAAGTTGGGTAGAATGTAAAATCTCTATTCCTAAAAATCGTATATAACCTTTTTAATTAATTAATAATTTAATTATAGTAATTAGTGGATAATTATGAGAAATATATTTTTATTAATTTTTATTTTAGGTGTTGGTGCACTCAGGGGATTTATGGGACCAGCATAAATTTTTTGAATTTATTTCATGTAGGAGATCCCTTGAGTAGTTGCTAGCTTAATGGTGTGCATTAATATAATTTTAGATTTTTCTATGAGTATATACGTGTATATATATATACATATATATTTAAAAAGAAATAGAAAAATATTAGAAAAAAAAAACCATTACTAACTATTCCTACCCAACCTACCTACCCACTCGTTAGCATTAAGTCACCCACTTGATCATTGCAAGTATGCAGCAGCCTAAGCCTATTAAGCAAAACCCGCTGCCATATACAAACACCCCCCTATTGCAACAGACCCCAACCCATGAGCAACCCCCCGTGTTAACCGACCCCCCCTCTCTCCTCTCTTATATATTCATATATATATTCACTTGTTTCAACTAAAATCCTAACCCTAGATCATCCAATCCCCTCCTCTTTCCATCTAAAACTAGAGAGCGCCACCACCGCAGCCGGAGAACCGTGCCAGGCCGCCCAAACCAATCCCGACGACCGCGACCCCGCGCACTGCAGATTTTCGCAACGAGGTACCTGTGTTCCAGAGTTGTTTTCCGTTGTCTCGCTCAACCAAATACCACCCCGTCTTCACCGTTACGCTCAACCCTTAACCCTTTTCCATATCTATGTGATAGTAGACCTCGAACAATGCGTAACCATAGGCGAAAATAGCGTCAAAGTTGGCAAAAAAAGACCAATTTCTGGGATCGCAGAAAACTACGGTGATCACCTATGTTCCCGGATTCGTATCTCCCACCACAGAGATCTGAATTCGATAATTCTTTTTGGTATACGAAGACCACTTGACCTAGTTTAATTTTTGTTAAATAATCCTAGATTATTAACTGCTGTAGGTAGAATTAAATTCGTTGGAAAACCCAATAAATATACTTTTTCCAGATTTTCAAAAGTTGTAAAACAGAGCACGCCCCAACAAACAGGACCGTTCCGCCGTGTACCAAGTGTACCAAATGGTGCGTGCAATGCAACCAGATATGTGAGAGTTCGTAAAAACTGATTCAGACGCGTGTGCGCGCCGAAATTAATCCGTATCCGTGGTTAAATCCCGTATCGCAATTTTTACGAAAGTTACGCGCATTTTGTGCACGCTCGTCAGATTATGAAAAAACTTGTGCCACTGAACTCGTGGTAACATGCTGGTCCTGTGACCCTATTTTTACACAATTCTGAGACAGTTGACCAAGTCGCCAATTGGCGGGCCCTACGGTTGACTTTTTGGGCAAATTTGTGTTTGACCCATCGGAATCCACATTTGGACATACCGTTGGATTCGTATTGACATTTAGAGTTGTTTGACCTATAATTTGTCCTATTTAGAGACTGTTATCCTTGGCACATTTTTCGGTACAAAGTTGCCCATACGTGGACCCCACTTTTATCCGAAATTACCGTTTTGTCCCTGTGTCCAAATTGGATGAAAGGGAAGTGCTTTCTAGCTATTTTGCTTATTCTGGGAACGTTGGTGATGTTTATTTCAGCATCCGGAGATGTTCATTCTGAGACCGCAGCTTCTACTCCTGCGTGCGTGACATCTGGACATTATATTTTACAGCTTTCTTGCTAGACAAGATACCTTGTCAAATTGCTTACAGTATTTTGCATGCTTATTATATTTATGTATATTTATTGCATTTCTGTATATTTATTGTATATGTTGTTTCTTTCAGTCATTACTATATATTAGATATGTTGACACAAACTTGACACTTAGTATCATAGAGGACAATCAGTAGGCGTATGGGCTATAACCACTCTGGTAAACTATAGTAACTAGCACACACTATGGTGGTCGTGTTCGATGGTTGCTACCCCCACGGTATATCGATTGATGGAGTCACGAGGGTCGCTACCCCCGCGGTATGTCGGATGATGATGTTCCTGACGTGTGTGTGAGTTGTGAGATTAGATCGAGTAGCCTACCCTTATCCATACGTCAAAAAATTGTCCTTATTTGCATTCATATAGATTGTCTTATACAACGTACTTATATATTTTCAAATATTATGCATGTTTACTATATACAATTGGCTTGTTTCTATGTATCTTATTATGTCCCTCTGAGGACCTGGTCCCTTGCCAGATATAGACGACCAAGAGTATCCGCAGGAGTACGTGCCAGGACCTGACGCATTACTTTCTGTCGAGGAGATTTTACCTTCTTAGCATCTTTGATTACACCTAGTGATGGATTCTTTTAGCTGATACACTTCTGTCTTCATATTATTTTATATTGGAGATTTTATACTCATCTCTCATTTTAGTTTTGGATATAGTCTTTTGGTAGTGGATTTGTCTCCACCCGACTATTATTTGGATACTTCAGACTCCTTATTCTAGTTAGTATTTCTTTTCTATGACTTGTTGTGTGGATGAGATTAGCATATATGTGACTTATGACATTATATATACCACATGTGAGTTTATATTCATATTACAGCGCACGTGTGTATTATGGTATCCATATATTGGAGTTACCATATACATACGGCTGTCATGCTTACCTGTTCCTAGTCCTACATATTTTGGGACTGGGGCATGACAGATATTTTGAGTTACGATATCTCATACACGGATACTTAATTTTGGTGTCGTCCATGTACTGAGGGAACGCCTTAGCGAACTGCAAGAACTACTCCACCCCATGTATGAATTTATCCCTCACACCGTACATGTCATCAGGATGACGGTTGTACATCCACGAACGATGACACAAGAAATAATTCAGATCCATTTCTAGATACTTCTGCAAAGATAAATGGACATCGTTCAAGTATATTATCCAAATGGATATTAAAGGGCAATGTACCGATACTCCTAGTCCTAGCATTGATACTCGGGAATACCTAATTATGTTGTACACCTACTCGTCTACACACACAAAAGAATGCCCCAAAGTATTGCAGGGTCTGTTGAGTTAAAAATTACATACAAACAGCCCCTAAAATTCATAACCATATACCAACACTTACTTAAAGATACTCACTTGTATCATGTATATCCAAACTTGACATTTACACTTCGCACATAGACACTCTAGGTATTACCCACTTGACATTTACACCGGTATATATTATTTATATTGACATTATAAATGTCAAGTGTGGGCCCAAATATAATATCTTGACTAAAGCACATACTCAAATTCTTTGCTACTTAACTATCACACACACAGAGTTGACACTCACTAATACACACAAACACACCCTCACTGCACTGTGCACAAGTGTGCACTGCACAATACCTTACTTGATATCACCCGAGCTTCTCCATAAGTGCATTACAGTGTACTGCTATGAACCTATCATCCCTTGCTGTAGCATTGAGATACATTCCCCCCTTAGCACACACATCATACACATGCACATTATATCTTTTTTGGGTCATCTTGTACAGCTCTAAACTAGGATACATGATTGTAAGAATTTCTTTAACCACACATAATCAAGTCAATCAATCTTCCTACGTAATTGCCTAAAACAACAATAATGCTTATAACCATGCATGATTGATAACCAATGTATTCGTGTGTTTGTATCCGACAAAATTCTTACAACCTCATCCTCGATATCATGTCCTAACCTTTCATATCTATGTGTCCAATAATTTTCCCATACGTATCATGAGATGAAATGATACAAACATGTGTGTGTGTCCGTGTCTATATTAGCGTTAGGGTTTGGGTTAGTGTCTGTGTATGTTAGTGTTTTCGTGTGTCTGAGTTAGGTTTAGTGTTAGTGTCCGCGTGTGTGAATTTGTGTGTGTCCAAGATAGGGTTAGGGTTTACCTAAGGAGTGGATGGTCGGAGAGGGGGGGTTGACCGAGGAGGTGGTGCCCGGAGAGGAGGAGCCCGAAGATGAGGAGGAGCCTAGAGAGGAGGAGGAGCTCAATTGAGGAGGAGGAGCCCAAAGGGGAGGAGGAGCTCGGTAGAGGAGGAATATGGGTGCCCACGGTCGACAGCTGAGCACAGTCGGCGGGGTCGTCGGCGAGGGGTTGGGTTTTGGAAAATTTTTAAGTGAGAATGGGAAAAAAGTAAAACCAGATCGTTATATTGAAAAAACTTAGAGACCTAGGATCCAGAGGTCACTAATCATCGCTATTAGCAACATTTAGATAGTCTCTAAATGTCGCTAATTATTAAAATATTATAGACTTCTTGGACGTGGCTAAATGCCGCCATTAAAAAATTTAGTGAGCCTTGCTATATTTATAAATGTCGCTAATTAAAAAATTAACATCGTCGGTAAACACGTCACTAAATGTCGTTAAATCAAAAATTTTAGCGACGTTTAACAACGTTAAAAAATATATAGCGACTATTTTAAAAAAACTCAAGTACAGTTGCTATTCATCACAAACAATGACGTACAACGATATTTATTTATGGAGTCGCTAAATTCTTTAATATTAGCGATGTTTACTGACGACGTCGCTAAAAACGTCGCTATTTCATGATATTTTGGTATTGATTAGAAGTTGTTCGAGTTGTTCTATCTTAAAAAAATTCTAATTCTCGTCTTTCATTTGAAGTGTGAAGTCGGCGTTCCCTTCGGATCAAAGCACGTTGTTGTAAAAAGTCGACAAGTTCTTCGGATCAAATCTTGTGTTGTACGTTATTACTCTAATAGTGGATCAACACCAGACAAGAGTTCTTGGGACTGGATTGTCCTCCATTAGGGACACTAGTATACATCGTGGCGTTAGCATCTGTGACTTCTCACTCTTCACATGTCTTTATATTTTGTTGAATATTTTTGTTGGTAATAAATATTGGATTATTGGATATTGTTAGAGTACATATTGTTTAAACTCTATTCACCCTTCATCTAGAGTTGCCATCGCATTGCTACTTGTTTGTAAATTGCTTTGAATTTATGGCAGAAGGTGCTAGATTCCTTCCTAATTCCAGCTCCAAAGGAAGGGGATCACACCATATATACGCGTCGAAAAGGTCCATTATGTTTTAATCGTAACTTCTTATTTTGTTGAAAATACTTCTATATGTTAATAATGGCCACTTTTATTCTCTCATATTTTGTCATTATAAACAACTATGTTTCGTTATATAATATAGGTTATGAAATCATAAACTATATACTGTAAAATATTAAGGGGAGCGACCCATAAGATATTAGCAATTTATTATACAATATTGTGCCAAATTTTACAAAGAACCCTACCATGTTTGGTGTAGCACCAAAAAATACTTTATTTTGGCACTGAATATCCAAGTCTCTTTTACCATACTAATATATATATACGTGCATCTGCACATATTTCTTATTATTTAGAAAGAGTAAACAATAATTCTTAATTTTTAATAGTCGAGAAGAACAAGGAACAACTACTTAATTTTTTATTACTTGGAAAGCAAACAACAATCCTTATTTTTTATAAGTAATTATCTAACTGATCATGCTAAATTTAATGAATAATTTTTTTTAATAAATATATGTAAGAATATTTTGAAACAAAAATTTTTACATTGAAACCTCTAACTTTTACGATTCTATAGTGTTAGTCCCGAGGCTTAACCAAAGATGGAAGAATGTGTAGTCGAGATCAGAGGTTCACACAAAAGTTTTCACTTTGACTATTGCTGATTTCCACGTAGAACTATAAAAAGTTTCTGATTACAACTTGCTCTCAAGATTACAAAAGAATCAGAATTAACCAAATATCTTATTCTTCCTTGCAATCGCAGTTGCAAACGGAAAACTACCTTTGTTCTTCCTTGTAAAACGCAGTTGTAATCAGATAGAACGAACTAAGAAGAAAAAGGAGAAGAAGACAAAATAAAAAATTATTCTTGCAGGGATGGTGAAGACCATCGTTGCTCAAAGCAAGATTCGTCCTCTATCGACGATCTGCTCCCAGAAGCCAGTAAGTTCACAAGAAAACTTCTGGAACGCTCGTAGTCACCACTTTGTGTGACACGAACAAACTCCTTTGAACTCCTCATTCTCAACTTTTGGTGTATCTCAAAAGGAGGCTAGATGGCTCTTTATATAGGGAATGATGGAAGCCCATCCTCCTCTTCTTTCCGATGTAGGACTAAAAAGCCAATACATAAAATTGATATCCCACAATCGCAGCCCAATGCATAGCCCGCTCAGCGCCCATTCAGCACCCGCTCAACTCCTGTCCAGCGCCCGTTCAGCACCCGCTCATACAAGACACACACGCCTTGCGATGATGCTGACGTACTAAGTGCAAAGTGCGCCAACAAAGTGCCACTTTGCGCCCATAAGCCCTAGTCTGAGTCCAAGTCTGAGTCCGAGTCGCTAAGCCCCTTTGGGGCTTAGCTCCTATAAAAATAATTCCAAGAGCATGACAAAAAGCATAAATGCTTTCATGAGTAGTTGATCATTTTTTCTCCTAGAAAAATACTCCAATATGGCACCCATGTGCCCCACCACACTCCATGTGCACACCTTAACTCATACAAAATATTATATTGAGATACCCACTTGGTAGTGTATCCAATATGGGACTATCTTTACTAGTCCAAAGGCAAAACAACCAACAATCCCCCACATATATTAATATATGTAGGTATATATGGGTTGAGTGTTCCCCATAGTGATTGTCCATCATGTATTAGGATAGATATCGCTTCGACTTGAATCTTCTTACATGGGTCGAACAATAATATGAGACAAGAATGGACTAAGCCTTAAATTATGTACCATAGCTATAATTCTTCCTACTCACAAAATGACATCAACTGTGCTTCCGGTTGCACACTAAAGGCCATGTGGACGCCTGATTTTGGTATATGTATTTTGGGCATCTATAAATTTTCCCTCAAGAGACGGCCTATATCTCTTTCCATACACTCTAGGTGAGTTCTTTTAAAGAGTCCTTAGCATGAAGCCTCGAGCTTCCTTACAGTGCTACTCTGTTATAAAATAGCATAGAGCCGAGGCTATACCTCATCGTGGTATCATGCCACTGTAGCATGAGGTAGCCTCTTTGTAATACCAAACTACCTAGCATAAAATCTTGCGCTTTCTTGCGGTGTTACGTCGCTGTGACATGGCTCGCGTAGCCGAGGATTTACATCTTTTACCTATGTGGTGTCACACCACTATAATATGAGGACATATGCCTCTTTGTAGTGCTACCTACACTCTTCATTCTACAGCATTAGGCTACCTGCCTATGTGCGATGCTACGTCATTGTGACATGGCTCGTGAAGCCGAGGCATTACCCTTACTGAGGAACCTCTTGGTGGTGTCACATAATGTAGCATAGAGGCCTTATGCTCCTTTACAGTGTTGTGCTACCGTGCTTCATGTTAAGCACACCAGACATTCAAAATATCTGAGAACTCGTTAAGACATCTAAGCCATCCTCCCATATGACTTATTCTACACAAAAGAATAATTAGTAGACAACAGTGGTTCTGGGTCCGTAACCCCTCAATGTCTTAAAGGACTAACCACTGTTCCTGATATTCTCCCAGTAAATGATCCTCCATTGAACCAATAGCTAGATGTCTAGAAGATTTCTCTTTGAACTAATAGCAAAAAACTAAATGGTACAAATACAAAGACACAATATCAGAATGTATTCAAGCCCATCTTGATTGTTGTATCCTCAACCAGTTGGCGCTTAAGACCTCTAGTGAACGGATCAGCCAAATTTTCCTGGCTCCGAATATCAATCACAGCAATGACTCCGGTCTTGATAAGATTATCCACCGCTATGTGCCTCAATCGCACAGTCATCTTCTTACCATTGAAGAGATTATTTGATGCCACCGCTGCAGTCACTTGGTTGCCACAGTTAATCAGTACCATCGAAATCTGTGCACCCACTATTGGAAGATCATACATAAGCTCCCTAAGCCACTCTGCTTTTTCTGTTGCAGCCGCCAGTGTATAGAACTTAGATTCCAACGAGGATTGAGAGAGCATTGTCTGTTTCTTCGATTTCCACGATATAGATGCTCCACCTATGGAAAAGACATATCCTTCTGTGGACATTTTGCTCTCTATTTCTGAATACCAGCTTGCATCACTGAAGCCTTCCACCACTGTCGGATAATCGCTGTAGTGCAGTGCATACTTCTAAGTCCTCTTGAGATATCTTATCACTCTCTTCACAGCTTTTCAGTGCTCCACTCCTGGATTTCTCGTGAACTGACTCAGCATCTCCACGGCAAAAGCTATGCCATGCCTTATGGCAGTTGTTGCATACATAAGACTCTCAATGACGCTTGAGTACTCTAGTTGCCTGACACTTTATCTTGGATTTGGCTTCAGCTTCTTATCACACATGTATGGAGTATTAATCCCTGAAAGATCCTGGTATCCATAGCGTGTGAGCATCTTCTCAATATAATGAGACTGTGATAGTGCCACTCTAGTGTCTGTCTGGATGATCTTTATCCCCAGGATAACATCAGCTTTTCCTATGTCCTACAAACTGAACTTAGATAAGAGGAACTTCTTCGTCTCAGTGACATATGCTAAATTCATACCCAGGATTAGCATGTCATCCACGTATAGATAAACAATGACTCCTCCTCTGTTAGAGAACTTAGTGTAAATACACTTGTCTATTTCACTGACCCTGTAGCCGTTTGATCTTATGACTTTATCAAACTTCTCGTGCCACATCTTGGGAGCTTGCTTCAGACCGTATAATAATTTTACCAACTTGCAGACTTTATATTCAAGCCCTTTGATGACAAATTCTTCTAGCTGTTGCATGTAAATCTCTTTGGTCAATTCTTTATTCAGAAATGCTGTCTTAAAATTTATCTGATGAATAACTAGATTTTAAATTGCACTTAGAGAAATCAACATCCTGATAGTCATTATCCGTGCTACAGGAGCATATGTATTAAAGTATTTGATCACCTGCTTCTGAGAAAATCCTTTGGCTACTAGTCTTGCCTTGTACTTGTCAACAATTCCATTGGCCTTCGTCTTCTTCTTGAAGATCCACTTACATCCGATCGGTTTTTCTCCTTCAGGTAGATCGACCAACACCCAAGTATTATTGGAGGTTATTGAATCATACTCATCATTGATAGCTTCCTTCCAGAAGACAGCATCTTTGGTCTTCATCGCCTCATCATAGGTAAGCAGATTTGCTTCCAAATGATAGATGACGAAATTATCTCCGAAGTCCTTGTGTATTTTTACTCGCTTAGACACCGGCTATACGAGTTCTAGTTCGAACGTTATCTCTGGAATAAAACTTTTTCTTGGACGACATCTTTATTGGAAGTGTTGCCCTCATGTGCACTCACACTATTCTCCGGAATGTCTGCGATAACAAAGTTCTTGTGCCTTGCAAACTTATCTTCAAAGAATTCTGCATTGCGAGATTCGATAATATAATTTGACTCAACATCAAGAAACCTCCGAGCATCACTCTTTTCAGCATATCCAAAGAAGATGGTTTTGGTAGTCCTCGTACCCAACTTCTGAATCTTCAAGTCCGGAAGCTTCACATACACTAGGCACCCTCATACTCGAATGATATTCAAGTTGGGTCTGACTTTGAACCAGAGTTCATGAGGAGTGACATTGAAAGTTGTGTACGACACTCTGTCCAGAATGAACGTAGCCATAAGCACAACTTCTCCCCAGAAGTAGTTTGGAAAACCTGCAGTTACCAACATTGAGTTTATCATCTCTGTCAACATCATATTCTTGCTTTCTGCTACTCCATTTGATTGAGGAGAATACGGAATAGTTGTCTCATTAAAAATTCTATATTCTTTGTAGAATGCTACAAATTTAATTAACCTATACTCTCCGCCTCGATCACTTCTGAGTCTTTTGAGTTGTTGTCCTGTTTGACGTTCAGCCTTAACCCTGAACTCCTTGAACTTCTCGGACGCTTCATCTTTTGACTTGAGCAGATAGACGAACGCATACTTCAAGTACTCATTGATGAATGTAATAAAAAACTTCATCCTGGCCTTTTTTGAGAACTGTTTAAAGTCACAGATATCTGAGTACACCAACTCCAGAAGATATGTGCTACGGTTAACCCATTTTAACGATTTTCTTATGATCTTTGTCTACGCATCGATCTCACACTTCTCCACCTCCTTACCTCCATATTTGGAGATAACCCCTAGACTAGATATCTTGTTTATCCTTTTATAGTGAACATGTCCTAGTCTATTATGTCATAACTCAATAGAGTAACTAGAAGAAGTGACTGCATTAATATTGTTTGGAGGAGTTACAAGATGAAGTTTGAACATCCCTTCGGTACAAAATACTTTTTCAAAGTATGTTCCTTTGTACGACATCACCATCTGTCCAGCATTAATGTCCATCCTCAAGCCTGCGTTACAGAGCAGACTTTTCGATAGCAAATTTTTGGCTATTACCGGTACGTGCTTCACATCCTTAAGCGTTATTGACTTTTCCAAAGTCAGATTTAGTACTACCATTCTGGTCCTAAGTAATGAAACTTGTGCCTGGTTTGCCACCATAACTTTCTCAGATGTAGGCTTGTAGATGATAAACAACTCCTTCTTCGAGCAAACATGGAAGGTGTGCCAGTGTTCACCCACCAGTTAGTGTCAACACCAGCCGTCACAACCTACGCAATTATAGCAACCTTGTTAGGCTCACATTGCTTTGTCTATTTGGGCTTGGATCTGAAGTCTATCCGATAGTGGCCCTTCTTGACACAGTTAAAGCAAGTCACATTTGACTTGGGCTTTGGCTTCGACTTGAACGAAGCCAACTTCACCTTGAGATGGTTGAAGTCCTGATTCTTGTAGTAAGAAGCCTTATGCTTTTCCTTGGAGTCATTCGAATGCACCAAGTTGACTTTTGCCAACTGCTTGGACAACGCGTCCACTTTGTTTTGAGTCATCAACTCATCTTCAACAAGGATGTTGTGCAGTAGTTGATCAAGGCTAACTTGCATCTTCTTCTGGTGCATGTCCGAGATAAAATTGCTCCATCTTGACGAAAGCTTGGCCACAATACCCCCACGACAAAGGCGTTGATTAAGGGAATACCATCATCCTCAAGTTTTTGATGTAACTTGAGAAACTCCTTTACTTAAGGCAACATAGAATTGTCGTCCTCAAATCCCATGTTCCAGACCTTTTCAGTCACATGAATCTTATTGCGGTTCTCATCCGCCTTGTAATGCTTGTCTAGAGACTCCCAGACGACCTTAGCATGGTTCATCTTGTTGTATGACTCCGCTAGAGTATCCTCTGGAGTTCAGAATCAGCAGCTTGCAAATGCTGTTGTCTCTTCTCCACTTATTCTGCTTAGCAGTAGCAACTGTCCGAACAGTAGCATCATCACCGTCTGGAACCGGCTCCGGTTATGTCAGAACGTAGTCCTCCTCTGTGAGTTGAAGATTAAGGCAGACATTTCTCTTCTAAGCGTTGTAATGATCTCCGTCAAACTTCTCAAGTTTGTTAAAACTAGTGTCAAGAAATTTTGCACGGTGGTTCTCCATTTTCTCGAATCTTGCTTTGAGATTGTTAGTCCCGACGCTTAACCAAAGATAGAAAAATACGTGGTCGAGATCATAGGTTCACACAAAAGTTTTTACTCTGACTATTCTTAATTTCCACAAATAACTATAAAAGAATTCTGATTACAACTTGCTCTCAAGATTACAAACGAATCAGAATTAACCAAACTTCTCGTTCTTCCTCTCAATCGCAGTTGCAGACGGACAGAACAGAGTTACAATAAAATGAAAACTACCTTCGTTCTTTCTAGCAAAACACAGTTGCAATCAGATAGAACGAACCAAAAAAAAAATGAGAAGAAGATAGGATAAAAATTTATTCTTGCTGGGGCGCTAAAGACCACCGTTGCTCAAAGCAAGATTCGTCCTCTATAAACGATTTATTTTATAGTATTTATACTTAAAAATGGAGTTGTCTGACTCTAAACACATTTCAATTTAAATGCTATCGGAGATAGAAATTGGAATAAAAATTCAAATACTACTCGAAAACTTCCAATCCGTTCTGTTGCCATCTCTATCCGTTAGATTTGCTTTTTTTAATACCCACAGATCAAAGTATAATCGTGTTTGAATGCTCCGGACTTTCGGTTGCGGTCGATTGGGGTTTTGATTGAGATCCAGAATCGAACCGAATAATCTGGCTTTGATGACGCCCCTACATAAAACCTAATGGACAAATGCAAGCAATCAAACAACTATAGCTACATGATGACTAATTTGTCGCTTTATTTCATATAAGTCGGCCATGCTATATTGCTTCATATGCAGCCAGGAGCAATAAATTTGATCAAAGTTTTACAAAAAGACAGGTACTATGGACCAACATTGAAAAGTCCAAGATCATGATAAGTGCAATTTCGTCAAGTAAACCCTGCCATTTATCAATTTGCAAGCGTGTGTACACATTTGGATGCACATGAATGTATCTATCTCAATCTTTACCAGAATGTGTTTGGATACGGCCACTTTTTGTACAGAAGCTCAGTAGGATAGGGAGGGGTGTTGTTTTGTGAATAGAGAAAATATTGTAAAAATTCTTTTTCAAATAATTCTATATATAAAGTTAACATAACCTCAAAACTATCGAACTCGATTGACCCTTATAGTTACCGGAGAGAGGTACAAGGTTCTAACTGGGTGGCAGAAAATCGGTGGATCGAACCATAAGGACGTATTATTCCTTCCATTTATTTGGTAGGAGTTTGGGACAGTAAGTCCAAAAGACATGCAATGCAACGTGAAAAAAATTTGAACGTTACGTTGAACATCTAAAAAATAAAAAATAATAATAGAAAAACCTCAAAACTGTATGGCCACATTTCGCAGAATTAGAATCATTTTATGTTTTTGGATGCTAAAAAAAAAATTATTCTCAAAAGAAGAAAAAATAAGCAAAAAATAAGCTTTCCCACCCACCTAAGGATTTAGTTTTTCTCCCAATTTTATGCATTTATTAAAAAAAAAAATTATGACTAAACTATTCATGTTCAAAGTTGTACTATGACTATATTGCTGGTCTTTTCAAACTCCAAAAATAAAATTAATAAAAATTATAATTCAGATAAAGATCAAATTATTGATTTCCTTTGTATGAATTACCAAACTAGGCCTAGGAGTTGCTAATTAAAACATGAGCTGTAAATTGTTGGAATGGTAAGTTTATCCTTAAATTCCAAAAATAAATTAACCCCCAAAGGTTGATAAAATTATAAAAAGAGAATAATAGTTCTATACTAATTAATACCTATATTTCTAACTAAAACCCTCCAGTACAACATGTTATGTATATGGTTCATATGTGCACAAATTATTTCGTCTATTTTGTCAGAATTGTTAATATGATTTTCTATCATGTATGGGAATATTAGGGTTTAACAAATTTCTTACCATAACATGTGAATAAATAATTAGAATATATTTAGAATGATTCGAGCAATCCCAAAATTAATGAAAAATATTATATTGAACGATTTTATGGATCATAAAATTTAATCATGGGACACCGCAGACCGAGTATGTGCCCACAGATTTTTTTTCTTATTTTAAATTTATACCAATTTTTTCTACTCAAAGCATTTGCTCTACAACTAACTAAAAAAGAATAAATTAATAAGCCTAACACCTGTGTATTTTCTTAGGAAATTACCAAGTAGGTGGAATTAATCCACCAAGATAGTTTATTAAGTCAAGAAGTAGGTCTACATGGGATCTTAGAATTAGTTTGACTAACTTGCAACTAAATGTTACAAACTATAACAATTTAGTAACTTGTTAACATGATGTTTCAAATTCTGCAACTTAATATCATGAGCTTTATAAACCATTGCAACTTAACATTCTTATTCTTTTGGCATTTTTGTCTTTTATCATATTGCGCGCACGCACACACACCACCACCAGCTCCACAATGTCATGCCATCCCCTCACCCCCTCTTCTTACACCGAGTAAAACTTTGATACATATGGTTGTATCAAATATTCGATACAGCCATTGTACGACAGATGGACTCTCCTCTCTCTTCATAAAGTGTGCAAACATATTTATATAGCGTGGGAGCCCACCTATCACATATTGGTTGTATCAAATATTTGATACAGCCATTTGTATCAAAGTTTTACTCTCTTACACCTCCTTCCAGTATCATCTTTTCCTTTTCCTTTTTCTTCCCTTCCTCCATACCTCACCATAGCATCTTCTGGACCACCAAACTCCATCTATTTAGAAAATAGACGATAATTCACTGTATTAGTTGGAAAATTAAAATATATAGTAGCAAGTTAGTAATAAATTGATTTCTTAATAACAAGCAGTGATGTATTCTAAATTGAAATAGGACGTAAAATATACGAAAATCTTGACGAGAAAAAGAAAATAAGAAGAGATTGGATAAGCAGGAGAAAGATTAAGAGATTGGATAAGCAGAAAAAGCATTAAGAGTTCTAAGAAAAATTATATTAAAAATAATAATTAGATAATTTTCTTACAAAGGGCCGATCTTTTATTTATAGAGGTAGACAAATATTAAAAAAAAATTAATTAAGAAAGTCATCATAAAGGAGTCTTCTAGGATTCCTACTAAAAATAGAATAAACAAATAAGAGTGACACTAAAAATAGAATTGCTACTTAAATATGAAAGTTTTCCAATAAATATGAACCAAAGTAATTTAATTAATTATGCTCGATGTCCTACAGGAGTCCTCCCTTCTTTAAAAATGAACACGACATCCTCATGTTAGCACTAGAAAGATATGAATCTTCATCATCATATATATAATAGAAAGGTATCTTGTTGAGTGAAGGTTTTTGGAGATATTAAAAGTGTCGGAAAGATTGATACAATAGTCATTGACACGGATTTTTTTCCGCACCTTGAAAGGTTTACTTCTTTATCTTGATTTTATTGTATGTTGTTGGAATCTTTTTTTCTTAAGAATATCATAACAAGTTTTCTTTCAACAGATGTCTTTAATTTTTGATGTTTATCTACATAGGTTTTGTACTTTAGGTTGATCAATGGCTTGAGGGCTTCGACTACTTCGTCAAGAACTTGAGTAGCTTTCTCCAACATATGATCTACATAAATATTGGTACTTGGAACCTTTGGTAACACTACTAGATCATGAACATGTTTATATACCTTAGAATAAACAATCTCAAAAGACATTTTTTCCATGGAGCGGTTTATCGAAGTAAGCAAACTCCATATGAGGTAAGGGAATGTCCCAAGTCTTGGATTTGTCACTATATTTATCTATGATCAAGTTCCCCAATAATGATTTACAACTTCAATTTGTCCAATTTTCTACAATGAAGGATGTCCTCCAAAAATTGAACCATATTTTGTTTCATCTGCTTGTAAGTTTTCTTCAAGGTCGTCATCCCCCAAAATAGCTTCTTCATGAGTGATAAATTTTGTATTAAAAGATTGATCATAAATTTTATTTATTGCTCTAGTAAAAGCTTTAAAATTTTCATAATTATTAACAACTCAAGAATTAGTGGGTTTGTGGCAAAAACATATGTGACTTTTAGATATGTCACGTCCCAGTACCGGAATACGGAGAAGGACATAGCCGACTACCCCGTACAAGGTGCTATACGTCGTACGACGATCACGACTGCATAAGACAAGGGGGTGAATGCTACAATCAAGTCTCCTATGGTCAAGAACTTCTATGTCTCAATCATTCAAACAAGAAACAATAAGCATAGAGCATATATGATAAAGCAAGAAGGCGTCACAAATGCTTTCTCAAAATATTCTTAAGACCAGCTATGCAAAATAAGGAGCTGAAAGAGTAACAAAAGTACATGACAGTGATCAGCTGCAGTCTGATTTAATACAATCATGTAAGAAAAATAATGTTCAAACGAGCCGGCTAACAGGTGCCGGTGGCTAAATGCCAAAAAAAAGTAAATGTGCAATGACGAGCAGAAAAAAAAACCTACTCGCTATCCCCTGCGACCATGTTTCTAGTACGCGCCATGAGTAGGGGAAAGGTACGCTGGATCCTCGAGTGCTGGCTCAAAACTTGGCTATGCAAAACCAGTGGAATTAGACCCCAAATAGCAAGTACCACAAAGGAAGCACGAAATAGAGAAACAAAACCCAAGGGAAAACATATAATAATACATAAGCTCAGTGTCATAACTTAGGTCCATGGCATATCCTAGCACAAAGGACCAACCCTACAACCAAACAAGTAGAAGGGTTGAACCATCACACTATGACAGTCCACTTCCCTAGGCTATTAGCTGAATAATACAATCACAACCAAATCCATTTCTCCCTAAATCGGCCAATCATTTGTACAGTTTGTAATTTTTTTGGAGTCTGAGGTTATCTCAGAATAATGCATAATAAGTATCCTCAGATCACGCCAATGCCGAATGTAATACCCCGCAACCGCACGGTGCATTACGCTGAGTCGGATTGAATAAGACAATAGCTTATTACATTTCGATTTATTGGATTTGGAAACAAGTATTGATTTGAGTTGGTTTTATGTGCAGATCGCAAGCGGAGTTTGATGGAATTAGGTGTTCGTTCAGAGCAGTACTGGGATAGCAGGATTAGAGCGATAATGCTGTCTTCCTTAATCCGATCGGTCGAATGATTTAGAGAGCACGGTCTGCCCGCACGGTTATACCAATTGAGTAGATCGTGCTTTGTATCGGACCACGGGTTCAAGGGATCGACCATATCGGCAAGGCAGGGTGCTTAACGGAATCAGAATTGGTTAATGGGCTCTGTCCCTTCTCCTCTACTCCTTTATGCCTAATAATATGGAACACATATAATGGCTTGAACATTTGGACTGGAACTTGGAAATTACTATACTGTAGCGTGCATAGAGTGTGTGTCGTTTGGTTGGATATGATTTGTGGCTTGAGTTGGTTTTTGCGTTGGAAAATTGGAGCTTGAGTGGATCATCTTGGTTGGAACATCGAGGAATTTTGGGCGGACGAGCGAACGTGCATCCGTGCACGAGTATCAACTTGGGCGCTTTGTCAAACAAAGCGTGCAGTTGTGGTTCAAAACAAGATAACTGCATCGGTGAGGGTATTGTGCCACTGTTGGGGCATTGTGCCACGGAGTTTCTGAGCGGGGGTATTGCACTAATTGGAGCATTATGTCGAGAAGCGACATATTGCCTATGGGGATAACTTGAGATGGTGTCTTGGGATATAAGTTGGATAATGGTTATAGATAGTTGGTTGGATTAAGGCGAATATCATTTGGTGGGACGAGAAGGCTCGATTCTCTCGTCATACCTACTGGATGTTTGCATTAGTCATTGACAACCTGTAGCGCACAAGGTTTGGTTTCCTCGAACGGGATATGCTTCGGGGCATCGGGACCGTTCGGCCATGGAGGAGACGAATGGTAACAAGGAAAATAATACGAGTCTACAATGAAAAAGTAATACAAATATGGAGTAATAATACATGCATACCGGTATAATACTCATCAACAGCTTCAGCCTCTCGTCAATAATTGACCCTACAATTTGACAGGGAACCAGGTCCTTAGAGGGACATAACAAGGTACAAAAATAGTATGCCATAGTAAAACAAAAAGGAAACATGTGATACGCGGTGTAATCTAGAATAACCACCTAAGTGAGACGCAACTTGAAATTTTTTTTTGACACGTGGGCTTTCCAAATATAAAACCATAGCTCCGAAGCATAGAGACACACGGTGCGTACCGTAGCTCCGAGCACAGAGTCACACGGGTGATACTAGAACTCCGGATATAGATTCTCTACATAAATAAGAATATATATATATATATATATATATATATATATATATATATATATATATATATATATATATATATATATAGCGCGTGCAAAGTAGCCCAAGTGTCTAGTAACTATCTTCCCCTTCCAATGCGGTCACCGAGACGCATCTGCTCCTCGCTGAACCTGAACCTCTATCTAACAGTCTCATCATACTGAAGTACTATCAACAATCACGATCCTAAAGTCATCATAGATTCCGGTCATGCTGACACTATCAGGATACAGGAAGTCTGGCATGATGACAGTGTATGAATGTGTCCTAGGGTTCTGATGTAACCAAGTAGGTACAACAAGGTATCGAAAAACATCTAACAATCGATACTAGACATTACCGACGAACTTTTGTACCCGGATATGATTCGGACGCTAAGTATCGATTCTGATCCAAAGCGCACACAATGTATAGATAGAATAAACAGTAAATCTGGAACTGAGATACAGAATGGCAAGGTACATTTGCCTGGTTTCGAATGTTGAAGGCGGGGCTTCGGTACTACATCCAAGTCCGAGGATCCCAAGGTACCTGTTCGAGGCCCGTCGGGGGAAGGCGGCATAGCGGCGCCTGTGGAGGGGATGGCCTCAGGAAGCTCAGATGCGACGGCCTCGGGAAGCTCGATAGCGTCTCCATCGCTATCGGAGAAGAGGGACCGCCTCCATACCGCAGCTCCCCGAAGAGACTTTCTTCTCCATATTGGCTACAACGACAAGATGGTAGGGAAGCAGGGATTGCCGTCGAGGCCGGTGAAAGCTGTTGACTCGATCGGTTGGCGGTGCCGGAGAGTCGGTTGTCTTGGGCCCCTCCGAAATATGTTGGAATCGATCGTAGGCGCGATGGAGATCAAGGACTGCAATTGCGGCTCAACATCGAGGCAAGGTAGAGGACTCGCATGGGGACTGGGCTCGCAGCACACGCACGCTCAACAAAAAGCTGTGAAGACATGGCAAGGCAGGATCGACAGTCGGTGGTGTTTAGAGGGGGAGCTCTGGTCGGTTGACTTAAGGTGCAATATCTCAGGCGTCTCCATTATTGACGCAGAGGCTATCGTTCCGGCCGGGATACTCGGTCGGTTCCTGACGCTCGCTCGGTGGCACGCGAGTCATTCGAGGCTTCGTTACAGGCGTGCATGCCAGCTCGACGGCGAGGCTCAAGCAGGAAGCAGTGAGGGAGGATCTGGCATTCACGTTCAGTGGTGGAGTGGGGTTGTCACGCCCAGTCCCAAAATACCGAGGGACTAGACACGTGACAATGGCCAGCAGCACACACCAATGGGCAAACCTAATTTAATGGACCCATTAGGGTGTACTTAAGCTGTAAAATAATAATAAAGGTCTATGCTACTAATCTCACCCACATATATAAATACAATCTATATAAAATATAAAGCAACATTAAGTCTCAATAAAATATATCTCGGGGAACAGCCCGATAATGAGTTTGATACATCAATTCAATAAACAGGAAACAACAGAAATAACTGAGTATAGATAAAGCAGATACTCAGAAGAAATTCTTGGTGATCACCTCGTCCTCTGGTACTGGTACTGCTCCAATGTCTGCTCATGTCCCGTATACCTCGGGGTAGATCTCCTCTGCTAAACCTGGGGACATAATCCGAATTCCAGGTCCTCAGGGGACATAGCAAGATACAAGAATAACTCAAGCCAAATAAGTGCAGTATATATAAAATATATCAATAGGGCAAACTAAGTAACCAATTAAGTGATATACAAAAGAGAGCATTAATCATACTCAGGCTGAAACTACCATAGGCTCTGTGTCGGAGAAACACATAACAACATTTATCTCAAAGGGCTAGAACTTGTGCCAAAGCTCTGTTCAAAGTCTAAGGCACCTCCAGAAAACTACATATATATAATATAATCAGCCTTTGTATGGTATAACTCTTCCTACCCAATCTAATCATACGTCTCATGTCCATGACACGCAAGATCATATCTAATGCAACAAGTCATATGATATCTATACATATATATTATCTATGCCACAAATCATGTAACCTATACAGAATTATAATAAATATATCAGGAAAGATTTTGTCACATGAATATTATCAAGTGTTATATGGTATGACGTACTTGATATAGCAAGCAAGATAATGTATAGGGTCGCGAGATCAATCTCTAGGTGACGTTACACAACTCTGTGTACGACGTTGACACCCGGATATTATTCGGACATTAGGTAATGTCACACGGTCCAAATTTGAACAGATACATTATATAAATAAATTAAGAAAATAATATAATACAATTTACTGCAAGATTGGCAAGGTACACTTGTCTGGTGCTTGGATTCCAACAGTTGCTCTGGTATCAGCGGGATCTTCAAGTATTCCTCCGAATGCTGAAATAAATATCACCATAATGCTCAGAAGATATGAAATAGCTAGGATTGCCTGTCCATAAGTCCAATTTGGATACAGGGACAAAATTGACAGTTTCTGGTCAAAGCGGGGTCCACATGTAGCCCACTTCGTACCAAAAAATGTGCTAGAGACAAAGTTCCCCAAATTCATCAAACTTAGTGTCTAAAAGTCTAGAACGACGATACGAACCCAATGGAATATCCAGAATTGGATTCCGATTAGCCGATCACAAAATCGCCCGTCAAGTGGAGCCGTGGGGCCCACGATACGGAATTTTGTCAATGTTCTCAGAATCGAACCAAACTTGGGTCACAGGACCAGCGTATCGCTACGAGTTTGATGGCACAAGTTTTATTTCGAAACGACGAGTATCCACGAAGTTACGAGTTTCAGAACTGGGCCGATACGGGGCGTTGTCGATCGATACGCGTGGATTTTAGTGTGCACGCACATCCAAATCAACTTCTTTAAAATCTCACACATTCGTATTGACGGTGCACACCTTTCGGTAAAACTCGCACACAACCAAGTTACCTCGTTTAGCGGGGCGTACCCAGTTCCAGGAAAATTAGGTTTTTAAATAACCAAATTTTTGGTCATTTTTACCCGAGAATTATTTACAAACTACAACACCATAAATTAAACTAAAATAGGGTTTTAAAACTTGGTTATACGGTCTAAATTACTGTTCAGGTAAATTTTGAAAACATTAATCAGGTTGGGATTAAATCGGCCATGAACTTGTGAGTTCGGGCCAAATTCTGAATTTTCAGAAATTGGGAATATTTTTTTAATTTTGGGTCACAATTAGCGACCGACACAGGACGTGATACCCCGAACTATTTGCACGAGTTTCGAGAGGGTCACGTAGGAAATGTGTCACAGTAGACGGTTCAAAAAATAAGGTGACGAGGAGAGAGAAAATCTTACTTGAACAGGGGATCGTAATCGACTTTTCTGCGTGCACGAAGCGGCGCGATGCGGCTGTGGCGGAGATCGTTGCTGGGGTCGGCGGCTGCTTGGTCGGTCTGCGGCGGCGCTGGAGTCGCCGGGGAGGCTCGGGCGGAGGTGGCGTTGGGGTCACGACGGAGCTGTGTAGCCGGAGAGGCGGTGGAGTAGTGTCGAGGGTTTTATATAGGCGAGGGGAGAGGGAGAGGCGGTGGAGCCATTGGCGGTTGCTAGAGGCAAAGGGGTGGCAGGTGAACGGCGGAGTCATCTTTGACTGAGGTTGGCAACCGGAGGATATTGGAGAGGGTGGTGATGGTAGTGGTATGGTTGTGGCAGCGATAGCCGGGGTAGATTTTATAGGGGGAGCGGGGACCGGAGGGGTCGTCCGGTGGGGGAGATGCGCGGCTGATAGGCGAAGAGGTCAGGGCGGCTGCAAGGAACGGTCGCTGGGAAGGCAATGGGTCAAAGGCGGTTACGGACATCGACGAGGCGACGGGGAAACGGCAGGAAGTCGGAGCGGCACGGGGGAAGTCGGGGATTAGGGGTTACTGTAGCAGGGTCCTAGCGGGTCGGGTTTCGGGTATTGGGTCGGCGGGTACAGATCTGAATCTGACCCGTTACTGTTTCGGTTGGTTTGCTCTGGGTTCGGTTCAATTCGGTTCAACTGGGTTTAATCCAGTTTGTTTTGGTTTATTTAAAAATTTATGTTTTTAGGTCTTTAAAAATAGTTTTTTGGTCCAATAAATTTCAGAAAAATTACAGTATGTCTAATTATTTATTTAACACTCAAAAATATTATTTTTATAATATTTTAATATTTAATAAAATCACAAAATTTATTTAATTCTAGAAAATATTTATTTTAATTAATTTAAAAATAGCAGAAAAATCACGAAAATTTATTTTTAATTTTTTTAAAAAATTGGGTGTTTACAATCTACCCTCCTTAAAAGAATTATATCTTCACAATTAAGAAAGCATAGTCGGTCAGAAGAGATGACACAGTTGTAAGAAATGTTCGAAGCACGACACAATCAAAGAATCATGACCAAAGAAAAATCGAAGGATGAGGGTTAAGCAAAACACATAGGAAAGGAATAAAGTATTTCCATAGACAATGAAAGTTAGGTAATTCAAGAGTAAAGGAATCGGGTTAGGGCATGAAAACTATAGCTTAGGAAAACTAGGGTATCAATTACTAACAAGTTCAAAATACTAGGTTTAATCTAGGGAAATGAATTAACAGGCACGTGCTATGACATTACTAAGAATAGATAACTATGATAAAACTTAAATCTTACGTGTATTCGCTAATCCTCGAGTCTGTGCGTCCTCTATTGTCATCACAAAAGCTTGTCCGCGTCCTTGTGGTGGTGCCCTCTGCTGTTGCTGGGCTTGCTGAAAGAGTGCTGCTCGTGGTGCCAAGGGTGACCTTGGTTGATATCCTCCTGGTGTTGGTAGAGCTTGTCGGTTTTCTATTGGTGTTTTTCCTTGATGCTCCTTGCAATTTTTGGCTGAATGTTGTCTTGCTGGAATCTCGAGGCGAGCTGATCTGCTTGATTACCTTCTTGAGTTGATTGACCTTTATCTTCTGGTGTAACTTCATCTTCGTAGTTGACCATAGCACGTTATGGTGTTCCTGCAGGAGTCTCATTTTTGCTTGTGATTCTATTACTCTGCATCCAAAATAAACTATAAAAGGCGCACAGGGTAATCAAGGCAGGATGCAAGTCAAATAATTAATTCGAATCCGATATAGAGATCAAAAATGATTTAATCAAGTAGATGAGATCCTAAAACTTATCCTATCCTTGTCGCAGGCTTGCTCGATTTCTTAGTTGAAAATGAAACAATTTAGTCGTTAACCTGCATGGGCTACCAAAAAAATTATGTCACACCTTAGTCCCAAAATACCGAGAAACTAGACACGTGGCAATGGCCAGCAGCATACACCAATGGGCAAACCCAATTTAATGGACCCATTAGGGTGTACTTATTACTAATATCATCCACAAAAATAAATACAATCTATATGAAATATAAAGCAACATCAAGTCTCAATAAAACATATCTCGGGGAACAACTCGATAATGAGTTTGATACATCAATTCAATAAACAGAAAACAACAGAAATAACTGAATATAAATAAAGCATATACTCAGAAGAAATCCTTGGTGATCACCTCATCCTCTGGTACTGCTCCAATGTCTGCTCATGTCCCGTATACCTCAGGGTAGATCTCCTCTGTTAAACCTGGGGGCATAATCCGGATTCCAGGTCCTCAGGGGACATAGCAAGGTACAAGAATAACTCAAGCCAAATAAGTGCAGTATATATAAAATGTATCAATAGGACAAACTAAGTAACCAATTAAGTGATATACAAAAGAGAGCATTAATCATACTCAGGCTGAAACTACCATAGGCTCTGTGTCGAAGAAATCCATAGCAACATTTACCTCGAAGGACCAGAACTTGTGCCAAAGCTCTGTTCAGAGTCTAAGGCATCTCCAGAAAACTACATATATATAATATTATCAGCCTTTGTATGGTATGACTCTCCCCACCTAATATAATCATACGTCTCATGTCCATGACACGCAAGATTATATCTAATGCAACAAGTCATATGATATCTATACATATATATTATCTATGCCACAAATTCTGTAACCTATACAAAATTACCATGAATATATCAGGAAAGATTCTGTCACATGAATAGTATCAAGTGTCATATGGTATGACGTACTTGATATAGCGAGCACGATAATATATAGGGTCGCGAGATCAATCTCTAGGTGGCGTTACACAACTCTGTGTTCGGCATTGACAACCGAATATTATTCGGACGTTATGTAATTTCATACAGTCCTAGGTTGAACAGATACATCATATAAATAAATCAAAAAAATAATATAATATAATTTACTGCAAGATTGGCAAGGTACACTTGCCTAGTGCTTGGATTCCAACAATTGCTCTGGTATCAGCGGGATCTTCAAGTATTCCTCCGGATGCTGAAATAAATATCACCATCATGCTCAGAAGATATGAAATAGCTAGGATTGCCTGTCCATAAGTTCAATTTGGACACAGGGACAAAAATGACAGTTTCTGGTCAAAGCGGGATCCACATGTGGCCTACTTTGCACCGAAAAATATGCCAGAGACAAAGTTCTCCAAATTTGTCAAATTTAGTGTCTACAAGTCCATAACGACGATATGAACCCAACCGAATGTCCAAAACTGGATTCCGATGAGTCGATCACAATATTACCCGTCAAGTGGAGCCGTGGGGCCCACGATACCGGATTTTGTCAACGTTCTCAAAATCGAACCAAACTTGGGTCACAGATCCAGCGTATCGCTACGAGTATGATGACGCAAGTTTTATTTCGAAACAACGAGCGTACACTAATTTATAACAATTTTAGAACCGGGCCGATACGGGGCATTGTCGACGGATACGCGTAAATTTCGGTGTGCATGCACATCCAAATCAACTTCTGCAAAATTCCATACGTCTGTTTTGATGGTGTGCACCTTTCAGTGAAACTCGCACAAGACCAAGTCACCTCGTTTAGCGAGGTGCACCCAGTTCCGAGAAAATTAGATTTTTAAATAACCAAAATTTTGGTCATTTTTACCCGAGAATTATTTACAAACTATATCACCATAAATTAAACTAAAATAGGGTTTTAAAACTTGGTTATACGGTCTAAATTACTGTTCAGGTAAATTTTGAAAATATTAACCAGGTTGGGATTAAATCGGCCATGAACTTGTAAGTTCGGGCCAAATTCTGAATTTTTAGAAATTGGAAATATTTTCCTGATTTTGCGTCGCGATTTACGACCGACACAGACGCGACACCCCGAACTATTTGTACGAGTTTTGAGAGGGTCACGTAGGGAACATGTCACAGTAGACTGTTCGAAAAATGAGGTAACGAGGAGAGAGAAAATCTTACCTAAACAGGGGATCAGAATCGACGTTTCTGCGTGCACGAAGCTGCGCGATGCGGTGGTGGCGGAGCTTGCTGCTGGGGTCGGCGGCTGCTTGGTCGGTCTGCGGCGGCACTGGAGTCGCCGGGGAGGCTCGGGCGGAGGCGGTGTTGGGGTTACGGCGGAGCTGTGTGGCCGGAGAGGCGGTGGAGTGGTGTCGATGGTTTTATATAGGCGAGGAGAGAAGGAGAGGTGGTGGAGCCATTGGCGGTTGCTGGAGGCGAAGGGGTGGCCGATGAATGGCGGAGTCATTTTTGACTAAGGGTGGCGGCTGGAGGATGTTGGTGAGGGTGGTGATGGTGGTGGTGTGGTTGTGGCAGCGGTGGCCGGGGTAGGTTTTATAGGGGGAGCGGGGACCGGAGGGGTCGTCCGGTGGGGGAGATGAGCGGTGTCACGCCCCAGTCCCAAAATGAGAGGAACTAGGACACATGGCATTGGCCAGCTGACACTTCACTAAGGGTTTTATGGACCCACAGGAACGTGCTACGCTGTCCTAAAATTACTATAAGTCTAATACAGGCAAATCTATCTCATCCACAGAAAATATCAGGAAATAGTGCTGAATATATATAATGCTGAGTCTGAAAATGTAATAATACACATCTTGTGGGAACAAACCCACTACAAAAATATAACAAAAGTTCAGTAAACAAGATAGACTAAGTATCGTCTATCTAGCAAAACATCTCCATCTCCAAGAGAGCAAGCTTCTAGAATTAGGTAGACTCTGATGGTGTCTCCTCTAGTTCTTCCTCAGTAGCACACCTGGTCTCCTGTCCGGGACCATACACCGTAGGATAGAATGCCTCGTCTAAATCTGGAAGGGAACCAGGTCCTCAGTGGGACATAACAAGATACAAGAAACAACATGTCAGGTATGTAAATACTGAATAAAATAAGTAAATACAGGGTGCTAACCATCTAAGTGAAATGCAAGTAAAGACCTTGTAGTACGCATGGAAAAGTATAGGTTTGACATATGCTGACTTAATTCACCAATCGTGTTGACTGGCTAGTATATGTGTCATATGCCCCCGGACACACGGGTAGCTCTGCAATCGACCATCTCCGAAGAGTATGGTACGAAGGATAAATGACTCTTGGAGGGGGTGTCCCATACGTCTACTAGTTATCTTTCCCGCCCAATGTAACTAAATGCCAAGTCGTACTTTTCCTGAGTTTCCTGATTTTATGCTAAGCCGTGATGCATGTCATACGTACTGGTAGCTAATCAATTACGCAGCTCGCATCCCAATATGTATTGCAACCATGTTGCGTGTTCCCGTGATAGGGTCTAGGAAGATATTAGGATATCCTTGCAGTTGTTGGTAAGTCTGTAAAATACTAAGTTATTTATACTATGTGTCAACGTATTTGTTGACTGTACCTGAGGCAAGCTCAGGTACTCACAGTTATATGGAATTCAGGAAAGAAAATAGCATATAACAGCACTTGAATTTAAACAGTAACTTGGCAAGGTATACTTGCCTACTTCCTGACTGTGCTGGACAACTGATCCCACTGTCAAGACTGAGGGTCCTTGTGACAGGGGGTCACTGACTGTGCTGGAGATATTTTCTGTTTAAGATGTTTACAGGATTCGTAAATACCAATTTAATAAAAGGCATAATTAAATAGTATATATTCTTATGTAGATATATACACATAATACATATATATATATATAGGGTTCAAATATATATATAGAGTATATATAAATACATATAGATATAGCATATATAGTATTAGGTATATATAGCACATATATAATAGATATATATATATATATATACTACATATAGACATAAAAGAAAATAAGCTGGAATAAAAAAATATATATACATACATAAGTAGTATACATATATATATAAAAAAATAAAGGGCATACATATATATATAATATGTATGTATTTTATATATAAGTAGTATATTCATATATAAATATATATATATATATATATAGATATATATTTTCATATATATATTTATATAAAAGAAAGAGAAAGTGCAGAAAAAATGAAATATATATATAGATACATATATTAGATATATATCTATTTACATATAATAAATAAAAAAAGGAAAAGTATACATATATAATATACATATTATAATTTTATATATTTATATAGATATATATATATAGATATATATATTTATATATATATATATATAAGAGAAGAAAATGCTGAAATTAAAAAAAAAATATATATATATATATATACATATATATTAGTATATAGTATATAGTATATATAGTACAAAAATAAAAAAATGAAAAGCATATATATATATATATAGTTATAATATACATATAATAAATACTATACATAATATATATATACATTCTGTATTAATAATAATAATAATTTTTTATAATATATATATAACATATATATAATTATATAGTAATATATATATAAGTAAATATATAGATATACATATATTTTTATAATACATATATATATATAATAAAATAAAATAAAAAAACAGAAAAAGAAAGATGTAAATATATATATAATAGTATTTAGATAATATATAAATACATATATATATATATTTAGATATATATATATATACATATATACATATATGTATATATAAGTATATATATATAAAAAAAAATGCAGAAAATATAAATACATATATGTACTGTATATACAGTATATTAGTATTTAATAATATATAATTAATTGCATATAATAACATATATATATTAATATATATATTAATATATATAAATATATACATATATATTTATATTTATGTATATATATACACATACACATACACACACGTATACATAAAATAATACTCATACGTACATCAGAGGGGGGGTACTGTTCCGGTCAGGCCTGTGGGGCCCTAGGCTCGTCGCCGGCGGAAGCACGGCGGCGGAGGAGGCGGCGGCTGGCCGTGGCGGTGGCTGCAACGGCAGCAGCAGCTATCAGCAGCAGCAGCAGCAGCGGGGCTTGCGGAGGCTGCTGCGGTGTCAGTGGCGGTGGGGGTGGCGGTGCAGGCGGTCAGGACGGAGGAGGAGGTCGGGGCGAAGAGGCCTGGGGTGGTGGCGGAGGTCGGAGGCTGCCGGAGGGACGGTGGGGGATGGTCGGGATGGGGGTGGTGGTGTTGGAATGGGTGAGGGCGGAGGGTCTGCGGGGGTGAGGGTGGCCGGCGTGGTGGTCGTGGGGCGGTGGGAGTCGGTTGGGACGGTGGAGGAGGCGGTGGCGAGTCGATTGGTGGTGGTGGTGGGGGTGCTTGGTGGCCGGAGGCGGTGGTGGAAGTGGTTCGGGTGGTGGTGGCTGTGGGCGATGGTGTTGGGGAGTTGGGTCTGTGGCAGCCGTAGGCGGTGGCCGGAGGGGGTGAGGCTTGGCCGGAGGGGAGGTGGGGTAAGGGCGAGGCTGTCGGCGGAAGTTGGTCGGAGGGGGTGACCGGAGTTGGGTGGTGTGAGGGTTGGAAGTGGGGAGGGGGTCGGGTTTTATAGATTTAGGGGGAGTGACAAGGTTGGTAAATAGAGGGAAGTTTAGGGGTGTTTTGGGTATTTTGGATTTTTAGATATTTTTAGCAGCCATTTAGATATTTTTGTGGGTCCCACATGACACGTGTGCGGTCCACATTTACCAGCCAATGAGGTGATGCCACCTCACACTGGAAATTTGCATAAAAACCCCTAAAATTTTATAAATTGCAATTAGGTCCCAAAATTGGTATTTTGCATAATTACGCAATTTGCTTATTTAAAAATACTGATTCCTGGGAATACTGTTTTGTACAGAAATGAGGGGGAAACCTGGGGGAGTGCCTTGGGGGGTGTGGGGGTGAGCTTGGGCAGGGGCAGGGCCTGGTTCTTTAGGTGATACGGGTCACCGTATTTATTATTTAATAAATACTGCGCACGATGTTCTCTAATTATTTAGAGGCAGGTAGGGTCATAATTTTACTACGGTGTCAATATACTAATTGTAGTATATCTAAAGTAGAATATTATCATATTTTTGTTTGGGTAAAACAGGTGCCTGTTGGTTCTAAATTTCTAGGGGTACAGAGATGGTTAATGAGCAAGAAATAAAATAGGAATTAAATACAAACTTTTGCAACGATATTTGTGCGTCCCAAACGAGGCACAAAATAACTCATCTGGGAGTTGCACAAAATTCTGGAAAATAGTCTAACATATCTAGGGCAGGTATGTGAATTTTGTTTGGGAATTACAGTTAGTGTAATGCCCTAAACAATTGTGTGAAGTACAGGTGTAATTGAAAATGATATGTAAACAAAATAAATTTTAAAAAGTTACAGAAATTCTAATTAGCAAAAATAATTCTAAATTACTGAAATCTGGTCGATGGAGTTTACAATCTACCCTCCTTAGAATATTTCGTCCTCGAAATAAAAACGGACATATAATGAAAACGAAATATTGTTTTGAAATATTAGGACATACCCTGGTTTGGAAATAGATGGGGGAAACGCTGTCGAATATCTGCTTCTCGTTCCCAGGTTGATTCACCTGGTGCATGATGTCTCCATGCAATACGAACTAGAGGGATAGTCTGGCCTCGCAACACCTTCTCGCTACGATCTAGGATCTCTACAGGTTCCTCCTGGTACGGTAGGCTTGGGCCGACGGTGATCTCTGAATGGTCCAGTATGTGACTCGGGTCTGGAATGTACCTCCTCAGCTGAGATACGTGGAAGACGTCATGTACTCCTTCCAAAGTCTGAGGTAGAGCTAGTCTGTAAGCAACTTCTCTGACACGTTCTAACACATCGAAGGGTCCAATGTACCTTGGACTCAGCTTTCCTCTTCCTCCAAATCTGATAGTACCTCGGGTGGGTGAGATTTTCAAGAACACATGCTCTCCTACTTGGAACTCTAGAGGTCGTCGATGAATGTTGGCCCAGTGCTTTTGTCTGTCTTGTGCAGCTCGTAGGTGTCCTTGTATTTTTTTTACTTTCTCTAACGTACGAATAACTAATTCTGGTCCCAAGATCTGTCTTTCGCCAATATCGCTCCAGCATACTGGGAAACGACATTTTCTGCCATACAATGCTTCAAAGGGAGCCATTTGAATGCTTGCTTGATAGCTATTGTTGTAGAAAAATTCCACCAGGTGCAAATGATCTTCCCATGATCCGCTGAAATCAAGCATGCAGGCTCTCAGCATATCTTCGAGTGTCTGGATGGTGCGCTCTGATTGGCCATCTGTCTGAGGATGATACGAGATGCTGAACTTGAGGCGGGTACCAAGACTTTCTTGCATACTTCGCCAAAAGTAAGATGTAAACCTCGTATCTCTGTCAGATACTATGCTGACTGGTACTCCATGTAGACGCACTATCTCCTTCATGTACATGTCCGCCAAGACTTCGGTAGATTGTCCGACTCTGAAAGGTAGGAAATGAGCAGCCTTGGTGAGCCTGTCTACGATTACCCATACAGCATTACGACCACTGGGACTTCTTGGGAAGCCCGTAACAAAGTCCATCGTAATGTGTTCCCATTTCCACTCGGGTATTGGGAGGGGTTGAAGTAGACCGGCAGATCTCTGATGTTCAGCCTTGACTTGCTGACACACCAGGCATTTTGCCACAAAGCGTGCTATCTCTCGTTTCATTCCATGCCACCAGTAGTATTGTCGCAGATCTTTGTACATCTTTGTGCCTCCAGGATGTATAGAGTATGTTGAGCTATGAGCTTCTGACATCAGCTCCTCACGAAGTTCTCCATTTGGAACATAAAGACGATCACCACATCTTAGAGTCCCATCTTCGTGTATGCGACATCCCGTCTGTATTCTAGCCTCTGTTCTTTGGCGAAGCCTCTGAAATCTTGCATCTGCTGGTAGAGCAGCTTTGATTCTTTCGACCAATGTTGATTGTAGCTGGTAGTTTGATAATTGGCCGTCTATTCCTGGCATAGTGATTTCTATTCCCAACTTTTCTAGATCTCTCAGAAGACCTGGTTGGGTGATCATAAAGAATGCCGAGGGTCTTTTGCTTAATGCATCAGCTACTATATTAGCCTTCCCAGGATGGTACTGCAGATCAATCTCGAAATCCGTCATCACTTCGAGCCATCGTCTTTGTCTCAGATTTAAGTCCTTCTGAGTGTAGACGTATTTCAGGCTTTTGTGATCGGTGAATATCTCCACTCGTTCGCCGTATAGATAATGTCTCCAAAGTTTCAGGGCGAAGATGACTGCGGCAAGCTCCAGATCATGCGTGGGATAATTCTTCTCATGAGTTCTCAGTTGTCTTGAGGCATAAGCTACAACCTTCCCATGTTGCATTAAGACACAACCCAATTCTTTTCCGGATGCATCGCTATAGATTACGAAACCTCCGAATCCAGATGGTATGGTTAAGATGGGGGCAGTAGTCAGACGCTTTTTCAACTCATCGAAAGCGGTCTGGCATTCCTCAGACCATATGAACTCCTGCTCCTTCCGGGTAAGACGGGTAATTGGCTCCGCGATTCTTGTAAAGTTTTCTACGAACCTCCGGTAATATCCGGCAAGCCCTAGAAAGCTTCTCACCTCCGAGACATTGGTCGGGGTTGGCCATGTCTCCACAGATGAGATCTTTGCAGGGTCCACCGAGATGCCTTCTCCTGTGATCACGTGTCCAAGAAAAGCGACACGATCAAGGAAGAACTCGCACTTGCTTAGTTTAGCATACAGGCTCTCGCGTCTCAGCGTCTCTAGCACCAGTCTCAAGTGCTCTTCGTGCTCTTCGTGGCTCTTTGAATACACCAAGATGTCGTCGATGAAGACTACCATGAACTGGTCCAGATATTGGTGAAAGACTCTGTTCATTAGGTTCATGAATACGGCTGGTACATTAGTCAGTCCAAAAGGCATCACCAGGAACTCGTAATGACCATAGCGAGTCCTGAATGCTGTCTTTGGAATGTCTTCTCGTCGTACCTTGACCTGATGATAGCCTGATCTCAAGTCTATTTTTGAGAATACCACAGCTCCTGTCAGTTGATCAAAAGGTCGTCAATTCGCGGCAAGGGGTACTTGTTTTTGATTGTCAAAGCGTTGAGGGCTCTGTAATCAATACACATCCGATATGTTCCGTCCTTCTTTGGTACAAACAACACTGGTGCTCCCCAGGGTGATGCACTAGGACGAACAAATCCTTTGATTTGCAATTCTTTAAGTTGCAGCTTCAGTTCGTCAAGCTCCTTCTTCGCCAGGCGGTACATATTTGAGGATACCGGTGCAGCTCCTGGTATCAGCTCAATAGTGAACTCTACTTCTCTGTCAGGCGGTAGGCCTGGCAATTCCTCCGGGAATACGTCTTTGAATTCTTCAACGAGTGCTGGTGGTGCTATCTCCATCGTCATGTAAGCTTTAGGAGTCTGGCCTACTCCTTGCTCGATGGTACCTCGTACGTATTCGAACTCCGGGTAGTCTGGGGGTCTAAAGATGATACTACCTTTTCGGCAGTCTAGGATAACATTGTTCTGGGTTAACCAGTCCATGCCTAAGACGACGTCGAAATTTGGCATAGGAAGTACCAAAAATCGCGCTCTTAGCTCTCTACTACAAACAATTATTGAACATGTTTCAATAATGTTGGTAACTGGAATAATACCTCCTCCGGTAAGAATTTTCCAGCACTTGGGTAGTGGGGAAGTAACTAGTTTGTGCATGGCTACGAATTTACTAGATATGAATGATAGGGTTGCACCAGAATCAAATAATACAGTTGCAGGTAATGATGCAACTAAAATGGTACCTGCGATGGTTTCTCCTTCGGGTTCTTCGGCAACTGCAGCTAAGGCAAAGGCTTGCCCGTGCCTTTGTCCTCCAGACTGTTGTCTGGCTTTGTTGAGCTGGGCTTCTTGTGTAGCCAGGGGTGCTCCCCTCTGATATCCTCCAGATGTTGAAGGATGTGCACCTCCAGTTGAGGTATGCGTCTTCTGGCCCGGGGCTCCATCTTTGCGTTGTGGACAGTCCCTAGCCATATGCTGGCTAGCTCCACATACTAGGCAGAGTCCCTTCTTCTTTCTGCAGTCATTGATATAATGTCCCTTCTTGCCACAATAGTGACAAGTTGGGAGCTCCTTCTTCTGGTAGGGCCCCGTCGTCTGGTGTGTCTGATTCTGTGGACGACGGTTAGGTCCTCCTGCTCCTTGCTGGTTTTTGGCCGGGATGGTTGGATTCGGGCGTCTTGTTCCTCGGCCAATTGCTTCTTGCACCCTTGCTTCAGTAAGAACCTCTTCGTAAGAGATCCTTGATTGTGCCGTCGTATACCTCTGAAGTTCTAGGGTGAGGCCGCGGTGGAATCTTTTGGCCTTCGCCAACTCATTCGGTATCAGGAGGGTACCGAATTGACTTAGTCAGCAGAATTCTGCATCGTAAGCGTCGACGGACAGGTTCCCTTATTCCAGGTGCAGGAACTGGGAATACAAAGCATCTTGGACTGTAGCAGGGAAGTATTTTTCATTGAAGTACTCCAAAAATTTCTCCCAAGTCTGGTATTTGCCGACGCTGCGTTCTATAGATTCCCACCAGTGATGGGCGTTGCCGAGAAGTTGGGCCCTCACGGCGATCATCCATAGGTCGGGAGAGAGTTGTGAGACTTCCAGCAGCATCTCCGTGTTGGAGATCCAGTCCGAGATCTCCTTTGGGGTTTCGCTGCCTTTAAAGGTTCTCGGGTTCATCTGGCGGAAGCCTTTGACTGTGCCCATTGGTTGGACAGGTGCTGGTACCGGGGCGGTGGTTCTCTCCAAGGCCGTCATCAAAGTCTGCCTCAAGGCCTCAGTCTGTTGCCACTGAGATTGTCTCAGGGCTTCAGTTTGTTGCCATTGAGTTTGCATCATGGCCTGGAGGAACTGAAACATTTGAGGCTGGCCCTCAAACTGGGGCATTAGGGCAGGAAGAGCTGGAGGTGGAGGCAGAGGTGTCTCCGTCAGCGGGGTTGATGTTTGCCCTTCATGCTGGGCTGGTGTTCCTGTCTGGGCAGGATTCTGGGGAAGGTATGGAGTCGTTGGGTAGACCAGCATCCTTCTAGGGGATGGATCTCTCGGGGTGGTCGGGGTTTCCTGGATATCAGGCGAGGGGTCTGCTGCTTGGTCAGCCCCATCTATCGCATGTCCACCAGGTATGTCCATATTTCTGAGGAAAATAGAATAATTAGAAAAGTATAAGAAATAATGATTGATAAGATGGAAAAAATAATAATTTGATGAAGTCAGTGTGGATGAGACTTAATAATTCTATCCTATAGCAGGCTTGCTGGGCATGTCATCATACCACTAGCAATAAACACGACCTGCATGGGCCACCACTAAAACCATGTCACGCCCCAGTCCCAAAATGAGAGGAACTAGGACACGTGACATTGGCCAGCTGACACGTCACTAAGGGTTTTATGGACCCACAGGAACGTGCTACGCTGTCCTAAAATTACTATAAGTCTAATACAGGCAAATCTATCTCATCCACAGAAAATATCAGGAAATAGTGCTGAATATATATAATGCTGAGTCTGAAAATATAATAATACACATCTTGTGGGAACAAACCCACTACAAAAATATAACAAAAGTGCAGTAAACCAGATAGACTAAGTATCGTCTATCTAGCAAAACATCTCCATCTCCAAGAGAGCAAGTTTCTAGAATTAGGTAGACTCTGATGGTGTCTCCTCTAGTTCTTCCTCAGTAGCACACCTGGTCTCCTGTCCGGGACCATACACCGTAGGATAGAATGCCTCATCTAAATCTGGAAGGGAACCAGGTCCTCAGTGGGACATAACAAGATACAAGAAATAACATGCCAGGTATGTAAATACTGAATAAAATAAGTAAATACAGGGTGCTAACCATCTAAGTGAAATGCAAGTAAAGACCTTGTAGTACGCATGGGAAAGTGTAGGTTTGACATATGCTAACTTAATTCACCAATCGTGTTGACTGGCTAGTATATGTGTCATATGCCCCCGGACACACGGGTAGCTCTGCAATCGACCATCTCCGAAGAGTATGGTACGAAGGATAAATGACTCTTGGAGGGGGTGTCCCATACGTCTACTAGTTATCTTTCTCGCCCAATGTAACTAAATGCCAAGTCATACTTTTCTTGAGTTTCCTGATTTTATGCTAAGCCGTGATGCATGTCATACGTACTGGTAGCTAATCAATTACGCAGCTCGCATCCCAATATGTATTGCAACCATGTTGCGTGTTTCCGTGATAGGGTCTAGGAAGATATTAGGATATCCTCGCAGTTGTTGGTAAGTCTGTAAAATACTAAGTTATTTATACTATGTGTTAACGTATTTGTTGACTGTACCAGAGGCAAGCTCAGGTACTCACAGTTATATGGAATTCAGGAAAGAAAATAGCATATAACAGCACTTGAATTTAAACAGTAACTTGGCAAGGTATACTTGCCTACTTCCTGACTGTGCTGGACAACTGATTCCACTGTCAAGACTGAGGGTCCTTGTGACAGGGGGTCACTGACTGTGCTGGAGATGTTTTCTGTTTAAGATGTTTACAGGATTCGTAAATACCAATTTAATAAAAGGCATAATTAAATAGTATATATTCTTATGTAGATATATACACATAATACATATATATATATATAGGGTTCAAATATATATATAGAGTATATATAAATACATATAGATATAGCATATATAGTATTAGGTATATATAGCACATATATAATAGATATATATATATACTACATATAGACATAAAAGAAAATAAGCTGGAATAAAAAAATATATATACATACATAAGTAGTATACATATATATATAAAAAAATAAAGGGCATACATATATATATATAATATGTATGTATTTTATATATAAGTAGTATATTCATATATATATATATATATATATATATATATATATATATATATATATATATATATATATATATATATATATATATATATATTCATATATATATTTATATAAAAGAAAGAGAAAGTGCAGAAAAAATGAAATATATATATATATATATATATATACATATATTAGATATATATCTATTTACATATAATAAATAAAAAAAAGAAAAGTATACATATATAATATACATATTATAATTTTATATATTTATATAGATATATATATAGATATATATATATATATATAAGAGAAGAAAATGCTGAAATTAAAAATATATATATATATATATATATATATATATATATATATATATATATATATATATATATATATACATATATATTAGTATATAGTATATAGTATATATAGTACAAAAATAAAAAAATAAAAAGCATATATATATATATATATAGTTATAATATACATATACATATAATAAATACTATACATAATATATATATACATTCTGTATTAATAATAATAATAATTTTTTATAATATATATATAACATATATATAATTATATAGTAATATATATATAAGTAAATATATAGATATACATATATTTTTATAATACATATATATATAATAAAATAAAATAAAAAAAACAGAAAAAGAAAGATGTAAATATATATATATAATATTTATATATATACTGTATAATATACACAGTATATTAGTATATATTATATATATAATAGTATTTAGATAATATATAAATACATATATATATTTAGATATATATATATATATATACATATATACATATATGTATATATAAGTATATATATAAAAAAAAAAGAAAATGCAGAAAATATAAATATATATATGTACTGTATATACAGTATATTAGTATTTAATAATATATAATGAATTGCATATAATAATATATATATATTAATATATATAAATATATACATATATATTTATATTTATGTATATATATATACATACACACACGTATACATAAAATAATACTCATACGTACATCAGAGGGGGGGGTACTGTTCCGGTCAGGCCGGTGGAGCCCTAGGCTCGTCGCCGGCGGAAGCACGGCGGCGGAGGAGGCGGCGGCTGGCCGTGGCGGTGGCTGCAACGGCAGCAGCAGCTATCAGCAGCAGCAGCAGCAGCGGGGCTTGCGGAGGCTGCTGCGGTGTCAGTGGCGGTGGGGGTGGCGGTGCAGGCGGTCAGGACGGAGGAAGAGGTCGGGGCGAAGAGGCCTGGGGTGGTGGCGGAGGTCGGAGGCTGCCGGAGGGACGGTGGGGGATGGTCGGGATGGGGGTGGTGGTGTTGGAATGGGTGAGGGCGGAGGGTCTGCGGGGGTGAGGGTGGCCGGCGTGGTGGTCGTGGGACGGTGGGAGTCGGTTGGGACGGTGGAGGAGGCGGTGGCGAGTCGATTGGTGGTGGTGCTGGGGGTGCTCGGTTGCCGGAGGCGGTGGTGGAAGTGGTTCGGGTGGTGGTGGCTGTGGGCGATGGTGTTGGGGAGTTGGGTCTGTGGCAGCCGTAGGCGGCGGAGGCGGTGGCCGGAGGGGGTGAGGCTTGGCCGGAGGGGAGGTGGGGTAAGGGCGAGGCTGTCGGCGGAAGTTGGTCGGAGGGGGTGACCGGAGTTGGGTGGTGTGAGGGTTGGAAGTGGGGAGGGGGTTTTATAGATTTAGGGGGAGTGGCAAGGTTGGTAAATAGAGGAAAGTTTAGGGGTGTTTTGGGTATTTTGGGTTTTTAGATATTTTTAGCAGCCATTTAGATATTTTTGTGGGTCCCACATGACACGTGTGCGGTCCACATTTACCAGCCAATGAGGTGATGCCACCTCACACTGGAAATTTGCATAAAAACCCCTGAAATTTCATAAATTGCAATTAGGTCCCAAAATTGGTATTTTGCATAATTACGCAATTTGCTTATTTAAAAATACTGATTCCTGGGAATACTGTTTTGTACAGAAATGAGGGGGAAACCTGGGGGAGTGCCTTGGGGGGTGTGGGGGTGAGCCTGGGCAGGGGCAGGGCCTGGTTCTTTAGGTGATACGGGTCACCGTATTTATTATTTAATAAATACTGCGCACGATGTTCTCTAATTATTTAAAGGCAGGTAGGGTCATAATTTTACTACGGTGTCAATATACTAATTGTAGTATATCTAAAGTACAATATTATCGTATTTTTGTTTGGGTAAAACAGGTGCCTGTTGGTTCTAAATTTCTAGGAGTACAGAGATGGTTAAAGAGCAAGAAATAAAATAGGAATTAAATACAAACTTTTGTAACGATATTTGTGCGTCCCAAACGAGGCTCAAAATAACTCATCTGGGAGTTGCACAAAATTCTGGAAAATAGTCTAACATATCTAGGGCAGGTATGTGAATTTTGTTTGGGAATTACAGTTAGTGTAATGCCCTAAACAATTGTGTGAAGTACAGGTGTAATTGAAAAGGATATGTAAACAAAATAAATTTTAAAAAGTTACAGAAATTCTAATTAGCAAAAATAATTCTAAATTACTGAAATCTGGTCGAGGGAGTTTACAAGCGGCTAGTAGGCGAAGTGGTTGGGGCGGCTGCGGGGAATGGCCGCGGGGAAGGCGATGGGTCAAAGGCGGTTACGGACGTCGACGAGGCGGTGGGGAAACGGCAGGAAGTCGGAGCAGCGCCGGGGAAGTCGGGGATTAGGGGTTACTGTAGCAGGGTCCTAGCGGGTCGGGTTTCGGGTATTGGGTCGGCGGGTACGGATCAGAATTCGAACCGTTACTGTTTGGGTTGGTTTACTCTGGGTTCGGTTCGGTTCGGTTCAACTGGGTTTAATCCTGTTTGTTTTGGTTTATTTAAAATCTATGTTTTTAGGTCTTTAAAAATAGTTTTTGGGTCCAATAAATTACAGAAAAATTAGAGTATGTCTAATTATTTATTTTACACTCAAAAATATTATTTTCATAATATCTTAATATTTAATAAAATTATAAATTTATTTAATTCTAGAAAATATTTATTTTAATTAATTTAAAAATAGTAGAAAAATCCTAAAAGTTTATTTTTAATTTTTGAAAAAAATTGGGTGTTTACAGGGGTGATGGTCGAGTTCAGGATGGTACAGTTCCACTGGAACCGTGAGGAATATAGAAGGAAAGGGTGAGGAGAGTGGTCGTGGGGGTGGTGAATGGTGGTGGTCGTGTTTGTGGTGAAGGTGGTGTAGGCGGCTGTTGGTGGCACTTGGTGGGGGTGGTGAAGGTGGCTGTTGGAAGAAGAAGAAAAAGATGAAGAGGAGGTGAGTTCGGCTGATGTGTGGGGAGGGGAGGAGGGAGAGTGAGGTAAGAAAATTTTAGGTTTTCTAGGGATTAGGGCCTGCCACATTGGGATGGGTGTGTGTGTGTGTGTCTGTGTGTTAATATAGTGGGAGTGTATGGTTGTGATGGGGAAAATTTTGAATCAAGGGCTAGGATTCTTCATGAGGGAATAGTACAATGTAAGGTAAGAGAGAGATTGATGATGACCAGTCATGAGGATGGGGGGTTTCTTTCATTTGTTTTGGACCAATGGGAGGGTGACACCTAGCACCCTCTTTGCATTTAAGCCCCTTAACATTTGGGTGTTTACACATAAAGAAAAAAGGGTAAAGATTTGATGTGAGAAGATTGGTGTTTGGTATTTTATAGGATGGGGAGGGTGTTGGGTATTTTGTATGAGCCTCATGAATGGGTGTGAGGGTTAATTTAGGGTTAGGTTAAGTCGGTTTCACCAATTTAATTAAATAATATGTCATATGTGCTCTTAAATATAATGGGAGTACATGGGGTCTCAATTGGGAGTGACACAAATATCATGAACGGTGTAGACTTGGTGTTAGTCTTGGATCCTTTAATTGGTTAGGCGAAACGGGTTGAGTTTGTGTCCCAAAAATTGATGGCAACGATATAGGTACAAAGCATAGGATTAAATAATTGATTTTTGTGACTGGAAAGTTGTGCAATTAAAATAGAGCATAAGGGAATATGTTTGTAAATGACAGAAATATCCAGGGCCTAAGTTGGCTCGTTTAGGTCAAGAGTAAAAAATTTGTTGGAAAGTAAGGGCTATTGTAGTGCTCCAATTACTAAAGCAACGGTAAGGTGCACCAAGAGTATAAATTAAAGAACCAGTCTACATAACCCCAAATTTCTAATCCTTAGACAACCTGAAACTAAACCAAAGTTCTTACCATATCCAATCTACCTAGAATAATTTTGAGGAGGTTTACATAACGTGCCTTGGGCGTGATGTCGTTAGTTCGATACGACCAGACGGGCTAGGTACTCAGCGCTGGATCGGGTAAAACTGTAGTTGATTAGTCCTTTAAGGCTTGGCCAGTGACTTCATATAGATAAGAGTTGATTTGCTTGGTTTGTGCTTTTCGCGTAGGTGGCAGCCACCTCACCTCGGGCAAGAGTGTGCATATCGATGATTGGATTAGTAAGGCTTGGATTGTGGTATGGTTTGAGGAGGGATATGGAGGCTTGGAATATGATTCGATAGTTCATGTGTTGCTTGGGTTTGAGTAGGACAGTTTACATTCTAGTTTTCTTTTGAGTTGAATATATATGCTTGTATATTTGCTTGAGTTGAATGCTTACATGTTTAACCTGCTTTATAGTTTTTCTTAACAAGTCATACCTCTGCCATGAAATGAATCTAGGATTCAAGTAAAAATATTACCATATAACTGTTTGCATTCATTATTCTACTTAGTGTCGGTTTAGACGAGTGGGTTACCCCGCTCACGAGTACAGCTGTGTACTGACCCACGTTTGTGGATATTATTTCAGGTACGCAGGTATAGTGGCGCTGCTTGGATATATGGGGCATGATGTATGGAACGTAAGTACTTTTGTGGGCAAGACAAAGAGCAAGAGTGTTGCATCGCCTTTGTGGCATTTTTATTTGGACCCTATCGAGAGCTTCGCTGCATATACTCTGATGTGTACTTGGTACACAATACTTGAATTTTGCTGCAACTTGGTTGTTTCGATGATAACTTTGATGTTAAAAAATATTGCCTTGTACAAGCGCAACTCCAGGCTCGTACGACATTATGTCCCGATGAGAACGATTGTCATGTGGGAGTGCTGCAACATGGTGATTCATGTTCAGCGGAAATGATCGAGCTTGCGGAAGATTGGGGCATAGCAAATTGGTATCAGAGTGCCAGGTTCATTTTCTCGGACTTTGTTCTTTGGTTCATCACAAACTCTCAATAGCTTTCGCGAGTCATTTGGCTCTTGGCTCTACTCGGTGCCACATTGGATATTTCATGCAATATGTCTATATATTTGTTGGTTGTAGGTGTATGTTGTTCTTCGTTGTGTTGGCTTTCGTTGGTTTTTGGTGGATCATGTGGCATCGTTTGGCGTTGTTGTATTCATACAACAAGTTGTGTGGCGTCACTACTAGAATAAGCGGAATTAGCGATATTTTTTAGCGACTCCAGGTAAAAATGTCGCTAATTTAGCGACTCCATATAAAAACGTCGCTAGACGTCGCTAATTGGCGATATTTAGCGACGTTTAGCGACTTTTATTGAGTTTTTAAAAGATTAGTCGCTATAAGTTCAATTTAGGTCGCTAAACGTCGCTAATATATTTTATTTAGCGACATTCAGCAACGTTTTTAGCGACGTATATATTTTGGACATTTAGCGACGTCATTAGCGACGTTCAAGGCGTCGCTAAATTAGCGACGTCATTATTGGCATCGCTAATACGTCGCTAAATTCTAAATTAGCAACGTCATTATTGCTGTCGCTAAAACGTCGCTAAATTTTTTACTTAGGGCTGATTTCTCCCATTTCCTTCAATCTCTCCCTCTCCCAAAATTCAAACCCGCTCTCGATCTCTCCCGCTCCGGCTCCTCCTTCCTTCCTCTGGCGACCCCCCTCGGCCTCGTCCTCCTCCTCCGGCTCCTCTCCTCCCTCCGGCGCCCCCTCATTCCTCCCGGCGACCCCCCTCCAGCAGCGTCCTCCCTCCTCCTCCTTCTCCTCCTCCTATAGGTAAACCCTAACTCTCTCTCTCTTTCTCTCTCACAGGACACACATGGCACTCACACGACACACGCACGTTACAGACACTGACACACACACTGATACGATACACACACGTGACCTAGGGTTAAGGTTAGGGTTAGGATTTTTGACCTGGGGTTAGGGTTAGGGTTAGACGTGGAGTATCGAGTGATAGGGTCGTGGTGAATAAGAAGTCGAATGAATAAAATTTGGTGAGTATATGAGTTTGTAAATTCAATCGAACCTTGGCTATAAAAATTATTGTTCCTAATTGTAATAGAAAACAAGTTACCAAAATAAAACTAATCATGGATACCAAATATAACAAAATCCTAATAATATAACTAATTATACAAATCAACCATGACCATCATCGCCTTTTGAAATATTGATTGCAAGGAAACTCGACTTTGGAGTGGATAATAATAAGGTTTGGGGTTACAGTTTATGTTAGATGAATAAGGAGAACAAATAAATTTATTCTAAGAAAGACAATACACAATAACTCAAGTAAATTTGTACAATGAATAAAATTTAGATAGTATATGAGTTTGTAAATTCAATGGAACCTTGGCTATGAAAACTATTGGTCCTAATTGCGATAAAAAATAAGTTACCAAAATAGAACTAATCCTGGATACCAAATATAACGACATCCTAATAATAGATTATGCAATGCCGTTCAGTTTGGTTCGTGTAGGTTTGTGTTTAAAAATTTGCAATTTGGGCCTAATGATTCAGTTGAATCGAATATATCAAATGCATACCCACATTGAACCATAAAGCATGATTTGTCATATTGTTGTCTTATGATTTTAACTTCAACTGTATTTGTGATCATAAGACACTTCAAAAGTGATCTTGAATTTCAACCATCTTGTTTTAATCCTATGATAACATCTTTTCAATCTCTTGACGATCTATAATTCATAAATGCTGAAAGCTATCGGTTCTAGGTGTCTATCCGTCAATGTGTACTCCCTCATTTTATTTCACTTTTGGTTGAAGTTACATTGTGTATTGTCTATTTTCATCATACTAATCATTAAATTCATGGATTCCAAAGGGCATGTTCAAAATTATAGTATCGATTCTTGTTGTTCTCTAACCCCAATCAATAGGTCATCAACAAACGACATGCATCATGGAACTCTGATATGGAACTCCATCGGTAATGACAAAATATTGATCCTTGATGTAAACTGATGGTAATAGAAAATTGTACCGTCTCTCCATGGGTATATGTCGTTTGTAATCTCAATATAAGGAGTTTTGTCTTGTATGTTAATAGAAAATGTTGATCCTTAGGTCATATAGACCATATGTAGACTCTTGTTTTCTCTATCTTTTCATTAATATTCTTAGTAAATTGCCTCTATAGTAGATCTTCTCGACATAAAATCAGATTGATTCTCTAATTTTTTTATTTTTTCTTAGACTTCGTTCACTTGCTCTCCCAAAGTTTTATGGTATGACTTATTAGCTTGACTCCTTAATAGTTATTACAATTATGTATATCTCTTTTGTTTTTATATGTAGGTATTATCATAGTTCTCCAATCATTAAGAAATTCTCCAAGTAATTAGGATTTGGTTTTGGTTGAATAAAAGTCTAAAACTTATAGTACTAAAAGTCTAAAACGTCGTATGCAAATATATAAAATATTAAATATAGGGAGGGGGTTTACAACATTGCTAACTTTTGATATTTAACAACGTGTAGGCTTGTTTTGATATGTTTAGAGACATTTTGGTTCGACTCTAAACGCTACTATATACATCAAAAAATGGCATAGGACAAGTTTTATTTCCTTTATTTAGTGTGGGTAGTGATGTGGAGTAAGTGCATATGAGTATCAAGCTACGAGGTAAGTTAAGATAAGATAGGGTATGAGAGTTAGAGTATTGATACTCGGGTATTTCCTTTAGTTAAAGTTACTCTCATGTTTTATGATTTGTATCATTATTATACTGCAACAAACAAGTTGTTTTATTATTACTTTCATTATTATACTGCAACAAACAATTTATAGGCAGGGCTGCTGAGGGTATGTCTTAAGTAATATCTGTTATCAATTATATTCTTTGTGAGTCATCTAATTCTTCCATTCCGCATTATTAAGGGTATGTCTTAAGTAATATTTGTTATCAATTATATTCTTTGTTTTTATCTATCTTACCAGATGGTACCCAAGAGAGAGACACCTCCTACTGTTAAGGAGGAAGTGATACCTCCTACTGTTAAGGAGGAAGAGATACCACCTGCTGTATCTCAGACGGGGAGTTCGAGTCACCCAGCACCTATAGCGACTGTATCTCAGACGGGGAGTTCCAGTCATCCAGCACCCATAGTAGAGATTGATCACATAGACGCTGTTTATGCGCAGTATCTGAGGGACTGGTATGTGCCCCAGCGTATTGGATATCCTCGAGATTGATACTGTAATGTTTCATATACTTTTATTGTGGTTATTGTGTGATTGTGATACTTATATATTATGCCCATTTTGTGACTATGATACTTATATATTATGTATTTTGTGTGACTGTGATACTTTTATTTTGTGTGTATTATGTGACTGTGATATTTATATATTTTTTGTGTTATTTCGTAAGCAAAAAATTCAATGGATGGTTGCTCCAGGTCTGTCTATAATATTTGTGTGTATTGTATGACTGTGATACTTTTTATTCATATTAAATGATGTTAATTTACCGATGTTGAGTGTTCCACCGAAGGGGTCGGCGAACCCAGAGAATTCAATGGAGGGTTGCTCCGGGTCTATTTTTAATTAGAAATTTATAAATTGCAGGAACAATAGTTTGGAACAATTCAGTATTTTTTTATTTTTTCTGTAAAATTAGCGACGTATTTAGCGACGTTTAGCGACATTTAGCGATGTTTATACACGTCGCTAAATACGTCGCTAATTAGCGAATTAGCGACGTTAATAGCCGTCGCTAATAACATTGCTAAATGTCGCTAAATACGTCGTTGTACGTCGCAAATTACTGACATGGCAGTACTGCCATGTCATTAAAGACGTCGCTGTCACATCGCTATATAAGTCGCTAATTAGTGGCATTTAACGACGTTTGATTACGTCGCTAATTAGTGACTCTGCGTCGCTAAACGTCGCTAAGTTGGCGACACATTTAAGTCGCTAAAAAACGTCGGTATAGCGACGTTTAGCGACATTTTTCCTTTCAGCGACATTTTTGGACGTCGCTAATTTGACTTTTTCTGGTAGTGCGTTATTGCATTTGTGCAGCAAGTTATGTGGCGTTATTGTGTTTGTACAGCAAGTTGAGAGGTATCTTTGCGTTGGTTTGGCTTGTCATTCGGAAAGATTTATGGTTGCATCAGTGGATCAGTTGGTTGGTAGACGAGATTGGTTATGTGTCATGTTGTGAGTAGAAGCATCGGATGAGAATAGATCGTTGTACGAGTTGCTCATGTAGCGAATGTGTTGGATAGAGTTTAATTTTTGGTTGGGTATATCACAGAGAGCATTGGCTGAGCATATTTGAGTTAGCTTAGGGATATCAGGATAGCGTTGCACGAGTTGCTCGTACAACAAATGTTAGGAACAGTTGGGTATTGGGTTGGATTACTTGAAAGAGATCGTTGCACGGGTTGCTCGTGTAGCGAAAGTATCGGACGATTTGAGAAATAGTTGAAAGTATTGAGAATGGAACATGGCATAAGTGCATAGCGAGATTGATAAAAGAGTTAGATGGTTCATGCGTTGGCTGAGTTTCTTGTCAGACTTTGAATGGCAGGATCACGCGGAATGGATGGTACGAACGAATCTTAGATCAGTGCAAAGAATTGTGATACGAGTAGTGACTTGATTCAGAGTGGTATATGGTATACCACATAATGAGCGTGGCATTAGAATATTTTGGATAGACCTCAATAGAAATGTCGTAACAGATGCGGGTAACAGGAACGTAAGTTGGTTGGTGCACATCGGCTGAGTTAGGAAATAGAACATGGAGCAAGAGAATGTTGAGTTACGATTGACAGGATCACCCCGAATAGTTGGTTTGGAATAGACGTTCGTCGACGCAGAGTAAGCGCGAGAGCGACTCTATTTCCAAGTAGTATATCGTGTAATAGAATTTGACTCAGGTATTCTTGTATACATTATACTAGAGCGATCAAGAATGGACTTGTGCAAATGGAAGTATCATTGGACTTGAGCGATGGACGAGAAAGGAACAAGCAATAGGAATGAGTGTTTAGAATTTGAAGGATTGATGCGGACTAAGTATTGGAAATAAGTTAAGATCGATCGGATGGAAAGCTGAATATCAGAGTTTGCTTGTATGATTTGGAAGTTCGCTAGAGAATTCATTGATACAAAGAGAGAGTTAAGCATGAGGAACAAACAATTGGGATACACTTAAGCGAGCGATGGATGAATCAAAGGGTAGCAAGCATGGACTATGAATTTGGGCAACACATTAGAGATGTTAGTTAGGCAATGAAACACGATATGGTTTGGAGGGGCAATGCGATGGATTCTTACGAACTGGAAGGATTTTGGATATTGGCGCTCGAGAAGTTTGACTCAAAGGTTTAGCGAAAGTAAAAATTTGGTGAAATAGTGCAACAATGGTGAACGGATTCTCTGAAATACGTAAATAGGCATAAGTCTAGTTGTTGTTAAGTCAGATTGGAAGTTAATAATTGCAGTACTGAGGCAGATTGAGGCAACGAGTAATGGTGTTATAATTTATAATTGTGTTGGAACTCGTGCACGAGTCATTGAGAGTGTGTGGACTAATCAGGACATAGAGAAATTAAGATGGGCTCAGGAATGGAACGAGAGAAAAGATTATGGCGGCTGGACTTTTGAATATAGCTAAACGAGAGAGCAACGTTAAAGTAAATTATTGTGCTACTCGAGCAAGTTGGACGTGCACTATGAAGAATGGAAAGCGAATAAGAATGGAGCAAGTCTATGGTTTCAAAAATTATTACAAGTGGTAGTACGAGAAGTCGAACATGGCAGTTCAGAAATTTTGATGGATTCAGGACAGAACAACGGAGCGATGGAAGACGATTTCAGCGAGCGCAGTTCTAGATTTGTGGCTTGGATAGATAGTAAGACTCTAGGTGGTTAAGCGGTGTTTGGTTGTCAGATTCGTTAGAGGTAGTGCATGAAGTTCTTGGAGTCAGAAGTTCATTCGGATAGAATAGTTGGATTATGGCTCACATTTACAGAGGAGATATAGCTTGGTTCGTAGTAACTGTCTATCGTGATGACTTACAATTATCCAGTGTAGCTTCGGGACAACTGACCCTAGTGACTTGACTGCCAAATCAGAGATAAATATTATAGACCCATAGAACGTCCCTTGTGACGGATCATTTAGGAATGCGTCGAGGGTGGATGTGAGTGGTGTATATTGGAGATAGGCCTAAGTGACTGAGTGTTGGATTTGAGAGATCCTTGGGATATCCTTCAGCTGAAGATGCAGCCGAAAGATCGAAGCGATGGTAAAAATGCCCTAAGTCAACTGATGAGATTCAGAGTCACAGATTTTTGAAGATGGCATCGCCTCTGACTCGTTGTGCCCCGAAAGGGAATAACATTTATATGAATTAACAACTGTGTGACTAGCTTTGAGAAGTTAAAGCAGTGGCTCATTCAGATCAAATTCTTGTAATACTGGAAGGGACATATGTGCCTCAGATCTACAAGATATATTAGAACTTAGTCTGGGATGTATGCTCATACAGAAGGTGAAGGTGATATCCTGTGCTTCGAAGCAGTGGAAGAAGCATGAAAAACTATTTCATTTGCGACCTAGGAATTGTAATGAGTGTGTCCATGTTGAAATCATGGCGACACTATCCCTATGGCATGGCAAAAAAATCTGCGTGGATCACATGAACCTCAATATAGATGTTCACCCAGTGAGGTATTGAGATTGAGGAAGAGGTGTTTGGCTGAGCTGATCTAAGAGCATAGTTTGATATTTGGGTAAGTCGCCTAGTTGGAGTAGTATCAGTTGTGATGATCGTTCGGAGCATGAGATAATATTTGGAGACAGTTCTTACAGAATATTGTATGATTGGTGTCATGCTAGAGTTTTTTTGGTTGAGCTTGGACGGTGCTAGTGTGGATTCAAAAATAGTTGGATGGATTGAGTTGGAATACGAACTGATTTGAGTCAGGTGGGAAGATCGTCAGTAGAAAATTATCGTATTTGAGAATAGCGTTTGTGCGAATATGTTATGGATGAACGTCATGATTGGTTCAATTATGAGTAAAGTGAATGAATGCCTCGGACAAAAAGATATCCTTGTAACTTGTCCAAATTTGTTATCGCTAAGCTCGGCTGAATTACATGTATTTCAGGGACGCCTTAAATATGTGTATGATCCAAACTAAGCGATATGAGAAATTTGTATTAAGCTGCAAGGAGGATATGGGAATATAAAATTTGTGCGAGCGTTCAGCCGAGCAAGATGCTGTGTATGGATCAGGAGAATAAGATTTGCATGGAGCAGAGTTATGAATTGGGCAAGCGACATGCAGGTAAGGAATGGAAACTGGTTTGGTTCGAGGACGAACCTGATTCTAAGTGATATATTATGTAATGTCCTACAACCGCATGGTGTATTACGCTGAGTTGGATTGAATGAGGCAATAGCTGGTTATATTTTGATTTGTTGGATTTGGGAACAAGTATTAATTTGAGTTGGTTTTATGTGCAGATCGCAAGCGAAGTTTGATAAAATTAGGTGTTCGCTCAGAGCAGTACTGGGATAGCAGGATTGGAGCGATAATATCATCTTCCTTAGTCGGTCATACCAATTGAGTAGATCATGATTTACATTGGACCAAGGGTTCAAGGGATCGGCCATATTGGCAAGGCAGGGTTCTTAACATAATCAGACTTGGTGAGTAGGCTCTGTCCCTTCTTTTCTATTCTTTCATGCCTAATAATATGGAACACACGTAATGGCTTGAACACTTGGACTGAAACTTGGAAATTACTACATTGTGGCGTGCATAGAGTATGCGTTATTTGGTTGGATATGATTTGTAGCTTGAATTGGTTTTTGTATTGGGTGGTTGGAGCTTGAGTGGATCATCTTGGTTTGAACATCGAGGCATTTTGGGCGGGCGAGTGAGCGTGGATCCGTGCACGAGTATCAAGTTGGATGCTTTGTCAAGCAAAAAGTGCAGTTATGGTTTGAAACCGGACAACTGCATCGGAAAGGGCATTGTACCACGGAGTTTATGAGCGGGAGATGTTGCACCAATTGGAACATTGTGCCGAGAAGCGGCATATTGCTTATGGGGATAACTTAAGATGGTGCCTTGGGATATAAGTTGGATAATGGTTATGGATAATTGGTTGGATTGAGGCGAATATCATTTGGTGGGGCGAGAAGGCTTGATTCTCTCGTCATACCTACTTGGTATTTGTATTGGTCATGGACAACCTGTTGTGCAGAGGATTTGGTTTTCTCGAACGGGATATGCTCCGGGGCACCGGGACCGTTCAGCCATGGAGGAGACAAATGGTAACGTATCTTGGGTGCGGTACCAGTAGTTCGATACGACTAGGTGGGCTAGCTACTCAGTGCTGGATCGGGTAGAACTGCAGTTGATTAGTCCTTTATGGTGTGGCCAGTGACTTCATATAGATAAAAGTTGGTTTTTTTTGTTTTGGTTTGGTTTGTGCTTTTCGTGTAGGCGGCGGGCACCTTGCCTCGGGCAAGAGTGTGCATATCGATGATTGTATTAATAAGACTTAGATCATGGTATGGTTTGAGGAGGGATAGTGAGGCTTGGATTATGATTCGATAGGTTCACGCGTTGCTTGGGTCTGAGTAGGACGGTTTGCATGCTAGTTTCCTTTTGAGTTGGATATATCTTCTTGTATATTTGCTTGAGTTGAATGCTTGCATGTTTAACCTGCTTTACAATTTTTCTTAACATGTCATACCTCTGCCATGAAACGAATCTAGGATTCAAGTAAAAAGATCACCATATAACTATTTGCATTCACTATTCTACTTAGTATCGGTTTAGACGAATGAGTTACCTCGCTCACCAGGACAGTTGTGTACTGACCCACGTTTGTGGGCATTATTTCAGATACATAGGTGTAGTGGCGTTGCTTGAATATAAAGGGCATGATGTATGGAACGGTAAGTACGTTTGTGGGCAAGAGAAAGGGCAAGAGTGTTGCATCGCCTTTGTGGCATTCTCCTTCGTGGCATTTTTATTTGGACCCTATCGAGAGCTTTGCTGCATATACTCTGATGTGTACTTGGTACACAATAATTGACTTTTGCTGTAACTTGGTCGTTTCGATGATAATTTTGATGTTGGACAACATCGCCTTGTGCGAGCGCAACTCCAGGCTCGTACGATATCACATCCCGATGAGAACGATTATCCTGTTGGAGCGCTGCAATATGGTAATTCACGTTCAGCGGGGATGATCGAGCTTGCGAAAGATTGGGGCGTGACATTGAACATGAGATAACCGAACCAAATAAATAAAATAGGAACTTGCAGGATGCTCGATCATCCCTCGTAGGGCCACTGCGCTAAAATACGGTATTAACGGTTCCAGTGTTCCTATAGTGAAACAGTGGCTCGACATAATAATAAGTCAGATAATGCACTCCACTAAGGCAGATGTAATACAGTATCTGTAGTGGTCATCCCACATCGTACTTAGAATGAATCTCTGTGAGAAGGTTCGTTGGCATGATCTCGGGATATCGTTCCCTCCAAATATTACTAGCACTTTTAGTTACATAATTTTCCCTATGTTGTACTTGAAATCTCAAGGCATGGTCACATGAGAATTTTCCTTAAGATGTCGTATAAAGTACGGGCACGCTAGATACGAATCCGTAGATGTCAAATCTGGATTCACCTGAGCGTGTATGCAATATTAAAACAATAAATATTTTAGCCATGATTTGGTAGTTGACTCGCTGCTTATTATGTCCGTACTGGAGAAATAATATATATTTATAATATCACGTATTTTGGAATTTGGAGGCATTCTCGATGCACAACCCAAATATAATCACTTAATACGTGAAAGGATGTGTCGCACCTCAGAGCACATTAAATGATGAACAATAATCAGGTAATAGGGGTATCAACACGGATACAGTATTCGAGTCCAATTATGAATTATACATTGGGTCACATGAATCAAGAAGATATTCAAGCAAAATAAGCAGGGCTGCATGGGTCTCTAGGCCGCATGGGAAGTCCAGGACGCATGAAGTTAGGCCGCATTGAAAGTCAGATCGCATGACAAATCTTGGCCGCATACGAAGTCAGGGCCGCATGAACTACTTGGCCGCATGACAAGTCCTGGCCGCATATGAAGTTAGGTCGCATGAAAAGTCAGGTTGCATGAACCACTTGGCCGTATGCTAAGGGTTGTGGTCTACTCCTATGGTCAAGTGTTGAAGAGACAGTCAAATAAATAAAGTGTCAGCGATGTGACATAAAGTAACTGATGTGACTAAGGTGACAAGCCATAAAGTATGTCAGGAAGAAAGACAAAACTATAGAAATGTTGCCAACGGTTCAGAGCCATGCGTCCAAGAAAATAGTGGCTGCATTCTCTCTAGGCCGCATGGGTGTCGGTGCCGCATGGATTTCAATGCCGCATGGAGTTCTCTAGGACTTAGCGAATTTCTCATTCGTTCAGCAAGTGAAAGCACAAGGTGTCAAGGACACTTGTGTAAATCAGCAGTCATGCGTCCAAGAAGATGGACACATGTTGTCAATATGCGGCAAGAGTTTAAGACGTATAACCCTCTCGGGCCACATGACACTCTCAGCCGTATATGCTCACTAGCCGCATGGAAACTTCATCTTCTCCAACAGCAGGTTCGGTCATGGCAAAAAAGCTCTAAAAACTAAAATCTTGTTTTGTTCATAAAATCCTCATTTTAAGTCATAATCGGATAAACAAAAAGCCAAAATTCTATAAATTGAAAGCTCTATCATGTAGCAAAAACTGGTTTTTAAAGACACAAGTTTAATAGATCAAAACAAACAAAAAAACTCATGAAACCCATAAAACCTTAAGTTTAGAAATATAGATCTACACTAATCCATCCATCAAAACAGAAAACTTCAAGAACTAAAAGTGCTTTGAAACACATAATAAACATAATAGAATAATAATATGGATGGTTTCTCCATTTCTCATGAAAGGTGTACCTGTCTATGAAATGGAAAGAAAAAACTAGAACAAAGAGGAAGAAATGGAGAAGTGAAGAGAGAGAGAGAGAGAGAGAGAGAGAGAGAGAGAGAGAGAATGTTAGGTTATATATGGTAGGGTTGAGGGTTGAACCAAAGGTTCTCAAGACTTGAACCAACCCATAAAATAAACCATAAACCAGGTTAAACCAAATAATGAATCTAGTCTCTATGCACGTGGAACCATGCTAAAATAAAATATGTTCCAAATATGTATATCAGGAACGGGAAGTGATAGGATATGTGAGGTCAATGGGTTTGGGAGGTTGGATGTTTTTGCCTGGATCATCATTTATCTTGCTAGAAGACTTTGCTAGATTTTATTAAAGATTCATACATTGGAATGATCTATTCATCTTTAACTCTTCAATACTTGCCTTGAGTTTATCTTATTGTGTATCATTCTTTGAAGAATTTTTTTCTCAATCTTCAAATTAAGAAAGTTTTCTTTATAGTTCATCCAAAGCTTCTTGAATCAAAACGAAAGATGTGTGAAGCCATGAATTAGGATCGTTTGCACTGATACTACTTGATGTATTCTAAATCAGAATAGAATGAAAAAAAGTGGAGATCCATGATGAGAACAAGAAAAGAATAAGAAATTGGATAACAATAAGAATAATTAATTCTGAAGAGAGTAAAGTGAAGTTTAAAAGTTCTAAGATAAATTATATTAAAAAAGCAATTTGATGACTTACAAAAGATTTGACCTTTTTATTTATAGAGGTGGACAAATCTAAAAAAAATCTAATCAAATAAGTCACAATGAAGGAGTCCGAGTAAAAATTGAATCACTAAATATGAGTTATTAACACTATTTAAATAGAAAAGTTTTTATTAAAAAAGAACGTCAAGTAATTCATTTACGTCAACTTAGTTTTAGTTGTAAACTAGTATGATAAGTTTAGTCAAACTAATTATAACTAGTATTTTAAAAATCGGATCGGACTGGACGCACTACCAGAATAAGTCAAATTAGCGACATCTCGAAATGTCGCTAAATGGCCAAAAAACGTCGCTAAATAATTTTAGCGACGTCTGTAGCGACATTATGTTGAAGTTGCCTTTAAGCTAGTCGCTGACCAAAAAAATGTCGTTATTCCGACGTTTTCTAGCGATGTAAATGCATCGCTATATTAGCGACATGTAGCGATGCAACACTACCAGAAAAAGTCAAATTAGCGACGTGAAAAAATATCGCTAAATGACAAAAAAATGTCGCTAATCACGTTTAGCGACGTAATTAGCGACGTTTTACAGAAGTCAGAAATCATCACGTCGCTGAAAGAAAAAACGTCGCTAAACGTCGCTATACCGACATTTTTTAGCGACTTAAATGTGTCGCTAAATTAGCGACGTTTAGCGACGCAGCGTCACTAATTAGCGACGTAAAAAAATGTCGCTAATTAGCGACTTATATAGTGACATGACAGCGATGTCTTTAATGACCTGGCAGTATTGCCATGTCAGCAATTTGCGACGTACAGCGACGTATTTAGCGACATCTTTAGCGATGTCATTAGCGACGCCTTTTAACATCGCTAATAAGCGACGTATTTAGCGACGTGTATAAACGTCGCTAAACGTCACTAAACGTCGCTAAATACGTCGCTAATTTTACAGAAAAAAATTAAATTATTTCCAAACTATTATTCCTGCAATTTATGAGTGCCCTGTTTACTGAATCTTATTGCTTGCTTGATGTGTTTAGATCAACTAACTAGCATTCTATTCTCATGCGATATCACCTAGTCATCAGTGTTTAACATCATGATAATCATCAGCCAAACCTTCTTCCTAAGACCGGGATTGGCTATGAGCAATGAGAAAGATGCCTAAAAGAATACTAAACTATTCAATTTCCTAGCCCTCGTAGTTGGAAAATGAACCTCCAGAGTTTCAAATTCAGACATTATAGCATACTTCTACAGAATAAAAGAGCACTAAAGAAAATTTTCAAACTCAATTGGTTTGTAAATATTTGCATCAATTAAGCATGAACCCTTGAAGGCTTGAATCAACATCCACAGGTCTGGCGTTGTCTCAGGGAGATTGCTTTGAAGGAATGCTTAGAAATATCGCCTCTGCTAGAGAACTCAAAGCCTGGTTACGTTTCTTTACTTGGGTATAGTATTTTTTTATTGTATGAGAGTCAAACTGAAAATACACTAAAGAATTTTGTTTTCCACGGGAGGACTTTATGGTTGAACTACATGCAAACAACTATAGATCTTCATAGTACTCATTTATACCAAACTAAAGAACAAAACATGCTTCAAATTACGATATCACTTTTTGCAAATAAGTATTATCAATCTTCCGACCGCAAGATAATAACATGACTACCAGCAATCCACAAGACAACGTCGTGCTACCCATTTTTGTATGAAGCAACATACCTTGTAAGTCACAGCTTCTTCAAGTTTACTGTAAAAGAATGTGTTGAATATGTAGTACTCCTCTCTTCTCTTATCAGAAGGAGAGAAAGATCTTTGAAGAAATCTGCAAAACAAGGACAACAACAAATATTTATAAGGTATTAAGAAACATTAAGTGTAATGTACTTGTCTGATGAATAGCTGAAGTCGACGTATTGGACACAAACGTGCCGACACAAAAAATGGAGTAAAATTAGTCCAAAACAGACCCGCAGAAATCTAAAAAATAGAGTAAAATTAGTCTGGGTCTAAAATTAACTACATCAATTTAGGCTAAAATGACATCACGACAAAACCAACAGTGATGTTGTATTCGGAATCCGATAATTGGAATTACGGAAAAACGTTCTGAAATTAGAATTTTCCAAAATAAATTCATAGCGAACCCTCAACTTTGGAAAGGGAACGTTCTATCAAACGACCGAATTGTGAAAAAATAATTTACAGAGTTAGATAGGGATATACCAGCTCAAGAATTAAAGTGGTGGATCTGGAATTGATGATCTGTAGAGGAAGTTCTCAGTCCTCGGATTAATCTACACTGCAAAATAGTTAGAAATTGAATCAGAAGTGGGTATTTATTTAGTGAATTTTTTAACTCAAATTACTGTAACAAATTAATTCCATCCTAAATGAATGAAATAGATTTGAATTTTACTAAATTTGGAGAGTTTACCAATCCTTCAAAGTTGAAGAGAAAACTGTGACTACTCTCGCTCGACACGATGGCACGAAAGAAAAAAGAAGAAGAAATTCCTTGATTCAATCCGTCGAGAACGATCGATACTGCGATGAGGAGACTTGCAGGTGGCTGACGAACGTTGGGGACACGCCGGCAAGCCGAAGGAACTAAGGAGGGGAAAGTAGGAGGAGGAGGGGGGAGGAGGACGCGGCCGGAGGGGGGAGGACGAGGCTGGAGGGGGGTCTCCGGGAGGGAGGAGGGGGCGCTGGAGGGAGGAGGGGAGTCAACGGGGGAGGACGCGACCAAGGGGGTAGCCGGAGGGAGGAGGGGAGCCGGCGGGGGATGACGCGGCCGAGGGGGGTCGCCGGAGGGAGGAAGGAGGAGCCAGAGCGGGAGAGATCGAGAGCGGGTTTGAAATTTGGGAGAGGGAGAGGGAGAGATCGAAAGAAATGGGGGGAATCAGCCCTAAGTAAAAAAATTAGCGACGTTTTAGCGACGCCAATAATGACGTCGCTAATTTAGAATTTAGCGACGAATTTAGCAATTCCAATAATAACGTCGCTAATTTAAAATTTAGCGATATTTTAGCGACGCCAATAATGACGTCGCTAATTTAGCGACGTCTTAAACGACGCTAATGAAGTCGCTAAAATGTCCAAAAAATATACGTCGCTAAAAACGTCGCTAAACGTCGCTAAATAAAACATATTAGCGACGTTTAGCGACTTAACTTATACTTATAGCGACTAATCTTTTAAAAACTGAATAAAAGTCGTGAAACGTCGCTAAATGTCGCCAATTAGCGACGTCTAGCGACATTTTTACATGGAGTCGCTAAATAGCGACGTTTTTATATGGAGTCGCTAAAAAACGTCGCTAATCCCGCTTATTCTAGTAGTGCAAAGTTGCTAAATTCGCGACGTTTAGCTTGTCGCTATATGTCGATAAGTTTTTTTTCTTTTTAGCGACATTGTGCGACTCATTTAGCGACGTTATATTGACTTGGCAATACTGCCATATCAGCAATTTGCGACGGGCAGCGACGTGTTTAGCCACGTGTATAGCGATATGGATAGCGACATACTCAGCGACATATTTAGCGACGTATGTAAACGTCGCTAAACGTCGCAAAATGTCGCTAAAGATACAGTAAAAAAGTAAAAAAATGAATATCGAGTTGTTTCCAAACTATTCTATCTGCAGTTTATGAATTCACAATTTGTACAAATAAACCCGGAGCAACCCTCCGTTGAATTTGCTAGGTTCGCCGATCCCCTTCGGTTGAACACTCAACACCGGTAAATTAACATACATTTAATACGAATAATATAGTAAAATTTAAAGAAAATGAACATTGAGATTACAAACCGAGTAAGGGAAAAATCTCGTCGTAAAAAATACAACAAATATCCACACAACTGAGTCTGAAAGCCTCGTCCTAAAGAATACAAAAAATAATGTCTGAATGCCTCAAAAATAAAGAATATTCATAAATGACCAAATATCATAGGTCTGAAACACAAACAATGAATAAACAGTCCTAACTAGGACTATTGCGGATCTGCAGGAGGATGACCACCGGCGTGCATCATGGATAAGAGTAGATCATACTGCTTCCGTAAAATCGACACCGATGTCGATGGAGAAGGCAGTAACGTCGGTGGAGTCTGTGTCGATGAAGGCGCACCAGGAGGACGTATCTGCTCCAATTCGGCTAGTTGATGGTTGTATGAATCCATGGTAGATAACAGCCTCGTACTGCTATGAACTATTGAATCATGCATTATCGTCAGCCTCTCGCCCATGGACAGCTGTGATGTCTGCAGCTCCGTTATGCTGCGCTCTGTCGATGCTCTAAGATCAGTTGTCATATCCCGGAGCTCCATTATGCTGCGCTCGAGCATATCAAATCGTGCGATGAGCATCGCATCATCCGCCTGCGACTGGGACAGGGACTGCTCCTCCATCCTTCGCAGCAACTCGTCACGGAGAGACAATCTGACGGTCAAAGGTCTCCTGGACTCGGGTCGACGACTACGAGGGCTGTAGCAAATGCGCACTTGCCGTGGAGGCCCTAGATGACTCTGTCGCAACAAGGGTGCCATAGGATCCCATACCATAGTACGTATCCCTCTGAGACTATCATCAGCGGTCACCCACAGCTCATCCACCGACGGAGCTGGAGAGGGTATGCGAGGAAGTACCAGCCTCTCCCGCTGAGTCCACATCTACAATATTTGTTACAAGAGGTAGCTCGTCCTCCTGATAAGCTATTTTGTCAACGTCAAAAGTATTTCTAGCTTTAGTCTTGCATACTGCCCACCAATCCGACCTCGCTGGCCCCCGTCTAGGATAAGTTGTAAAGTATACGAGCTGAGCCTGACTTGATAGGACAAATAGTTCGTAGCCTTGATATCTAAGCTTGTAGTTTATATCCACAAGATCATGCTTGTCAATTTTCTAATATTGATCTTGAATCGGATCGAACCATTCACACTTGAATATCATGATCTTAGCAGGTTATTTGCCATAATTATATGTCAACTCCACAATCTCTCGTAAGATGTCAAAGAAATTATTGTCTGGATCGACGTCTTTGTAGTTCGAAGATTTGATACACAAACCACTATTTTTCGTGGAATCAAGATCCAGAAAGCTATCTCTGATCGGAGCATTTGTTGACTTGAACCTAAACCCATCCACACAGAAACTTGGTCATATTTTGACGGCAGTAATTGGTCCCTTGGCTAGAGTTCTAATAGATTCAATCTTGGGTGTTATTAGACGATCGACCTAAATACCAAAGTAGCGATAGTACGTTATTTATTGTGCAAGTGCATACAGAAAAAGTAATTACCATGCACCTTACATATACACTCAACCAAGAAGGAAAATGGTGTCACATTTCTTGTTCTACTTATTCATCTGTTATGTAGGGTCTAACCGACCTCAGTTTATCATTATATGTGCTAAAAAATAATGAAGCAACTGCTGATTAGTAGCATAATAGTAGCTTATACTATTACATTGAGATGACGTAAACATGGACGTATTAATTACTTACCCCTATACCTTCTCCACTTCATCCTCGTCGCAATTGAGTAATATATACAACTGAGCAACCCTTAGCTCGTCGTCATTCAAATATCTCTTCTTCATTTTTCTCGAAAGTTTTTCGGACGCATTAAATACTTTCAGTATTGCATCATTAGATTCCTGATATCCGTCGTCGTTTCTCGGAGCTCTCATTCTATTAGTAGTAACATAAGATTTGAAATACGTCAAGCAAAAGTTTGTAATCTCCTCGAGAACATAAGCTTTATAAATCAAAATTAACCTCTCCATAAATACGTGACAATCGTGGCTCTTTATACTCACCAGTTTGTTCTCCTTGAGGTCGACGCATCTTCTCAAGTTCGACACGTACCCGTCTGGAAATTTTAGACCATGAATCCACCTACAAAGTCTCCCTTTATCCTCCTTCTCCAGTGAAAAAACTGACTTATGCTGCTTTAATATTCCATTTTCCTCCTCTATCAAATGCAACACAGGACGTCTACATATTTCTTCTAAGTCTAACCTGACCTTCGGATTATCTTTTGTCTTCCCCTTTACCTTAATTATAGTATTAATTATGTTATCAAACACATTTTTCTCGATATGCATGACATCAAAGTTATGTCTGATCAGATTGGTGCTCCAATATGGCAGATCCCAGAATATATTCCTCTTCGTCCAGTTATGGGTGTGACCAAATCCGTCATACGTGTACCCTTTAGCAGGCTATTTGATAGCACTTGGTAAATCTTTTACCTCTTTCCATATCGTGTATCCGGACTACCTTGGCGGTGGATTGGCCTTCTCTACAACACCCGCACAAAAAATATTCATGTTCCTCTGGTACGGATGATCCTTTGGCAGAAATTGTCGATGAAAATCAAAGAAGCACAGTTTGCCTCCATGTTTCAAACAGAAAGCCTTAGTGCGGTCCATGCAATACGGACATGAGAGACGACCATGGGTGCTCCATCCCGATAATATTTTATAGGCCAGAAAGTCGTTGATGGTTCACATAAGTGCTGTCCTCATCTGAAAATTCTGCTTTCTAGAAATATCGTATGTGTTGGCACCTACTTCCCGCAGCTGATTCAACTCATCTATCAAAAGCTGTAAATATACATCGATGTTCCTCTTTGGAATGTTCGGACCCGGGATAATAATGGTTAGGAACATATACGGAGTCTTCATGCACATCCAAGGCGGTAGATTGTACAGAGTGACGATCACTGGCCAACACGAATACTAGGAGCCCAAAAGTCTGAATGGGGTAAAACCGTCGGAGGAGAGCCCCAATCTGATATTACGTGGATCCGAAGCAAAATCTGGATACTCTCGATCAAAGTGCTTACATGATTCGCCATCGGATGGATGATCTAATACTCTTTCGATCTGTTTCCGCCTGTGCCAACTCATGTTTTCTGCAGTCTCCTTCACCATAAACAACCACTGCAACCGCGACGTCAAAGGCAAGTAGTGCATCGAATTGGTAGGTTTCTTTGCACCGACAGACTTTCCTCTTCCAGTGGCTTTGTAGCAATCAGCACCACAAAATCTGTACGTATCTTCATCATTTTTATTTTTGTAGTACAACGTGCACCCGTTGCGACATGCATCGATTTTCTCATATCCCATCCAAAGTGATCTCACCATCCTCTTAGATCGATAGAAGTCTTTAGGAAACTTTGCACCCTCTGGTAAGATCTCTATAATCAAATCTATCAGTTGGTTATAGCATTCTTGCGATATGTTAAAATCAGACTTGATGCTCAACAATCTTGTAACCACCTCCAACGGTGAATGATCTTCACAACCAGGATATAATGGAGTCCTTGCATTCTTCAACAACTCCATGAACTTTGCAGCATCGGTATTCGGTGCCTCCTCAGCTGCATCTTGATTGTCTGGATCGAAACTAGGCTCCGCCGCATCAAAAACCATGTTCACCCACCCGTCGTCGTAAGCAGCGTGGTCATGGACATCCATATACGGCTCCACATGAGGCTCCGACTCCGATGCTAAAGACACAAGATCTCCGTGAGCGGTCCACTGATAGTAATTCGGCGTGAAACCCTTCGAGTACAAATGACATATAACTTTCACTTCTGGATGATATTTTAAGTTGCGATATCTCACACACGGATACTTAATTTTGGTACCGTCTATGTACTGAGGGAACGCCTTGGTGAACTGCAGGAACTGTTGTACACCCTCAATGAATTCATCCCACACACCGCACATGTCATCAGGATGACGATTGTACATCCACGAACGATGACGCAGATAGTAATTCATATCCATTTCTAGATACTTCTGCAAAAATGAATAAACATCGTTCAAGTATATACTCATCGTTAAATATAGTACATGCACTGATACTCCTAATCCTAGCATATATACTCATCGTTAAATATAGTATAATTCTCTTTAGGAAGCTAAGAACTGCTCTAACTTGATACATAATGCCCTTGAATGTTTTATCAACCTCATCCCTTTACATCTAGTGTTTGTACTGACAATACCTGCTATTTGAAGCCCTATACACCAAGTTAGAGAATGCTCCTTAAGTCAAGAAACTGCCACTATAGATGCATATATTGTGGAGCTGGGTTTCGATAAGGTAGAGGATCCTCAAGAGACGATCCTTACATTGGTGATTAGGGAGGATCCATTGTAAGTATTGGCCTATAAATCAAATTACTACGAAGACTTAAGTCATTTTTGTTGTCAAATTTTAATATGAATCATTCTAAACCTAAATTTTACAAGACTTAAGTCATTAAACAAATTGGCCCAAATGTAACTATCCAAGTTGATTGTTAATTAATTCAAGTTGTAAACTTTAACAAGAATTTAAGAGTTCAAAACCGAAGTAACCGATCCGCAAAAAAGAACCGGCTGAACCTTTCTTATTGTGGTTAATCACAAATACCCCTAACTCAATCTAAATAAATAAAACATAAGTTAGGGTTAGGGTGTTAAGGACGAATATCTTGACCATGAAAAATTTATCAATCCACTTGGTATGAAGCCCAGGCCGACCAATATTAGGGGGACAAGCTTGACGATTGTCCTAGACCCCTCAAACGGGCAAGGCCCCAAAACATGGTCCAAAGTTACTTACAAGATAATCCTTCCAATGGGAAGTCCCAAACATGCACTGGACCTACTTAAGTAGAACTTTGTAGTAATGTGTCGTCTCTTGAGGATCGGGTTAGGATTAGGGTTTACACCCTCTATGACAGTCTGTGTCATGTTTGTGTCATGTCTGTGTCAGTGTCATGTCATATGCATCTGTGTGTGTGTGTGTGTGTCTGTGTGTGTGTGTGTGTGAGAGAGAGAGAGAGAGATCGGGTTAGGGTTAGGGTTTACAACCTCTGTGATAGTCTGTGTCGTGTATGTGTCAGTGTGTGTGTGTCGTGTCTGTGTCATGTGCATCTGTGTGTGTGTGTGTGTGTGTGTGTGTGTGAGAGAGAGAGAGAGAGAGATCGGGTTAGGGTTAGCGTCATGCCGTGTCTGTCACATGTGTGTGTGTCGTGTTTGTGTCTGTGTCTGCCACGCGTGTGTGTGTCGTGTCTGTGTCAGTGTTATGCCGTGTCCTGTGAGAGAGAGAGAGAGAGAGAGAGAGGGAGAGAGAGAGAGAGATAAAGGGTTTACCTAGAGGAGGAGAAGGGGGATGCCGGATGCCGGAGGGTGCAGTTCGCCGCAGAGGGGGGCGGGAAGAGGGGGGAGTTTTTGAAAAATTGGGGGAAGATTTCGACAGAAGGGGGGAATCGAAACCTATATTAAAATTTTAGCGACGTTTAGCGACGTCAACTTATGACGTCACTAATAAAAATATTTTGCGACGTTATAGACGTCGCTAAAAGAGTCGCTAAATATCAAAAATACTAACGTCGCTACATACGTCGCTAAATCATAAAACTCAGTGACGTTTAGCGATCTTAATTAAACTTATAGCGACTATTCTTTTAAAAAACTGAATTACAGTCGCTAAACGTCGCTATATGTCGCCAAACAGCGACTTATAGCGACGTTTCCTTTTGGAGTCGCTGAAATATTTAATATTAGCGACGTTTTACTTTGACGTCGCTAAAAACGTCACTATTTCATCATATTTTGGTAGTGACGGTTCAATCGGTTGATCCGTGAATCGGTAACTTTTTCAGTTCGGTCTAGTTTTGATCCACCATTTTTTTCAAAATTCGATTGTAAATTAATATTTTTATAAAAATTAATGTCCATAAGTGATTAAAATTTTGACCACTTAGATTAACCCATAGTTGAACCAACTGGTTGAACCAATTTGATCCGATCCAGTGTCTTGGTCGCATCGATCTCCGGTCCTATTTTTAGAACTCTGGTTATAACATATTGTTATACATATGATTGGGTGAGAATATGGAAACATATATTTATTAACAAGACCAAATACCACATAACTTATTATACCAAATACCACATAACTTATTATGCTAACTAAGATTTACTCAGAGGACTAAAATGGTCATACCCCAAAGTTGGTGAGTTCCTCCTCACCTTCTCCCAGAAGAAGTAATTCTCAATTTCATACTAGTCTGCGGCGTTCTTGTCCTGGTCCTTGTCCTTGTAATCGGTTTCCCATATATCTCCCTTATCTGTAACTCCACTTCCTTCCCTCCCCCCCCCCCCCCAAAAAAAAGTCTCTCACTTCCTTTCTTTCTTTCCATGTCAATTATATACAACCACTTCAACACCTAGGTCTCTCTGATGAGAGGAAGCAGAAGTTGATCTCGGCTCCATTGATGGGGAAAGAGAGCTTGTGGAGGTTCGATCGTTCCATGGCGAGCGGCAGACCGGGGAACTCCAACCTAGGCCAGCATCAGCAGCAGCAGCAGCAACAAGAAGAAGAAGAGAAGCAGATCTCTTTCAGCATCCAACCATCTTCTTCTACTTCCATGCATGGGAACTTCATGTAAATGATGATCATAGCTCAGGAGAATAACTCATGCCTTGGTTTTGTTTCTTTTTCCTCTTATATATGCATGGGTGTGAAATTAACTCATATGTCATGCCAACATAGTAGAGAGAAACCCATGTCATAGATTTTGTTCTTTCTTCCTTTCTTTTAATTATGATGAAATTTCTTTTTTTTATTTATTGTATATATATATATATATATATATATATATATATATATATATATATATACATAAGTTTTTTTTTTGATGGTTTGAGAATTTAGGTTACTAAGTAAATACTTCAACAAGTCATTCATCCAAGAAAAGGCAAGTTATTGTCTTTAATCACATATGATTGATGAGATCGTGAACAAGAATGATCAGAGAATAATATTATGCATAGATCATTGAATGGTTTCGTGTCTTATGAATATGCACATATTTTGATTTTTCGTTTCCTTTTTTTTTTTCCTGAGATAAACACATATTTTTTATATCTTTTTTCCTTTGTTATTTCTTTTGAATTTTTAGCAGGAACAAGGATACAACAGGGGCTTATGACTTGGGTGAACTGGATCAAGCTTTGTTCATGTACTTAGATGGCCAGGATCACTCCTCATCAGTCCAAGAACAAAGACGTGAGCTAGCCATTAATTAAATTCCATACATATATAACATACATATCATTTGCTTCTTCTTAATTCTTTGATCTATATATATATGTATATATATGATCAGTAATAGCTATAGATATATTAGGTAGATGTTGAGACTCCTCTCAAAAGTTCATTGGAGTCATGAGAACATCATGGCAAACAGTTCATCCACTCTATTTTGACCATATATTATGGTCGGGAAAAGTGTTCAGAAATTGGAATCTGGATTTTTTGGAAAAAAAAAAATATCATGGCACATATTTTCTTATCTTTTTTGCTTTTTGGGATTTTTTTTTTTTGTGAAGACTACGACATGCAACAAACTACTCATCATGATCTCTATGAAAAATTCTTGTACTAGTAAAGGTACATATGAATTTCTTCTCTCTCTCTCTCTTCCTTTTTTACTTTCTTCTTTCTAGAATGAGAGAGAGCTACAAATGCATGATATAGCTCTAGAGCTTTTTCTCTCTCTATAAATTTTTTTTTTTTTAAATAAGAGTAGCAAGAAGAACTACCAATTAACATTGATCATAGTCTTCTTCAGGAGATTTAATGCTTGCAGGGCTTCTTCATCTGTGCAGAAACTCTGAACATCTTTCCTTCTCGGCCCATGCATGTAGAGCCATCATTAACCAAGGTACTTACATACATAAATACAACATTCAAAATAAGCGCAATTCCTTTTTGCGATATGTTATGACTTGTATACTTCTTAATTTTCTTAGGTTGGAATGAGTTTAGGCTCTCCGGCAAGTACTAGTAGCGCATCGAAGAGGACGCCGGAGCCGTCCATGGAGCTGGGGAGCTCGAGAAGTGATCCAACCGCCGCCGCGACGGAACCAGCTGGAAAGGAGACGAAAGCAGCAGCAGTGAAGGTGAAACCCTAGCTGGATCGATATACAAACCCTAAACTTTTTTTTTTGTTTTCTCGTCCCATTGTGCAGTAGTGAAGCTTTCCAATAGTATTAATGTCTCTGTCGGGCGTGCAGAAGGAAGGGAGCAAGAAGGGGACACAGTCGTGCTCGGAACATGAAGGGCCCAAGACACCTGACCCAAAGGTCAGACTCGATCGATCGGCTGCAAAATATTAAGCGCATTTATGGCACTTGTATAGATTAAATTTTATATATATTATTCTTTAACGCTTGTCTCCTTGTTCAGACATTGAGAAGGCTTGCTCAGAACAGGGAGGCAGCAAGAAAAAGCAGACTTAGAAAGAAGGTCAGTACTCAGCCAGCAGCCGAATATAAAGAAAAATGTAACCAAGGAGGGATCGGATTTCCGTACATCCTTACATGTTCTCCGAAATAAGTAGTTGAATGGACTTTTTTGACCGTTTAGATTAAAATTTTAAATTATTCAATTTTTTATCATATTTTAATCTAATCTGAACGATCAAAAAATATAATCTAACTGTGCTTACTATTTGGACAACATTTCCTGAAAAATGTTAACTAAGACGTGTCAACTTCGATTTGATTTCCAACAGGCTTACGTTCAACAACTAGAGACCAGTAGGATCAAGCTAAATCAGCTAGAGCAGGAGCTTCAGAGAGCTAGAGCTCAAGTACACTACTGAACCTGTAGTCTTTTTAATCACTTTCTTCCATGAACCTTCATCATCATCATCTTGATTTTATTTTGACCTAATTTTTCAGGGTGCCTTCTTTGGTGGAGGCGGCCTAATGGGAGACCAATTAGGCCTACAGTCCGGCATCGGCAGCCTCAGCTCAGGTCTGTACTGATCGGAACAAAATATTATTGCTATTTGCTTGCTTGACGGTCGAATCGATGATTTGATCAGTTTTTGTGTTATTTGGAAAGATGCGGTGGTGTTCGACATCGAGTACAGGAGGTGGCTCGAGGAGCACCACAGGCTGATGTGCGAGCTGCGGGCGGCGGTGCAGGAGCACCTGCCAGAGAACGAGCTGCGGCTGTACGTCGAGAACAGCCTGGCGCACTACGACGAGATGTTCGGACTCAAGGGGATGGCTGTCAAGTCCGACGTCTTCCACCTCGTGTCCGGCGCGTGGAAGAGCCCCGCCGAGCGCTGCTTCATGTGGATGGGCGGCTTCCGTCCCTCCGAGCTCATCAAGGTCCTCCCATACCCCAACCCTAATTTTACCTACTCCATTTTGTGTTCCGTAATTATCTCAATTAATCAATAATGTCGTTACGATACAAATAACATGCATCGCATGGATGATGTGTAATACAGGCACGAATCACTGGATTGAAATCTATACTACTAGTCTATACTAGTAAATAATAAAAAAGTGAGGCTTCACATTAAAAAATTCGGTTCCTAAAATATTCTTTTTTTTTTTTTTACAATTTAAAATTACTAATTAAATTTAATTTTGGATAGTTAGGTTATTATGTCTGGAAAAAAAAATGATTGTTTGCTCTTTGCAAGATGTAAAAACTTAATGAGTTTTACTCTTCTCAAGTAGTAAAAAATAAAAAATATATTATTTGTCCTTCCAAATAGTACGAAATACAAGACATGCGCATATATACTAGTATAATTAATTCAATAAGTAATTGCAACGGCGGACCCAAAATACTGATTTTTTTTCCATATATATATATATATATATATATATATATATATATATATATATATATACTAATACAAGGTGATTTAGAAGAGTTTGAACCATCTAAGCTGTTTGCAAATACTATATTAATTTTTACTAATATAAGGTGGCTTGAAAATGTCTCAAAATTGGGCCGTATAAGCTATTTATAAATACTTCATTAATTATTTTAAAAAATTAACAAATTATTTAACTACATAATACGATTTATTTATTTATAACTAATAAATAAATGGTTAAGGTGGGAGATATTTTTCTTAGTTGATTCTTCAATTCTTAGGAATGATAGTTTTTTTTTACTCGCACGTTTTATATATATATATATATATATATATATATATATATATATATATATATATTCCGTAAAATGGTGGAATGTTACGTAGACGGCATTACAGTCAAAATCCTTTTCAAGGACAATCATCTTCAATACTTAAGAACGACACCAGCTCAAAATGAATTTAAAACAAAATTATAGATATTGCCAGCTACTATGGAGCTAGGGCAGAACCAGAAATTCAAGTTTGGATAGACTGGAGTGGACATAAACTAGATGTGGGCCAACTAATGTAAAAAAAAATTAAAAATATTGGGGGGTTTGGGATGTGTGGTCTATACATGGTTTGGCCTATGCTGGCGAGTTTCAAAGTTTCCAAAGCTAGGAACTACCGCAGTCATGAATCAAATTAATCTGAATATATGCTTGTTAATATCTTAGTATCTTCGTGGACTATTAAATTCCGCCTACGGATCCGATCATTTTATTAGTTGATATTCATTAATCAAGACTATATATGAAAATAATCTAAGGTCTATGACGAGGCATTTTTTTTTCTAACATGAGGAACAGGTCATATAGAGAGCTGATATTTAGCTACGACTATTGGTGAACCATTTCTGTTGAAAGGTCTACATTGATGAAGAGAATGCTTACATGACTTATCAATAGTTATAGTCCATGGTTAGATGGAAGAAATTGATTTGTTCTAAGGAGACTATGGCAAATGATTCTTGTCATAATGGAAGAGGAGTTGGTGGTATGGAGGAGGCGTTGGGTAGATGAATTGACAGTTAGAAGGCTGTGGAAGGTTTACCTAGAACGGAGGGGTTGTGCCCATGCCTCCATATTGTCCATAAAAGTGATGTTGGTTTCTACATGAAATTGGAAGAGGAAAGAATCAGGCCATATAAATGTGTGTGTACACACACTATTTAGCCCTACAAGAATATTGTCCTTTATATCCTTCTCCCACCCCCACCCCCACACGCAACAACAACAACAACAACAACAAAACTTTACTCTTATTCTCTACTACAAATGGAAGAATTTGTTATATAAAAAAAAAAAATTTAAAATTATATTAAAATATTTTAAATTTGATTTGGATATATTTTAATTATGATTTGTTATCGATATATTTTTAGAATTTTAGATATGTGTTTAGTTAGATAATATTATATACTTAGTTTAAATATAATTTGAATATTATATTTATTTTTGAATTTGTTATATATTAATGTAGTTAGAAAGATTTTAGAATTTTTAATTTATTTATACTACGTGAGAGATACATACGGGTAGTTAGAATTATTTTAATTATTTTAATTTTTTTAAATTTTTTAAATTTTTTAGTGGAGAATATACATACGACATAGACGTCTCATTTTTGCCCAGTTTCTAAGCCATATTATAATAAGTACTTACATTTATGTGAATTGCATGTACAATTTTTTATGATATTATTAAAAAATTAAATTAAAATTAAAATTATATTAAAATATTTTAAATATGATTTGAATATATTTTAATTTGACTTTGTTATAGATATATTTGTAGAATTTTGGATATGTGTTTATTTAGATAATATAATATACCTCAAATATAATTTGAATATTAAATATATTTTAGGATTTATTAAAAAAAATGCGGTAGTTTAATTGATCAAAAATCCGTTGATCCTTTTTTTTTTTTTTTTTTTTTTTTTACTAAAAATATAAATCTGGCGAGATTTTGCTTTTGCACTTTAACATTATAGTGTTAGGAATTTATATCTAAGCAACACTGTTAATGCTTTGTTTTGGTACCCATATACACACAGGTGTGGACCCTCCTAGCCAGAGTTTTTAGTTTTCTTCTATATTCTTTTTTCTTTCTTTCATATTATTACTTTAGTTCTTGTTGAAAAAATAAAGAACTTACAACATTCACAGTGAAGATATTCTAAACACATACTCTAAATTATTAGAAATTGTATAAATTACTACTTTTGGAGTGTTCCTTTAATATTGGCACACAATGATACACTCCAAATAAATACTTCATATTAACCTCATATTTTTTCTCTATGTTTTATATTTTTATTTTTTCTTCCCTGTTTTGTAGAATTATTCCTCCCTCTTTTCCATCTTTATTTTTTGTTCCCTTTTGGTGGGTCCAGAAACTAATATAGCCAAGCTAGGACATTGTAACGTACATTTTTTTTGGGCTCCATCGTGGTGGAATAAATGCTCTAAAGGCATATTTGTAAATATTTTAAATATTTTGATAGCTATAATTATACATGAAATATTTCTAGGACTTAGAATAATTTCTGGAATATCTCCTTAGAATAATTCTTGGAATATTCTTATTCCAGAAGGTTCTTATAAGCCTTTAAGGCACTATAAATAGGGGGTAGATTCATTTGCTTCTTACCACCAAAAAGTTGTAAACTCTCTCTAGTATAATAAAAATTTTAATATTCCAAAGTCTCTTTTGCTCCAAAAATTTTTCATTCTCGCCTTAGCAATCAAGCTAAGCCTTTAGGGGAAGGCTTGCAAAGGTCTTCGAGTAGAAAGTTCGTGCGCCGCACGGATCGAAGTGCAGAAAAAATTACTAAGTCCGTGACAATTGGTATCAGAGCGAAGGCTGGTTGGTGACATGTCAACATCCGAGAGCGTCCAGGAGAGGCCCGAGTCTCCTAAAGAGAGTAACGCCAAGACCAACAAGAGGGGCAAGAGCAAGGAGCCTACGACGGGGTGTACCCTTACCGATCTTGCAGAACGTCTCGAGATCTTGGAGATGGGCTCGAGGGAGATAGGGATACGCATTGGTCTCGCAGAGCAAAGCAACGCAAGGCTAGAAGAATTCTATAATGGGTTGGAGAGTGACGTCGCTTGGTCTATGGCAATATTCCGGGAGAAAATCCAAGAGATATGATCCGCATTTGAGGAGGAGCTCAAAGCACATCGTGCGGAGATTGAGGACTTGCACCGAAAGGTCCGAGGCTACCAGGAGCTAAAGACCGTGGTAGAGAGTTACGAAAAATTCAAGACCAGAGTTGCTCTTTTAGAGAAGGCCGTTGTGAACGATGGACCTTCGAGTAGGGAGGCACCGAGAAAAAAGATCCCGTGCCAAAATCCTTCGGCGGGGTACGAGATGCCAAAGAAGTGGAGAACTTCTTGTGGAACGTGGAGCGATACTTCAAGGCGTCGCACATCGAGGATGAGGCCGAGAATGTAAACATTGCTTCACTATATTTTACCGACGATGCTATGTTGTGGTGGCGTCGTAGGTGCGTGAAAATAGAGAATGGTTTATGCTAGATTGAGACTTGGGAGGATCTCAAGAAGGAGATCCAGTCTTAGTTCTACCAGAGGAATGTGGAGTTTGCGGTGAGGCAGAGCTTGCGGCAACTCAAGCACACATGGACAATACTCAAAGTGTACGTTGCGGAGTTCACACGCTTGATGCTTGCGATATCTAGCATGAGCGAGGAGGATCACTTATTCTTCTTCCTCGATGGATTTCAACCGTGGGCGGCTTAAGAATTGCAGTGACAGAGGGTGCAAGATTTTAACGCCACCATGGCAGCAACCGAGAGGCTCGTCGAGTACAGGTGGAATGACAACATTTCCAAGGCCAAGCCAAAGACCACCAAGAAGAGTGGTGGGGGAGAGTAGGAGATCTCTCCTAAAGAAGGTCCATTCGAGTGAAAGAAGCATGAAAAAGACCAACCCGAGCGGATAGTTTCGTGCTTCATATGTGAAAAAAATTACTATGCTCGGGATTGCCAGAACAGGAGCAAGTGTGTCAATGCCGTCCAAAGCGAGGAAGTGGAGGATGAGGAGTACGAAGTGGGAGAGCACATGGAAGCGTTGTGCTTACTCATCGCCGTTAAGACCAAGTATGTTGTGTCGAAGACTACGAGCAGGGAGCTCATGTACGTTGACGTGAGGATCAATGGCATGAGCACACTGACGTTGGTTAATACATGCCCCACTTATAACTTTATCTCGGGCGCGGAGGTCCGTCGCTTGGGTCTAGCTTTGGAAGAAGATTCAAGGAGGATGAAGGAGGTCAACTCAGTTGCTCGCCCCGTTCAGGGGTAGCCAAGGGAGTTCGCTTAAAGGTAGGACATTGGTCTGATGTTGCCAATTTTACAGCTACATCATTGGGCGACTTCAAAATGATACTTAACATGTATTTTCTAATCACGGCGAAGGAGGTTCCGATGCCACACTTGGGAGTCGTCAGCTGCTTGCATGGTGAGTATTGCACGAGGTGAGTCATCAAAAGAAAAAGTTGTCTCTGCCATTCAGCTCAAGGAGAATAACAAAAGGGAGACGACCTACTTACCGATGCTCGAGAAGGAAGATATTCCAAGTGAGATCGAGGGTGTTATAGAGGAGTGTCCCGAAGAGTCACTTCCGTGGAGGAAGGTGGATCGTGCTAACCAAGCCGGACAAAGGTCAGGAGAAGCATGTCGTGAAATGCGAGAAGGCAGGTGCGGCAAAAATATGTATACAGAAGTTGAGTGGTTCGTGCAACGAGTTGCTCGAGGATCGTGGTGGACATTCAGATCGACAGAGTCACAACATGACTCGCATGTATGGAGGTATGGAAGACTATGTGAGCCCACGAGATAAGGTGGATCGTCGACCAGATAGACTGTTCGAGCCTCTTTTTGTGCCAAGGAGGGTACAGACCTTGGAACAAGGTGATGCGGTGAACCAGTTTGCTTTCGATTTTGAGGAGAAGATGGACAAGCCTAGGGAGGGCCATACGAGAAGGAAAAAGAAGGAACGACGCGTGGCGACTCGTCGACGAGGACGTCGACGAAACAGGTAGGGGGGAATGTAACACATATTTTTTTTGGGCCCCACTATGGTGGAATAAATGCTCTAAAGACATATTTGTAAATATTTTAAATATTTTGTTATCTATAATTATGCATAGAATATTCCTAGGACTTAGAATAATTTCTGAAATATCTGCTAGAATAATCCTTGTAATATTCCTATTTCAGAAGGTTCTTGTAAGCCTTTAAGGCACTATAAATAGGAGGGAGATTCATTTGCTACTCATCATCCAAAAGTTGTAAACTATTTATAGTACAATAAAGTTTTTAACTCGACCTGCGATAAAAAGTGTTTGGTCCAAGCCAAATATTCCAATATCTCGTTTGCGCCACAATTTTCTCACTCATTCTCGTCTTAGCGATCAAGCTAATGCTATGGGAGAATGTTGTGCAGGAAAAATCACTAAGTCCGTGACAAGCTCCTATTCTAGAGTGTCTATTAGTTTTCTAACAATTTTTAAGTATGAACAAGTACTCATTGCAGCCTTCAAGTGCTACAGAATTTGATTAAAGTCAAAATGTAGCACTCGAAACCTCTCTCATTGTGGATGCTCTAATAAGTACGAGGTCTTGATAGTCACTCGTCGAAGTTATGGTTGGTTCATATATATATATATATATATATATATATATATTAGATTCTATATAATATTCTTTTAAAAAAATGTCACCTTGAAACTTTTTGTGCGTCCGTCATTTGGTACACATTGTCTACATCATCTTTTGCAAGCTCAAATCAATAAAAAAAAAAAAATTAAGAACTTTTGTTTATTTGAATCATATACGGAATACTTAAGCCCTTCAACAATTTAATTATAGAGAACAAAATTCCTCATTGCAAGCAAATCTTTAATATTTCAATGAGCACTTCAGCCAAGCTCTCTCTCAGAAGGAGGGGGGAAAAAAAAACCTTCTGCATATGTTCATTTTGCCCTAATATATATTTTCATAGACAAAACATATGTATACTTGATAGCCTTTCCTATATGACTATTTAATATCTAAAGTCAATGCTTCACTTCCATATCAATTTATATTTTTTTCCTGCACTATAATTGAACAATTTCATTGCATGCAATTGCAATTGCTATTGCTAATTATTTATATTCTTTTTTGTTTGGTGAAATGTGGAATATTGTTTAGATTCTTTTGAACCACGTAGAGCCGTTAACCGAGCAGCAAATACTAGGCATATGTGGGTTGCAGCAATCAACGCAGGAGACGGAGGAAGCACTGAGTCAAGGGCTGGACGCACTGTACCAGACCCTTTCTGACACCGTCGCGTCCGACGCTTTGAATTGCCAGTCCAACATGGCCAACTACCTGGGGCAGATGGCCATCGCCATGAACAAGCTCTCCACTCTCGAAGGTTTCGTTAGACAAGTAAGCCATTCTACGTACTTGCATGCATGGGGGAAGAACGAAAATTTTAAGATTGGTTTTCGCAATTTTGAGGAATTTGAAACTGCATTCTCATGTGATTTCTCTAATCTATACTACTATATAATAAGAAAATGTTGAGTACAAATTTTTGTTCCAAAAATATCTTATATCTATGTTTACTAATTAAAAGTTTATTAAATTGAACATAAATAGTTAGATAATTACGTAAAATTAATAGTTGTTTCTTCTTTTCATGTAGTAAAAAAATTATGAAACTATTATTTAGTCTTTCTAAATAATAAAATATGTACTAGTTCCATTTAAATCAAGCAATTACTTAGACGGGTACTTAAGAGTTCAAGATTTGTAGAATTCTGACCTCTGAAAACAAAAAATGTAGTTCTTCCTATAAATTTTAGTACTAATTAAGATAATTTTTAATTTTTGTTGGCTTAAATTTACATGCATGATCATTGACAAGCCATTTCGTGCAAATAAACATTAATGCTTTCATCACTCTAGTCCCTTCAAAATTGGGTGAAATAATAATAATAATAATAATAATAATAATAATAATAATTTAACAAAAATGTGGTCTATATTAATTAAAATTTGAGAGGTAATGTGACTTTTTAAGATTTTTGAGATGTTCGAAACTTTGTACACGCTACGTTGCATATCTTTTGGGTCCACTGTCTCCAATTCCTACCAAATAAATGGAAGAAATAATATGTTCCGGTGGCGCGATCCACTGATCTTTCATCATCCAATCAAGATCTTATACATCTTTCCAATAACTACAATGGTCTTTTTAAGGTGGAGAAGATTATTTCATCAATATTGATATAGACCGGTACCTATTAATATAGACCTAAATTTAGCAGGATTTTTTTAAGGTGGACTTATTAATAACTTTCGTGACGTTCTTTTCGTAGTTCTTGATTTTTCTAATTTTTATGATAGAAAGAACAAATTTTGGTTGCTATTTATGATCTAACTAGATTGGATTTGTTCATAAAAAAAGTCAAATATAGAAACTGAAGAAGTATTTGAGAGAAATAATTCATGAATGTTTATTCATCTCATAATGGACGCTATATAAAGATTTGCGTTACCATATATGATTGTACTCTTGTATGGTAATTACTAAATATAATATATTCCTACCATGTACGAATTCTATTATATATGATAGTATTCTTATATGGTAAGTACTAAACACAATATATTCCTACAGTTGGAAATCGGACACGTCCTGCAAGCGTTCCGACACCGTATCTGAGAGTGCCAGCAACGAAAACTTTAGGCCAACCCAACTGAGATAACCAACCCCTGTCTAACGAACACCAAACATAGAAAAAGACAAGTATATGACGGTGAATACGTCACCTGGACAAATTTTAACATTTATAACTCAGGTGAAATTACAAGATTGACAAAATCAATGTTGAACCCTTTGCCCTAATAGATTCAACCCCCTCGCCACACTCAAGAAGAAAAGAAATATATTACAATTAAAATCGCTCACAAACCCATAAAAATTTTTCTAACCAAATTTGACGACTCTCCGATTAGATCTCCTTCTTCCTTCTCTCTTGGATGGCGAAGTCCTAACAGCAAAGCACGGACTTTCTCTTAGATTTTCTGTGGATGAGCACCCTGAATCTCTACATTGTGCTTTACTTTGTGCCTCCACCATCCTCCTATATTTATAGGATGAAAAATTATATTTTAGGTCATAATAGGATTTCCTAAATAGAAAATCTTGAAATGAGAATCATATTCCACCTAAAATATCCCAACACCAATTATGAAAATCCAAATATGGTCAAATTAAATATTTGATACAAATTTAAAATATAATCAAATCTTACATTTAATGTAGATTTTTAAATTATATCAAATCAAATCTTTGACCATATTTGGGCTCCAAAATCTACTAAATCCAGACTGGACCCCAACAATCTCCCCCTTCAGTCTGATGAGAGGGTGTTGACCCCATGGCTTCTCAACTGGACTCCATGCTTGTCATCCCGCGACAGAGTTCCTGCTCCCCCATGCCACCGATCTCCGATCGATCCCCCGAGTTGCTTTGCATCTTCCTTCGTCTCCAGCTCCTCGACCGTCACGTCGACGCTAACTGTCATGTGTTACACCTTTTATACCACTGGGATCCTACCGAAATCAATAACATGGCTCAGACCAACGTTCCTAACTATCAGCCTCATCGTGAGTCTTGACTGCATGTTCCCGACTTCTGTCTTCCATCGAAACGTGTTAACATTCCGACGAGCTTTTTTACCCTTGGCTGGCCCAACCAAGCGGACCGTACGATTATCCCGAGATTCGAACTCCTGAATCTGTCCACCTTCGTGTCCGAACTTGAAGCTCCCCTATACATGCGTCCTCGAGCAGAATATCACACACTGTGCATGTCGTTGATGACCCGCAGCTCCTCCAGAACTGTGTGAACGGTGACGCTCCCGCCTCAGATTGAGTTTGCTACAAACCTTGATCTCCTCCCTGGCCTCGAACTGCTGAAATCAATGTCGCTCTGTGAAGCTTTGGCAAACCATCCGTCGCCAAAATCGGATCCGTGAAGCAACCCCCACCTAAAGACCAACCAATTGTCATGGGACCGACATACTGACCCTCAATATTTGGCTCATCACTATTCGTCGCTTTGTCTCGATGAACCGAATCCTCTGTAATCATTGGCTTACAAATCACCCAATTTTCTCCCGTTAAGGTGATCATACTAGTGTTCATCTGCTCCGTAGACATAGTTGCCAAAACCAAAATCATTAGCTCTGATACCAGATATTGGTATCAGACTATTATACTAGGGCTCTGATACCATTTGTTGGGAATATGATTTAACCCGAACTGGAGTTAGCCCATGAGGTGAGATATTGAACTGGGCCATATGCCTTAAAAGAAAATTATCATGTAAGGTCTGAACCAATCGCAATTATTTACACCTCAAGATTCCACCTACTATCATATGTGAGACTAAATTACCAACTCCATTGTCACACCCTCCTTTGAGCGCTCAACCAGATTGTTAGATTGTTTCTCGTTTTTGGTTGAGCTCTCAAAGGAGGGTGTGATAATGGAGTTGGTAATTTAGTCCCACATCGGATAGGAGGTGGGATCATGAGGTGTAGATAATTGGGATTGGTTCATGCCTTACATGAAAATTCTCCTTTAAGGCATATGGGCCCAGTCCAATATCGCACCTCATGGGCACTCCAACTTCGGTTCGGGTCAAACCGCGTTCCCAACAACTGGTATCAGAGTCCTGGTCTAATAGTCTGATACCAATATCTGGTATCAGAGCTACTGGTTTTGGTTTTGGCAACTATGTCTACGGAGCAGATGAACACTCGTATGATCACCCTCACAGCGAGAAACTGGGCGATTTGGAAGCCAAGGTTACGAGAATGGTTTCAGCGACTCTAATTGGTTCGAGACAGATGGTGCTGAATGTTCATGGATTATACGGGCTCTTCTCAAGGTAGAGTAGGAGCATCAACTACACGAATTGGCTTTAAAGGTGGATCTAACGAGTTTAATGTGGAGCAAGATGTTGTAGGTTGCACACAATGATGGTGTGGATAAACATGTCAGGTTTGGTAATGCGATGAACGTGTCAAGTTTGGTTCTATGGTCGAACGGATCGAGATGGCAATATGTTGGATCTCCTGGGTGCTCGGTTAGCGGGAACGAACAAATGTAGCCGGAGTGTGCTAAGGTTGTTCAGTTAGCAGGAATATAAAAAGGTAGCCGGGGTGTGCTAAGGATGCTCGGCTAGCGGGAACGAGCAAAGGTAGCCGGGGTGTGCTAAGGTTGTTCGGCTAGCAAAAATGAGCTAAGATGGTGATTGTTAGATTGTATCTTGTTTCTGGTTGAGCGCTCAAAGGAGGTTATGACAATGGAGTTGGTAATTTAGTCCCACATCGGATAGGAGGTGGAATCATGAGGTGTAGATAATTGTGATTGGTTCAGGCCTTACATGAGAATTCATGTTTAAGGCATATGGGCCCAGTCAAATATCGTATCTCATGGGCCAACTCCGGTTCGGGTCAAAGCGTGTTCCAACACCTACTATATACAAATGTTATCATGACTCAACGCTAACATCCCTCCTCAAGTTGAAGCATAAACTCGACCATGTGTGACTTGTCCAGTGAGTCATAAAAGGCTTTCTTAGAAAAATATTTTGTAAGATCATCTGCCAGTTGTTCCTCGGTAGGAACAAAATAAAATCTAATAAACTTTGCATTTAGCTTTTTCTTTATGAAATGACGATCAACCTCTACATGCTTAGTGCAATCATGATTCATGTTGCATTAGATTCTGTGATATTTTTATAGCTGCATATATAATTGTCATAGTACAACTTTATTGCCTTTTTAAGTTTAAATCCCAAATATCGTAAGAGATTTCTCGACCACAAAATCTTACAAACCTAATGAGCCATGCCTCTGTAATCAGTTTCAGCACTTGACCTTGCTACAATCTTCTTATTCTTGCTCTTTTATGTTACCAGATTACCTCCAACAAAGGTGAAATAACCAAATGTTGACATCATATTTGTGATACAACCAGTCCAGTCTACATCTATAAAACCAAACACCTCGAAAACACTGTTGTGCTTCGAAAATATCACTCATCTTCATGGAGTTGACTTCAAATATCTCAAAATTCCCACAACAACATCAATATGGCTCTTACTAGGATTATGCATAAATCGACTGACTCACTCACTACATATGCACCATTTGGTCTAGTATGAGCTAAGTAAATCAAGCACCCAACTATCGTATGTTAACGAGCTCAATTAGTGGGAACCTGATATGGATACTCTGTTAGGCAATGATATTGCTCAATAGGTGTATCAATATATGCTTACATTCCAATATACTTGTCCCAGTTAGCATATCAAGTATGTACTTTCTTTGACATAAGAAGATCATTTCTCTCCCCATGGCTACCTCATTAGCTTCATCCGAAGCTTGATTGCTCCTGTCACATATCCCATCTTGTACATTTCACGGAGATAAACACATGATCTTCTTCCATGTCTGAAAATTAGTACCATTGAGCTTGGTATCTCCATACAACCCAGAATCTGAATACGAGGTGTTAACTCAATCTTCTAGACTTCATTGATCTTAGAAAAGTCTTCTTTTGCTCCACCCATTGAAAGAATTGCAGTATAATCAACTAGACAGACAAATTTTGATGGGTCGAATGATACACTCGATAGGTCAAATCAGTGCTTTCTGATCTAGGAAAGGAGTTTTTGACCAGAAACTAATTTAATTAGAAACAGTCAAATTGAAAAGAAAGAGAGAATTTTTTTTATGGATCTTTGTTCCGATACTAAGTCAAATATAGAGTTTGGAGAAATATTTGAGAGAATGAATTATTGGATATTTATCCATCTCACAATGGAGACTATATAAAGATATTTGTATTATAATATATGATTATACTCTTATATGGTAATTACTAAATATAATATACTCCTACTATATTCAAATATTACCATATATGATGGTATTTCTGTATAATAAGTACTAAACACAATGTATTTCTACCATATAAAAATATATTGCCGTGAAACTAACAAAAAGTGGGTGTGATACTTACTGCACCCATAATTCTTCAAAAGTGCACACTAATCTGCTAAGAATTAGTTAAAAGAACTAACGGCATCTCAATAATTAAATGAGTAGGAAGTTAGCTGCACCATTTTACCTGAAAAAGACTATTGATATATATAATGGTTTAGGTAGAACAAATATTCTATATGTTTTAGAAGTTGGCATCATAGAGTTGGTAAGTCATTATTGTACCAAGAACAAATATAAGCTAAAGCTAGCATACACAATTAATTAGAGAAGTGAAAGCATCAAATATTAGTATGGTTTTAGTAGCACAATTCTATTAAGGACATATTTGGTTTAGTTCCCTAAAGTTTTGTTAAACTGGTTAAGGTGCCTTAGTCAACTCTGGTACAAATCCCTGAAAAGTTGAAGTTAGTTTTGGTCCGATTTCCATGACAAACAAAAATAGTATGGCATGGTTAAAGAAAAAGAGTACACAAACAACATTGACATTGTTTTTGTTTGTTGAATGATTATGACACAATTGTTTAGACTTATGCATGCTAATGGTCGAAGTTGACTAGTCGTATATATTTAATGATAGGTTATAGAGACCATAATAAAATTTGGAGAAATTATTAGGTAAACTAGATTCATTCTATATAGCGGTCACTCAAATATAATATGTTGGTTATATCTTAAAATAACAAAAAATGATTGAGATAGGTGTCCCTTGTCAGATTTGATTGACTAAGTTCATACAATAAATGGTGAATGTGATTCACCTAATAATTTCTCCCAAATTTGCTATTTTCTATTAGTTACGGTTCAATGTCGACATTGCTTCGGGAAATATGATGCTGAAACCAAGTCTTCACCTTTCCACTGAGACATATTCCAACAAGACTTAAGTAATTTATCCTAATCTTTATTCTTCTAGAAACCTCACACCTATAGACCTTCGGCACTATTAAAACCAAATCTTCTTTAACCAAAAATCTTCTAGTTTAGGTGAATTATCTATATACATTTGCCCAAGTCAAGATATGTACATGACTTTCTCATGCAAGAATATATTTTTCATATCTATGGCACAAAGTATTAACCTGACCACCACATGTCTTTACTTTTTGTTCAATTATTGACTAGCTCAATAACATTCAAAGATTTCAAAAACATATATTACTACGAAACATCTAGGTATATTGTTTTAAATTGATAGTTGTGGTATAGTATTTTTTTTTAGGTAAGAGTGAATTGTCATAGAGAAATAGAGACTTGACCAATTTATAAGAAAATGCTAAGTCCTAAAGTAGATTTGTCCCACTATCATTTTTGTTAACGTGTACACTTGACATGTACTTTGGCCCACAGGCCACGTGTCGACCTTCCATTGGAAGGGGGGGTTCAGAATTTTCGAGGGTGGGTCCCGAACTTGCACAGGAGAGTGGAGGGAGAGCCAATAGGACGGACACATCAACTGCGGTCATCCTTCCTGCGGACAAAATAGAGTTTTCCGTTAACATTACATATAGTACATGTACCTTAACATGAGTAGAATGGGGGAAACAAATCTCCTACAATTTCACACTAGACCTTTTTGCACTAGCATTCAAGCCTTCGTCTTTCGAAAATGGAGCCTTACACAAAATAAAGCCTAATATTTCAACATTCGTGTCCCAAAAAATGTCCTCATCTAGTGTAGGTGAATATTGTCTCCATATATACATCCCCAGTCAAGGTATTCATAACTTTCTCATGCAATGATATATTTTTATGCCAGTTGTTTTATGAATGTACTGGACTTTGATCTACGATGATAATATTTTATATTACTATTTGACTACAATAACTTGACTTGAAATTGTTATCTAGATAAAATCTTCTACTTAAGCAAGCTAAATATATCATTAAATTTTTGAAAAATGAATTTAGTCCCAAATTCATCAACAACCCTTAGCTTCAACATCATATTTTGTATTTTATAAGTAATGATATATACGGATGTATGTGCATTAAGCACTTGCATAATTTGTCTATAGTAATAGCAATTCTTGAGGAGAAAATGGTTGCTTTATACAGGCAGATAACCTGAGGCAACAAACCCTCCACCGGCTCCACCAGATCCTGACGACGCGACAGATGGCGCGGTGCTTCTTGGCGGTTGCGGAGTACTTCCACCGGCTTCGTTCCCTGAGCTCCCTCTGGCTCGCTCGGCCGAGGCAGGAGTGATCAAAGTGTTAGATGATGATGATGATGATGATGATGAAGAAGAAGGAGGAGGAGGAGGATTCATATATAGCATGCAGTGTTAACTACATTACCACTCTCATCTATTTTTCTTAATGCTCATGAGAGTCTGTTGGACTCTTTTCGAGAATATATCTGTATAGGAGAGATGATATAGACTTTAGATATATAGATACAAATTGATGGTATATGATGGGCTCTTTCTTAAATGAATGGAATTTCTTTACTTTGTATCATATATAGGAGAAATGGTTAGTAGATTTAGAAAGAAAAAAAAAAAATTAGTAGATTTAGCAACCATTCCTGACTTGGCACAGTAGAAAGCAAAGATTCAAAGGAGAGAGTTAAGATGATATTGGTAGAAAAATTATGTAGAAGACTTGAAAACTGAAGACCATATAAATGGTAAAACATGTAGTCCTGAGAAGGACTTGCAACCATAGAAGTGGGTGATAGCGGTGAAAGCCACTAGAAAACTAGCAACTAAGTTGTTGCCAAAAGAGCAAAGCTCTTGAATAATAGAAATCAAATTGTTGAATATAGAGCAAAACACTTGACCGCAGTGAAAAACTGTTTCAAGGTTGTTGCATTGGATAATAAAGGTCACCACCGTCTACATGGAACGCTCTTTGTCACCTCCTTCCATATATAGACAAGCACCAACGTGCAAATGGACTCTCGAATGCAAACACTTCTGATTCACTAGGATGAAAGCTCTCTTCTTCTCTCCCAGAATTCTGTTATGTTCTCTTCTTTCCAACAGAGTGAGCATGTGGCAACAACACTTAAATAGCATAGCAATCTCATAAGGGGTCATTTCCTGTTAAGTGGGACAATTACCAGTAGTAACTTCTTATAAATATGTCATTAAACTAAACACCCCATGTTGTAGCAAAATTGCAGGTCTAAGAGAGATCAACAGTTTTGCGACACTACCAAAGTGGTTCCACGAAAACAACAACAGAGAACTGTGCTACATCGCATGCCCGAGAGACTGTTGAATCGTGTCAGAGAGTCATGCTATGGAACTGCAGCACCGTAGTGCCGCAGAACCAGTGGAACAACGATGTTTACGCGACTTACCTATAGCTACTGCGGCATTGGAAAGTGCAAAGCTTGTCATAAAAGCGTGAGTTTGCGTCCTTCGTCCACGTCCGAGCCCGAACTAGACATCTTTGGGGCATAGCTCCAAAATAATTTCTTTCAAGAATATGTGACAAAATAATATTTTTTTGTGGGAGTTGAACTTTGCCCACTATAAATCCCCCCCCCCCTCCCAAAAAAAACCCAAAAAAAATACAAACCACTTGAACTAACACATCTCATTTGTATAAGACAAAATAATAGCTCAAATAGTGAAATACACACACTTGAAATTTGCCTCAACATGGAATGGTGGAACTGGATCACTAATAACCAAATTCAAATAAAATTCCAACAATCTCCAACATACTTCAACATGTGAATAATCGTTTCCCACGGTGATTGTCACACCTGATTTCAGATTTGGTATTTCTTAAATTTTTAGAATTTAATTTTTTATGATAATGTATTACTGTTGTATTTTTCTTGTTGTTGGTTCTTGTCATTTTATTTATTGTTATTTCCTGTTGTTGAGAGAGACTACCCGAGACTAGTAGAATACTTATTGGCATTGCCATAGATCTGGTTTAGGATCTGCATGTAGAATGGACACCTGGTTCGGTTCATTTGATCGAATCCATGACTAAACCATCTTCCTCTACTCTTAGTATATATATGAGTATTTTCTCTCTCCTCACTCATTTTCTTATTTCATTCTTCTTGCTTCCTTCTTCCTTCTCTCCCTCAAGCTCCCTCTAGCCAAACCCTAACCCTAGGGAGAAGTTTTTGTGACATGGACCGTGAGAGGTAGAGGCTAGGAGCTACCCGAGGCAAGTACATCTTACTCCATGATAAACCTTGATTTTCGAATTTTTTATATATATGTTGTTTTAAAATGTGTTTGATGAAAAATATTCTCCTTGAGTTGCTGATCATATTTAGTTTGTGGAGTTTTAGATTCTGATGTATAGATTTTTGTAGATCTGAGTTTTAAGTTTAGAATTTTTATGGGTTCCATGAGTTTTTCTTGGTTTTGGTCTATTAAAACTTAGTGTTTTGGTCTATTAAATATACGTCGCTATAGCGACAAATTTTTTCTCAGCGACCATGGATTACGCGACAACACCAAAACGTAGCTAATTACGTCGCTAATATATTTTAGCGACATTTTTTACCTATTAGCGATATTTTTTGATGTCGCTAATATGTATTATTTTGGTAGTAGGAGGGAAGAATATTGCGCTACCGGATACCCCGATCTCTAAGGGCTCCATGCAGCATGGACCAACCATACTAGGCAAGGGCTTCATGACTGACCAAGTTTACACATGCTGCGGCACTTACAAAACAAGTTTATATACAAGTTTATAAAGCAAGTTTATGATCACAAGTTTAAGTTTATGCTTATAAGTTTAATTTCTGTTTATGACAAGTAACAAGTTATGTTATTGTATGGTTGAATGTGCATTTAAGTTTACTCGACAAGCATACCCTTGGCCATCCGGGTTGACTGCAGTGTCAGTGGCAACAATATTCTTAAAACATGCATTTAGTAATTAATGTCTGTGACAACCCTAGCTAGTTAATCGTAGCAAGCCGTAAAGTTGTTTGGTCGTACGATGAATGTGTTGGAGTGGGTGGGGTTCCCAACCTATGTGGAAAATACCCCGGAGTAGGATTGAGTATTTCTACATATAATAAGAATACCTTAATTTATTTGAATTAGATATTCCTAAATATAATAGAAATATCTCAATGGATTTGGATTGGATATTCCTACATATAATAGGAATATGTTAATGGATTTGGATTGGATATTCCTATCTATAATAGGAATGCTAGTTGTGGGTTTGAGGCTATATAGGTATCTCCTGGCCCTAAAATATATATCTCTCTCTAAAAAAATAGAAACAAGAAGAAAAAAGGAGGCAAGAGTGCCATTGCAACATTGGAAAGAAGAAATAAGGATTGGAGGCCATTTCAGAGGAGGAGATCAACTTTGGGTAATTTTTTATTGTCTTCTATTTTCGTGGTGTGATCTATTTTCTATTCCTAAGTGTTGTGGTGATTCGTATTAGATCGGGAGGAGCTTGTAGAAGGTGTATTCTCTTTATTCCATTAGTGGAGGTTCTTTTGGTTTGTGCGTTTTGCTCGGTTCTCTCGCAGGTACTTTCTGGTTTGGGGAACGGTTATCGCACTTTCGTTCCTAATAAAGTGGTATCAGAGGCAGGATCTGAAATTTCAGAAGGGTGTGAGGAGTTGATAGGAAAACCAGAGAGGAGAGATGGAAACGAAGCCATTGCACATGGTAAACCTGAACAATACCAACTATCACTACTAGAGGAGCAAGATGAAGGATATGCTATTTGTCAAGAAGCTGCATCTGCCGAAATTTGCTTCAAAGAGGCCAGTGATAAATCCGAAGAGGACTAAAATTTTGAGCATATACAGGTGTGTGGGTACATCAAGCAATTCATTGACGAGAACATGTACAACCATGTTGCCAGTATTGAGCACACGAGGATACTGTGGGATAAGCTGGAATATTTGTATGCGAAGAAGACCGGGGTAAATAAATTATTCCTGATCCGGATGATGATGGGTCTACGGTACAAAGATGGAGCGTCTATTACGAATCACTTGAGTGAGTTCTAGGGGGTTATTGACCAGATATCCTCGATGGGAGTCAAGTTCGACGATGAGGTTCAGGGACTATGGCTGCTGTGTATATTGCCAGACTCGTGGGAGACCGTACGAGTGTCTATGATCGCTTCTGCTCTGGAAGGCATGGTCAATCTGGAGTTTGCCAAGAGTAGGATACTGAATGAAGAGATGCGGAGACGTTCTTAGGGAACTTCATCCATATCCCACTCAGAGATGTTTGTTTCAGAGAGCCGCGGAAGGAGTAAAAGTAGGGGTCTAGGCGGTAGCATAGACAAAAGCAGGGGAAGGTCCAAGGGTCAGTACGAGGACTCAGAGTGTTACCATTGTGGCAAGAAGGGCCACATCAAGCAGAAGTGTTTTGCTTGGAAGAGAGAGAAGAAGGGCGATAAGGGGAAGCAAAGTGGGAACACTACAGCGACGGCCTTAATACATGGAGGCGACGTGATCATTGTAGGTGATGAGGTAGTTATGTACCTCGTCTGCGATGATAACTCTTGGCTGGTGTACTCAGGTGCTTCAACGCACGTATCTCACAATAGGGCACTATTTGTTATGTACACAACATGAGACTATGGATTATTGAAAATGGGCAATAGAGATGTGTCGAAGGCGGTTGCCATTGGAGATGTGCATTTGAGGACAAAGACAGGTGTAGTTCTTGTTCTCAAAGATGTCCGTCATGTCCCTGATATTCGTTTCAACCTGGTGTCGGTTGGAAGGTTGGATGACGAGGGTTTGTCCAGTCTCTTCGGGAATAATCAGTAAAAGTTTTCCAGAGGTTCGATGGTGATTGCCAGAGGAAGCAAGAGGTCTGGACTCTACTATATGGAAGGGAGTGCACAGGGGACACATGAGGTTAACGCAGCTACTAATGCGTCTACTGAGTTGTGGCACAGGCGGCTAAGTCATATTAGCGAGAAGGGAATGAGCTACTTGGTGAACATGTAGGTGATTCCAGGGCTAAAGTCTACAAAGTTGGAGAAGTGCACGCACTATTTGGCGGAGAAGCAAAATATAATATCTTTTCAAAGTCACCCAAGGTCAAGGAAGTCATCGTTGCTCAAGTTGATTCACTCGGATGTGCGAAGAAGCAAAATATAATATCTTTTCAAAGTCACCCAAGGTCAAGGAAGTCATCGTTGCTCAAGTTGATTCACTCGGATGTCTGCGGTCCTATGAAGATAAAATCCATTGGTGGTGCTTCTTATTTTATAACATTTATTGATGACTATTCCAGAAATATTTGGGTCTATACCTTAAAGACCAAGAATCAGGTGCTGCCCACTTTCAAGGAGTTTCAGTCCTCTATTGAAAGGGAGACGGGCAAGAAGCTGCTTTGTGTTCGATCGAACAATAGCGGTGAGTATATCAGTCCCTTTGATGCTTATTACAGAAAGAAAGGGATACGACATCAGAAGACTCCACCAAAGACATCGTAGCTCAACGGTGTAGCGGAGCGGATGAACAAGACGCTAATGGAGAGGGAGCGGTGTTTGCTGTCAGAAGCAAACTTTCCAGGTAGCTATTAGGGTGAGGTACTTTACACAACTACTTATGTTATTAATTTATCTTCTAGTGCTCCTTTACAGGATGATGTGCCTGACAAAGTATGGTACGACAAAGAGCCGTCATACAATCACCTGCGAGTGTTTGGTTGTAAGGCCTTCGTACATGTACCGAAGGACGAGAGATCCAAACTTGAGCCAAAGACGAGGCGGTGCATCTTTGTCGGCTACTGTCGGGATGAGTTTGGCTATAAACTCTACGATCCAGTAGGAAGAAAGCTCTACAGAAGCAGGGATGTGGTATTCATCGAGGATCAGACCATGACTAATACTCAGGATTCTGAGATGCCTTATGAGGCAGAGGAATTGCCTGAGTTAGAGTCATTTCGTTTCGAGCAGTTTCTAGAGGGCATCGTAGAGGATCCAGTTATGGGGGAGCCAGTACATGGAGTTACTCCCAATCTTGATCATCAGTCTGTTGATGGTGGTCAGGGTGACCCTCAAGTGGATGAGGATACCGAGGAGACAGTTTCTAGAGGGGAGGAGGCTGTAGATATACAACCAACACTAGTGGTTTCGTTGAGGAGGAGCGATAGAGAGCGTCGACCATCTACGAGATACTCATCGGGTGAGTATGTGCTATTGACTAACGGGGGAGAACCCAAAAGTTTCGTAGAGACTATGGAAGACGAACACAGGAAGGAGTGGATGGAGGTACAAGAGGAGATGAGTTCCTTAGAGGCCAACTCTACTTATGATCTGGTACGGTTGCCAAAGGGCAAGAAGGCTTTAAAGAATCGATGGGTGTTCAGAGTATAATAGACAAATAATGCTACTCGTTCTCGATACAAAGCGAGGCTGGTAGTTAAAGGCTACGGTTAGCGGAAAGGCATAGATTATGATGATATCTTTTCGCCAGTCGTCACACAGTCGTCTATACGGGTGGTGCTAGAATTGACAGCCAGTTTTGACTTGGAGGTCGAGCAAATGGACGTGAAGACGATATTCCTCTATGGTGATCTTGAGGAGGAGTTGTACATGGAGCAGCCAGAGGGATTCTGTGAGAAGCGCAAGTCATATTTGGTCTGCCGATTGAGGAAGAGCTTGTATGGTCTGAAATAGGCTCTGAGGCAGTGGTATAGGAAGTTCGAGTCATTTATGGGGGAGCATGGCTATGCACGAACAATATCAGATCATTGTGTTTTTTGTGAGGTATTTCGCCGAGGATGATTTTATCATTTTATTACTTTATGTTGATGACATATTGTTGGTGGGTCGGAATGCCACCAGGATAACAGAGTTGAAGTGCCAACTAAATGCGACCTTCTCTATGAAGGATTTGGGTACAGCAAAGACTATTCTTGGGATATAGATCAGTCGAGAGAGAGTCCAAGCTGCTATACTTATCCTATAAGAGGTACATTCACTGGGTACTTCAGCATTTCGGGGTGGACGGACTGAAGAAAGTGAGTAACCCCCTTGTGGCTCACTTTAAGTTCACTGAGGAGCAGTATCCATCTACTGAGGACGAGAAGGAAGATATGGAGCGAGTTCCATATGCCTCAACCGTGGAGAGTCTTATGTATGCTATGGTATGTACGAGGCTAGACATTGCTCACGCAGTCGGCACAATTAGCAGGTACACTTCCAATCCTAGAAGGATACATTAGAGTGGGGTCAAGTAGATTCTACGATATCTTCAGGGTACTGCCGATTAGAGACATTCATTTGGGTGATGAGCCAAAGCTGGTTGGATATACAGACGCTGATATGGCTGGAGATGTAGAGACAAGACAATCGACTTCGGGCTATGTGATGATGTTTGCTGGTGGAGAAGTATCATGACAGTCATATTTACAGAAGTGTGTTGCATTATCGACGACAGAGGTAGAATATATTGTGGCGACGGAGGCTTACAAGGAGTTGATGTGGATGAAGAAGTTGTTGCAATTAATTAGGCTAAAGCAGGAGCAGTATCCTTTGCTTTGCGATAGTCAGAGTGCTATTCACCTTGTGAAGAACCAGATATTTCATAGCTGGTCCAAGCATATTGATACCCGGTATTATTGGATACTGGATATGGTTGACAAGAAGGAAGCGACGCTTGAGAAGGTTCATACAGATGACAATGAAGCAGATATGTTCACAAAGGTTCTACCAAGGAGAAAGTATGAGTACTGCAGGCGGATCGTCAGGATGACGACCCCCTCTACATAGTTGTAAATATGGAGATTTGTTGGAGTGGGTGGGGTTCCCAACCTATGTGAAAAATACCTCAGCTCCTTCTTTTTTGAAGAAACCCTCCCCTTCAATTGGTCTTTTTTTACGAAAAGCAGACATGTTTTTTCACTTTTTTCTCACCCTTTGGAGGATGGTTGTACATAGTTGGTTTGGACACATCTAATACACGGAGTAGGATTGAGTATTTCTACATATAATAGGAATACCTTAATTTATTTGGATTGGATATTCCTAAATATAATAGGAATATCTCAATGGATTTGGATTGGATATTCCTACATATAATAGGAATACACCAATGGATTTGGATTGGATATTCCTATCTATAATAGGAATGCTAGTTGTGGGTTTGAGGATATATATAGGTGTCTCCTGTGTCACTCCCCGATCCCGAAAGGGTCAATCGTCCTCGTTGGATCCTTCACGGAACTGATTCGTCCTCGCTGGGGCGTGATAACGTACGAGCCTGGAGTTGCGCTCGTACAAGGCAAGAACTTGCAGTTATAGGAACCCATTTTGAAACACAATTTAGAAAACACATTCACAGAGATTTGAACACAAGTGCAGGAAGAAACATGCTTTTTTCATTGATAATTCAGAGTAATTTACATAGCGTTTACATTGATGCGCCTCTCGGCTACTTGATTTGCATTACAAAAGATAACTCAAAAGGCAGGGCGCGCTCTATCAGATAGTCCACGTCGTTCATACATTACGCCCTTGTATAGGTTGAAATTCCAAGCCTCCAAAATGATCTGACTCCAACTATACTTCAAAATAGAGGTGCTCCTAACGCCTCCTCGTCTATCCACTAGCGTTGCACCGTTTGAGTGCCTAAAATAGTTGCCCACAACGTGGGTCAGTACTCAACTTGTACTGGTGAGCGGGATGAACCCACTCGACTAAATCGACACTAGCCTATTAGGGGCGAGCATGCATTAAGATGACTTCTATAAAGAAGCAAGTGAATTCAATTCATATCAGTTGCATGTTTTGATAGGAATGAAAATAGCATTGAATCCAACCAGTGCATCGATTGCTTACTCAACCGATGCACGCCTTCCCTGCAACGAAACACAAGTATACTTACTATCTACACAAGACAATAAATTAGCATGTGTTCTATTCTATGCGGTCATTGGTGTGATCGACACCTTAGGGACATATTTCAAGCATTAGCGGCGCGCCCTATCAGCCCGGGTAGCAAGCCCTGCTGGAGGTCCCGCAATACATCGTGACAAGCACGAATCAAATATTTCCCTCCGGATCGATACGGTTTCAGTGCCCCAGAAAGCCGTTTCGAGGAAATGCCTAACCTTGTGCACAAGTTGTCCCAGACCATGCAAATGCATGAACAATTCAAATTATCATACAATGCATCGAAATAAACAAAAAAGTAAAGCAGCAATATATATCTCATGCAACAGTTCATATTTTCTCAATGCGGTGTTCTGATTTTGGTATCCCATAGGTCCAAACTCCATCTGAGGCACTAGGCCGCCACCAACAACCAATTCCCTTTATAAACAACTCAAGTTATAAGATGTGCAAGCATATAGTAAAATTAGTCTACAAATCCCATGTTCCTTTCTTAGTGGCTGGCATGCATTGTGGCAAAGATTTCCTAGGCGTCCAACCGGGCATCATCGAGTGAACGTTTGAAACATTAGAGATGTAGGCGTGAAGAAGTAGGAAAGAAGGGTACAAACCACTCACTGGTTAAGGAAAAGGTAGCTGAAACACGAATCCCGCCTAGCGACGATCAAACGTCAGTTACGTGGACCTGCACAGCACGAACACCAATTAGAATTCTTGCCTATCATTCCTTACCGAACTCCCCAAGAATCAAAGCTCCAAACGATAAAACCAGCAGCGAAAACCAAGCAAATCGAAAGCAACACCAAATCAAAATCCCAAAGCGGCAATCAAGAAAACCAAGCAACCAAACACGAAAACTATTGGACTCGTTTCAATAGAGGCCTTTCCATGAGTTGGAAAGGATCATCGCATTTCGTCCGTGGTAAGAAGATGCCGAAGATCTAAGCTACGACTCAAACGGACTAGCCACAAGCCCAATTACTTAGTGCACATCCCGGTCGGATCGGGATTTGAGGCACTACATAATATACCACTAAGAAAAAGTTTTGACCCGAAACTTAAAAACAAGGCCGACCCAAAACTTAAGAACAAGGCCCTACCTCCGACTGAATGAACAATAAAGGATACTTCTCCTTCATCTTCGATTCCATCTCCCAAGTTGATTCCCCAACAGATTGGTTCCGCCATAGCACGCGAACCAAGGACATCATACGGTTGCGAAGTACTTTTTCCTTACGATCCAGGATCTGTGCCGGCTCCTCTGAGTATGACAAATTCGTGCGCAATTCCAATTGTTCGAAGCTAACCACATGACTAGGGTCATGCACATACTTCCAAAGTTGAGAAACGTGGAATACGTCATGCACTTCAGCCAAGGCGGGAGGTAGTGTAATCTGGTACGCCATAACTGCCACTCGTTCTAATATCTCAAAGGGGCCAACAAACCTTGGACTCAGTTTGCCCTTCACGCCGAAACGCATCACCCCACGCATCGGCGTCACTTTCAAGAAGACATGATCCCCGACCATAAACTCCAAAGGCCTTCTATGTGCATCAGCATAACTTTTCTGTCGGCTCTGTGTTGTGCAAAGTCTTTCCCAAATCAAGCAAACTTTCTCAACTGCCTGCTCTACCAGCTTTGGCCCGAGTACCTGTCGCTCGCCGACTTCGTCCCAACAGATTGGAGATCGATACTTGCGCCCATATAGTGCTTTGTACGGTGCCATCTGGATGCTTGATTGGTAGCTGTTGTTGTATGCAAACTCTGCCAATGAAAGATGCGTGTCCCAACTAGTCTTTAAATCAATCGCACACAGCCGTAACATGTCTTCAAGTATCTGATTTGTCCTCTCTGTCTGTCCGTCAGTCTGCGGGTGATATGCGGTACTGAACTGTAGCTTGGTTCCCAAAGAAGACTGTAGGCTAGTCCAGAAATGAGATAAGAAACGTCCGTCACGGTCAGAAATGATTGAGGCAGGTACTCCGTGTAATCGAACAATCTCATCTATGTAAATTTGTGCTAACTGATCGATGCTCCAAATAACTTTTATAGGAAGAAAGTGGACTGATTTGGTCAAACGATCAACTATGACCCAAATTGCATCATGCCCCCGTGGCATCTTCGGAAATCCCATAATAAAATCCATAGTGATGTTGTCCCATTTCCACTCGGGAATAGCGAGGTTCTGGAGCTCCCCGCCGGGCCTCTGATGTTCAGCTTTCACCTATTGACAGGCCATGCACTGTGACACAAAGGTCGCCACATCCCGCTTCATACCGTGCCACCAGAAGGTCCCACGCAAGTCCTTGTACATCTTAGTGCTCCCAGGATGCAAAGAATACTTCGCATAGTGTGCTTCCGCCATAATTTCCCTTCGGAGTTCTGGGTCGCTAGGAACACGTAGCCTTCCTTTCATCTGTAAGGCCCCATCTTCGCCTGCCACAAAATCAGACGTCTTCTCCGCCGTGATCAGTCCGCGTACCTTCGCTAAGAACTGATCACCCTCCTGAGCTGATTTGATTTTATCCCGTAAACCCAGTTCAAGATGGAGTAGTGCCAGCTGCACTCCTTGGTGCCGAACTCGAAACTCGATGTCCATCGCCTCAAGATCTCAAAGTAGACGGTTGTCTATAGATAACGAGCCTACGTGCTTTCGACTCAGAGCATCAGCAACGACGTTTTCCTTGCCCGGTGTATACGCGATCATTAGGTCGTAGTCCTTAATAAGTTCTAGCCAACGCCGCTGCCGGAGGTTCAATTCCCGCTGGGTGAATAGGTACTTGAGGCTCTTGTGATCGGTAAAGATTTTTTAAGCAACACCATAAAGATAATGCCTCCACAACTTCAGTGCAAACACAATTGCCGCCAATTCCAGATCATGCGTCGGGTAGTTTTTCTCGTGCGGCTTCAGTTGCCTGGAGGCATACGATATTACCTTGTCCCTCTGCATGAGCACACACCCTAAGCCGAGTCCTGAAGCGTCGTTGTATATCTGAAACTCTTCTACCCCATCTGGAAGTACAAGAATCAGAGCTGAAACAAGATGCCGCTTAAGTTCCCGAAAGCTGGCTTCGCAGTCATCCCCCCATTCGTATACAATCCCTTTCTGAGTAAGGCGAGTCATAGGCGAGGCCAGTTTAGAAAAATACTTTATGAACCTACGGTAGTATCCCGCTAGGCCCAGAAAGCTTCGAACTTCGCTGGCTGACGTAGGTTGTTTCCAGTCCACCACCGCCTCTATTTTCTTCGGGTCTACGACGACGCCTTCGGCCGAGATGACATGACCAAGGAATGCCACGCTGTTCAACCAGAACTCACACTTGCTGAGCTTAGCGAACAACTTATGCTCTCGTAATGTCTGCAGCACGATCTTCAGGTGTTCCTTGTGCTCCATCTCGTTCTTGGAATAGATTAGTATGTCGTCTATGAAGACGACCACAAACTTATCTACAAACGGCCGAAACACGCAGTTCATCAGATCCATGAAAGCTGCAGGGGCATTCGTCAAACCGAACGACATCACGAGGAACTCATAGTGTCCGTAACGGGTTCTAAAAGCAGATTTTTGAATATCCTCTGATTTGATTTTCAACTGGTGATACCCTGACCTGAGATCAACTTTAGAGAAAATGGTTGTACCTTGCAGCTGATCAAATAAGTCATCTATCCTTGGCAATGGGTACTGATTCCGCACGGTCGCCTTATTCAACTCTCGGTAGTCAATACATAGCCGCATGGATCCATCCTTCTTTTTTACGAACAGCACCGGAGCGCCCCACGGAGAAACGCTTGGACGAATGTATCCTAGGTCCAACATATCTTGTAACTGAACCTTAAGTTCTTTCAGCTCTGCTGGGGCCATTCGATAAGGTGCCTTCGATATCGGTCGATAAATCCGGAAAAGTGTCAATGCTAAATTCGATCTCACGATCAGGAGGCATTCCAGGCAGCTCGTCTGGGAACACGTCGAGGAAATCTGCGATGACTTCAGCCTGAGCTGCATCTGCACATTCCTGCCGGGTGTCTCGAACGGAAGCTAAGTACCCTTCACAGCCCGAATGCAACATACGCCTAGCCAAAATTGCTGATATCACCATTGCCGTCTTCGGTGCAGCGCTGCACGAATAGTAGAAGTCTGCCTCGCCGGGTAGACGGAATACGACTCGCTTCTCCGCGCACTCGATTGTTGCATGGCAAGCACCCAACCAGTCCATCCCGAGAATAATATCGTAATCCTTGATGTCTAGTACAATGACATCTAAGGAAAGCTTTCTTCCTCCGATGCAAATATAACCATCCCTACAGATCGCATGGGCTGGCATATCGACTCCTGAAGGGGTACTTACGCAAAGGTTCATATTTAAAGGAGTATAAGCTAATTTATGCTCAACAGTAAAATCAGCAGATATGAAACTATGTGTAGCACCTGAATCGAATAAGACTCTAGCGGGCAAATCTCTGAAAAGTAATGTACCTGTCACGATAGTTTCAGAGACGGATGCCTCATCCCGAGTCAGTGCATAGACTCGGCCTTGAGCACCTTGACGTTGTGGATTGATTGGCACAGCATTGGCATCACTTGCTGGAGGCCCCTTGTTTGGATTCCCGTTGCTCTGATTCGGCTTGCCCTCTCTGCAGTTAAACTTTTTGTGGCCCAGACGACCACATTTAAAACATCCAGTAACCTGACATTCATTCACTCGATGCCCTGATTTGCCGCACTGGCTGCAGTTCGGTGCCTGGGATTGGCCCCTGTTATCAGACGTGTGCGAACGCTTGTGTGCTCCAGACCTCCCGTTTCATGAGGACGTTTATTGTTGTTGGTACGGGGGGTTTGCACCTCGGTCTTTGGGGATGGCACCCAAAAATCCGCTCGCTATTCAGGGCCGCCTCATAACATTCCCTGTAGGTCTGACATTTCTGGTTGATGACGTCCCTACGCAACTCGTCATTCAAACCTTTTTGAAAATGATAGCACCACGCCTGCTGGTTAGGCAGGAAGTGCCCCGCAAACTTAGCCAGTTTAGCAAATACTGAATCATAATCATCGACAGACAGACTTCCTTGTACTAGATTGCTAAAGTCGTCTTCTTTTTGTTGTCGCACTGCTCGGGGAATATATTATTCAATGAATGCAGATTTGAACATTTCCCAGGTGATTTTACAGTTGGGATTGGCATCATAAATCTCTTGCTTCGTGGCTTTCCACCAATCATGAGCACGCAGTTCCAGCTGAACCGATACACAGGCCACTCGCTTGGATCCCCTGATGCCAACCAGGTTGAAGAGTCCTTCCAGCTTAGCAATCCACCCCATCACCACGTCCGGCTCTGCTCGTCCGTTGAACGTTGGCGGATGCATTTTAGTGAACTCTGTCGCACGGCAGGAGTTCCTTGCTGGAGGCTGAGTCTCTTCTGACTCGTCTTCTACCGCCACGGCCGGCGACGTGACAGGCATCACTGTGGCTGCCCCGTTGCTTGGTACCAGGGATGCAATCAGTTGCATCATTGTATCCATTTGCTTCTGTTGAGAAGCAAACTGTGCTTGTATGTTAGCCTGTTGGGTAACAGCTTGTTGTTGTTGCGCCTCCATGAGGTGCATAAGCCGTTCCGCCATACCGGTTAAACCCGCTCCTCCGGATTCTCCAGAGCTTGCTGGATCACTCTGAATGGGTTAAGCACTGCTGGCAGTTGCAGTATTCTTCTTTGCCATGGCTACAAAAGAGAGTAGCTTGTTAACACTCCAAAAATGATAGATTTTGTATCTATAGGCTCATTGTATAGGCGACTCATCTCATGCAGCAGACGCCGAACGCAACTCAATTGAGAGGCGCATCAAACTCCTTTATAATCTTTGAAATCCTATGGAAGTAAAGCCTAGGCTCTGATACCAATATGTCACGCCCTGATCCCGAAAGGGTCAATCGTCCTCGCTGGATCCTTCACGGAATCGATTCGTCCTCGCTGGAGCGTGATGCCATACGACCCTGGCGTTGCGCTCGTACAAAGTAAGAACTTGCAGTTATAGGAACCCATTTTCAAAACACAATTTAGAAAACACATTCACAGAGATTTGAACACAAGTACAGGAAGAAACATGCTTTTTTCATTGATAATTCAGAGTAATTTACATAGAGTTTACATTGATGCGCCTCTCGGCTACTTGATTTGCATTACAAAAGATAACTCAAAAGGCAGGGCGCGCTCCATCAGATAGTCCACATCGTTCATACATTACACCCTTGTATAGGTTGAAAGTCCAAGCCTCCAAAATGATCTGACTCCAACTATACTTCAAAATAGAGGTGCTCCTAACGCCTCCTCGTCTATCCACTAGCGTTGCACCGTCTGAGTGCCGGAAATAGTTGCCCAAAATGTGGGTCAGTACTCAACTTGTACTGGTGAGCGGGATGAACCCACTCGACTAAATCGACACTAGCTTATTAGGGGCGAGCATGCATTAAGATAACTTCTATAAAGAAGCAAGTGAATTCAATTCATATCAGTTGCATGTTTTGATAGGAATGAAAATAGCATTGAATCCAACCAGTGCATCGATTGCTTACTCAACCAATGCACGCCTTCCCTGCAACGAAATACAAGTATACTTACCATCTGCACAAGACAATAAATTAGCATGTGTTCTATTCTATGCGATCATTGGTGTGATCGACACCTTAGGGACATATTTTAAGCATTAGCGGCGCGCCCTATCAGCCCGGGTAGCAAGCCCTGCTGGAGGTCCCGCAATGCATCGTGAAGAGCACGAATCAAATATTTCTCTCCGGATCGATATGGTTCCAGTGCCCCGAAAAGTCATTTCGAGGAAATGCCAAATCTTGTGCACAAGTTGTCCCAGACCATGCAAATGCATGAACAATTCATATTATCATACAATGCATCGAAATAAACAAAGAAGTAAAGCAACAATATATATCTCATGCAACAGTTCATATTTTCTCAATGCGGTATTCTGATTTTGGTATCCCATAGGTCCAAACTCCATCCGAGGCACTAGGCCACCACCAACAACTAATTCCTTTTATAAATAACTCAAGTTATAAGGTGTGCAAGCATATAGTAAAATTAGTCTACAAATCCCATGTTCCTTTCTTAGTGGCTGGCATGCATTGTGGCAAGGATTTTCTAGGCGTCCAACCGGGCATCATCGAGTGAACGTTTGAAACATTAGAGATGTGGGCGTGAAGAAGTAGGAAAGAAGGGTCCAAACCACTCACTGGTTAAGGGAAAGGTAGTTGAAACACGAATCCCGCCTAGCGACAATCAAACGTCAGTTACGCAGACCTGCACAACACGAACACCAATTAGAATTCTTGTCTATCCTTTCTTGTCGAACTCCCCAAGAATCAAAGCTCCAAACGATAAAACCAGCAGCAAAAACCAAACAAATCAAAAGCAACACCAAATCAAAATCCCAAAGCGGCAATCAAGAAAACCAATCAACCAAACACGAAAACTATTGGACTTGTTTCAATAGAGGTCTTTCCATGAGTTGGAAAGGATCATCGCATTTCGTCCGTGGCAAGAAGATGCCGAAGATCTAAGATATGACTCAGACGGACTAGCCACAAGCCCAATTACGTAGTGCACATCCCGGTCAGATCGGGATTTGAGGCACTACATCCTGGCCCTAAAATATATATCTCTCTCTCTCTAAAAAAAATAGCAACAAGGAGAGAAAATGAGGCAATAGTGCCAGTGCAACTTTGGAAAGAAGAAAGAAGGATTGGAGGCCGTTTCAGAGGAGGAGATCAACTTTGGGTTATTTTTTATTGTTTTCTATCTTCGTGGTGTGATCTATTTTCTATTCCTAAGTATTATGGTAATCTGTGTTGGATCGAGAGAAGCTTGTAGAGGGTGTATTCTCTTTATTCTATTAGTGGAGGTTCTTCAGGGTTGGACTTCGATCTTTCTGTAGTTTTTTCTGCAAGGGTTTTCTACGTCAAAAATCTCTGTTCCTGCGATTTGTGTTTGGAGTTTTTGGTTTGTGCATTTTGCTCAGTTCTCTTGCAGGTACTTTCTGGTTTAGGGAACAGTTTTTGCACTTTCGTTCCCAACAGAATGATGTTACTTTCATTATAGCTTGCTCTTCTAGTTTTATTTTCTCCCGATGCGCGGTTAGGGTGCTAAATTTTGCTCAGGTGAATGTTTGCAACCCCAGTCCTTGTTTGGTTTAAGTGTTGTGGTCCCGATCCAAAGTAGTTCTTATGCTCTCTTGGCGCTTGTCGCCTTACTTTTATTTTTGTACTTGTTATCAGTTCTTCCAGTATTATTCTTGAGACAAATACATTGGTACCGTACAAGTCTCGATCAACATTTTTTTTTTATCTTTTCTGCTTATGTTGTGATGTGTTTGGTCTATAATCTCGAGCTCCTTTATGGTACTTGTTGCTTGGGGTTCTGACCCTACTGGCTTTGTATGGCCAGGTTATCCCGAAGAGAACCTGGATCCACTGTACTTCCAGCAAGATGGCTCGCACTCGTAGGACTGCGGCCGAAGCTCGCGAGTGGGTTTCCTTCTTCCACCCCTCGTCTTGATTACTTTATTTTGTGGTATTTAGCAAGGGGTAGTGTAAACCCCCTCAGCCAAATTTAGGTCTACCCGGCTTAGATAGAGAGACTAGGGTTAGTTTAAAGCCATTTAGAATTAGAACATAGTATTTTAGATTAATGTACATAATATTCGTATCACTTTGCGAACCTTACCGTTGCTTCGATATTTGGAGTGCTACACTAGCATTTGCTAACAAACAAATTTCACACACTTTTCCTAGACATGCCAGCCTTCCATTCTGATCTTTGTATAACTCATAAATATCCTCTCTTGTGCTTTATTTTAGTCACACAATATTCGTTACAAACGTCCATTCTTAAATTCAAATAAATCCAACTTTGCATCTTTGTCCGTTCTAATCAAAATTGGAGACACAATCTTGACCCGTTTTGTGCAACCCAATTTATGACAATATTCTATTCTGAGTTTACTATATCCATGACACTTGTGTCACACCCAATTTTAATCCTATGTACTCCCAATTAATTAAAGAACACCATTTACACTAATTTTAATTAAATTGGTGAAATGTCCCAACCTAACCCAAAATAAGACCCAACACCAACCTAAACCCCCACTCACACCCTCAAGGTTCATACTAAACACCACATACCATTTTAACCCGCTATATCACACCAAATATGGTGTTTTTCTCATCCAATCCCAAACCCCATTGTTTGTGCAATTTTTCAATTATTAGGGACTTTTGTGCAAAAAGAAAATGAGGTGTCTACCTCCTATTGGAGCCAAGCCATGAAGAAACCCCCCCTTCATTGTTGACCGGTCCACCTTTTTTTCCTCTATTTTGGGTGTACTTTATACAGCTTTTTCCCCCTTCATCATCCACACCCTCCATTTAAAACCAAAGCAATCCTAGCCCTTCATTCCTTCATGTAGAACCTTTTCCCAATCCCTAAAAATGCACATGGCTGGCCCTAATTCCAATGCCATCATCCTCCTCTCTCTCTCCTACATAAATACCTACTTTCTCTCTTCAAATAAACTACAGCCATCACCCTACCCAAAACCCTAAAACCAAACTACACCTCCTTCTTCTTCATCCGGCCACCTCCCTCTTCCTACTCCGGCCACCTCCCACTCCGGCCATCACCTTGTCACGCCCCGGCCCCGAGGGCCTCCCGACCACCGTTCCCCCGTGGCAGACCGAACGCGAATCATCGTGCCTCGACACACCGGACGCGAATTACCATGCCTTGATGCTCCCGTCGGGCGAGTATGGCCGTTTGATACCGGGATGTGATATCGTGCGAGCCTGGGGTTACGCCCGCACAAGGCAGTATCGTTTAAGTCTTGGCTATCATCGCATCAATCGAGTAAGCAGTGGAGGGACATTGTTGCAATGCAATTATGTATTTAGCCAACTGAGTATTCGGGGCAAATCGAGGGACTGGGTTTCTTTGATTACAAAGGCATCATTCCATATATTATGCCCCTCTATAGGATAGCAACTCGAGGCAATCGAAACACGAATTCTGGGTCTTGGGGATGAGGCACGCCTATCACTCTCTCGGACGATCCAGTACCTGCAAGCAAGTAAACTATTGGTGGGTCAGCACTTTTATAAGTACTGGTGAGTATAAACAACTAAACAGAAGCAAGCATTTACTGAAACCAACACTAAGTAATCATGTTATAAAATATTACATTACTAGTGACTTTCTAGTTTCATCTATGTTCGTTATATGCAACAGAAGACCGGAGTCATATTACTTTTCTTTATGAAAACATCTTTTGAAACAAAGTTCATATGCGATATAAGCAAGCAAGCAAGACAAGCCATTCGTTCTATTATCAGGGTGTGCATAACGTATCTCGTGAGCTATACTCAAAGACTCTATGGACAAAGGCACATCTAGACACAAATGCATATCTAGGGCCGTCCTCTATCCAAGCCAACATAATGAACTATCTTATATGCAGTGCCGTCCCCGAGTAACTCAGGATCGGCAACGGTTGATCCAGCTAACCAATGACTCATTTATCTGATGCTATTGGCAGCCGTGACATATGGTTGCTTTCCACAATCTCTATAGTAGCCGTGACACATGGTTGCTTTCCACAATAGCCATTGTCCGACCGATGCGAATGCATGAAACACTATCAAATAAACTCTAGGTTGCAAACGAGACGAACCATCAGACCATATATCTTTATTGCGGACTAGCCGCCCTCACTGAACAATTCAAACATACGATATGGTTCTCTCGAAGCATAAGTGGTAGTGGAACATGTTCATGCAAACTCTTAGTCTTAGACAAGCATTTCAGGATTCTCTTAGTTAAGCAGACAAGTTTGTTTCAATGACAAGCTAGGTGAGTTCTCTTATTAGCATGCAAGGCAGGTTTTATCATTCTCTTTAAACAAGCATTCAAAAACTTAGATTCATTATTAAGGCATGTAAGAATCAGAGAACAAATTTTGCCCACTCACCTGATACATAGTGCCGACGCGGAGCGGGACACTACATACTTTCCCACCGATAAAAAGTTTCGTCCTCAAAACTTCAAGGATAAACTTCTCGATATTCCGAGCAGCGATAGTCCTCATACCTCCCGTACTCAATCAAAACAATCAAGAAAATCAAGTCCAGAAAACTTTTGCACTTTGAGAATATCTATGGACTTATTGTATGGAACGCTCTATTGCAATACCATATCGAGCACATCTCAGAGTCATAGCAATGGATTGGGAAAAGAATCGAATTCACTCTGATACCATTATGTCATGCCCCGGCCCCGAGGGCCTCCCGACCACCATTCTCCCGCGGTGGATCGGGCGCAAATCACCGTACCTCGGCACACCGGACACGAATCTCTATAGCAGCCATGACAAATGGTTGCTTTCTACCAATAGCCATTGTCCGACCGATGCGAATGCATGAAACACTATCAAATAAACTCTAGGATGCAGACGAGACGAACCATCAGACCATATATCTTTGTTGCGGACTAGCCGCCCTCATTGAACAATGCATGCACACAATATGGTTCTCTTGAAGCACAAATGATAGTGGAATATGTTCATGCAAACTCTTAGTCTTAGACAAGCGTTTAAGGATTCTCTTAGTTAAGCAAACAAGTTCATTTCAATAACAAGCTAGGTGAGTTCTCTTATTAGCATGCAAGGCAGATTCTATCATTCTCTTTAAACAAGCATTCAAAAACTCAGATTCATTATTAAGGCGTGCAAGAATCAGAGAATAAATTTTTGCCCACTCACCTGATACATAGTACCGACGCAGAGCGGGGCACTACATACTTACCCACCAACAAAAAATTTTGTCCTCGAAACTTCAAGGATAAACTTCTTGATATTCCGACCAGCGATAGTCCTCATCCCTCGCCATACTCAATCAAAACAATCAAGCAAATCAAGTCCAGAAAACTTTTGCACTTTGAGAATATCTATGGACTTATTGTAAGGAACGCTCTATTGCAATACCATATCGAGCACATCTCAGAGTCATAGCAACGGATTAGGCAAAGAATCGAATCCGCTCTGATACCATTATGTCACGCCCTGGCCCCGAGGGCCTCCCGACCACCGTTCCCCAGCGATGGACTGGACGCGAATCCCCGCGCCTTGGCACACCAAACGCGAATTACCATGCCTCGGCGCTCCCGCGGGGCACGTATGGCCATTTGATACCGGGACGTCATGCCGTACGAGCCTAGGGTTGCACATGCATAAGGCAACATCGTTTAAGTCTTGGCTATTATCGCATCAATCGAGTAAGCAGCGGAGGGATATTGTTGTAATACAATTATGCATTTAGCCAACTGAGTATTCGGGGCAAATTGAGGGACTGAGTTTCTTTGATTACAAAGACATCGTTCCATACATTATGCCCCTCTATATGATAGCAACTCGAGGCAATCGAAACACGAATTATGGGTCTTGGCGATGAGGCACGCCTATCACTCCCTCAGACGATCCAGTACCTGCAAGCAAGTAAACTATTGGTGGGTCAGCACTTTTATAAGTACTGGTGAGTATAAACACTGAACAGAAGCAAGCATTCACTAAAACCAACACTAAGTAATCATGTTATAAAATATTATATTACTAGTGATCTTTCTAGTTTTATATATGTTCGTTACATGTAGCAGAAGAACGGAGTCATGTTACTTTTCTTTATGAATACATCTTTTGAAACAGATTTCATATGCGATATAAGCAAGCAAGCAAGACAAGTCGTTCATTCTGTTATCAGGGTGTGCACAGCGTGTCTCGTGAGCTATACTCAAAGACTCTAAGGACAAATGCAAATCTAGACACAAATGCATATCTAGGGTTGGTCCTCTATCCAAGCCAACACAATGAACTATCTTATATACTGTGCGGTCCCTGAGTAACTCAGGATCGGCAGCGGTTGATCCAGCTAACCAATGACTCATTTATCTGATGCTATTGGTAGCCGTGACATATGGTTGCTTTCTACTATCTCTGTAGCAGTCATGACACATGGTTACTTTCCACCAATAGCCATTGTTCGACCGATACGAATGCATGAAACACTATCAAATAAACTCTATGATACAGACGAAATGAACCATCAGACCATATATCTTTGTTACGGACTAGCCACCCTCACTGAACAATTCAAGCACACGATATGGTTCTCCCGAAGCACAGGCGATAGTGGAACATGTTCATGCAAACTCTTAGTCTTAGACAAGCATTTCAGGATTCTCTTAGTTAAGCAGAAAAGTTTGTTTCAACGACAAGCTAGGTGAGTTCTCTTATTAGCATGCAAGGCAAGTTCTATCATTCTTTTTAAACAAGCATTCAAAAACTCAGATTCATTATTAAGGCATGCTAGAATCAAAGAACGAAGTTCTGCCCACTTACCTGATATATAGTGCCGACGCGGAGCGGGGCATTACACACCTTGCCGCCACTACAGTCCTCAACTTCATCCCCCGATCCACCTCCTCCTCCGAGAAGCCATCACCACCACGGCCACGTACCTCCTCCGTGACAACAGCTCCTTCCCCGGCCTCTCCTTCTTTCCTGACTCCTCTGACCCTCCTCCTCCGGCCGTATCCTTCCCACCACCACAGCACCACTACCTCACCTCTCTTCTTCTCCGACTTCCCCACCGCCTTCTCCGACCACCCATAATAGTCACCACGCCACTGCAGCCATCTCCACCACTCCCATCACTGTCGTCACCATCGTACCAGCATCATCATCCCGAACGCCACCATCATCTCCACCACTTCCATCACCATCACCACCCGACTTCCCTCTCCGCCCATCTCCACTACCATAGCGGCCATCTCTACCACTTCCTACACCATCATCACCACACCAGTCCCCACTACCAGCCTCTCCTCCGCCAATCTCCACCACTCCCATCACCGTTGCCATCACCAACACCATCATCACCATCACCAGCACCCCATCACCACCTCCCTCCCTACGGCCACCGCCACCAGCAGCACACCCCGCCGCGACCAACCTGCCACCACCAGCAACCCACCAGCAACCCGCCATCGCCACCACGCTGCTGCCGCTGTGAGCTGCTGTATTTGCCGCTTCTGCTGTCAGTGTTGCTGCTCATGTACTGTGCACCCGTTGGAGCACCTCCCCCACCCGCCGGAGTCAGGCCGCCCTCAAGTCAAGGACGTGCATCACCACCTCCTAGTCGAGCATACCTAGGTTTTTATCATACTCCTCCCCCTTAATTATTGTATGGATAAATATTGATGTGTGAAACCTAATACCTAGTGTCTATATGTGCGTGTTTATATGTGCATAGTAGTTAGTGTTAGTATTATTTCATAGAAAACTTGGTTATTAACATGGATATATTTGTGTTGACCTAGGTGTTTAGACTAAAACTGTCCTTTGTGCACTAACCTAATATCTAAGACATGTGTCTAGTGTTACATGTTATTTAGAATTATAACGTATTTTGGTAACTAATTGTCTCGATGTGCACGATATCTGAGGACATGACGTATCCGTACATGGAGACCTAGATGATTACCCATATCAGACGTATCCTGGAAATCTTGGTAAGTAGGATACCTAGTACCCCTGTGTTAGAGGTGCAACTTAGCACCTACACGAATCATAGTTGTGACCGTGATTATAACATATAAAAAATGATACCATAGGATGACTTGTAAAATGTAGTAGGACTAGTAGACTAAGTGTACCCCTAACCCCTTGATCCTTGACTAGTCAACCTTAGCCAACGTTTTTAATTAGAATGTTTATTTGGTTTAGTATCTGCGTAACTCATGATGTTGTGTAAGTTGTACTTGTGTACATGATTAGCATAGTGTAATATAGTGATTGATAATTATTGTTATTTATTCATAGGCACCCAAGATGATTCTACCTTGGCTGCGAGTTCCGGATCCTTACTTGTGCACACCAGAGTTCCAGGCAAGTATACCTTGCCTTTTTGTACTGTTTAAATTCAGATATTATTTAGTTAAATATTTTATTATTTTAATATTATATAACTGTGCGCGCCCGAGAAAGACTCGGGTGCAGTCAATGAAGGCGTTGACGTTAGAACTTGTGTCTGACCTAGTATCTAGTTGACGCACCTAAAGTTGTGAAGTTATCAATATGACTCCCCAGGCCTTGAAACGTATCATTATACGTCACAGAGCGAGTTCTTGTAGGGACGCGTGCTTCATGCTTGACTGGCCGTCGGTGTGAGCAGCACGTGTGATGGTATTTAGCTTAGTTGTATATTTCTTTAGTGACTTGCATTATAGTACGAGATGTCCACGTCGTATTTGCAAATTGTATATTGGCATTGGGCGGGAAAGATAATTAGTAGGCGTATGGGACAGACATTTGGCTACCGTAGTTTCAGAGTAAACTACGGTCGTGAGCCTCAGTGTTACTCGGTTATAGGCTATGTGTTATCCGGTTATGGGCTATGTGCTATCCGATTATGGGCGTATATGCTTGTCGATACATCTGGCAGAGGTTACTAGCTGCGCGCTATCATGATCGGTGATGTAGTCAGCATATACTCCTGGCATCCAGTTTATAGCTAATGCCAGGTACTTAGCCTCTGGTTTGACACTACGCTTTATACCTTATACCTACCTATACGTACCAAGGTTGTCTTCAAGTGTATTTTACTTAGCTGGTTAGTTCACCCTCGAGTTTACACAGTATTTACTTTATGGCATGTATTTTTGTAGCTTGTTACGTCCCTCTGAGGACCTGATTTCCTTCCTGGTTATTTGTGCAGTTTGTAGGATGCTAAATCTAGTGGAGTATAGACATCATTGCAGGTATCTTTATATTTTCATCTATTACAGTTATGTACTACTTTCTATTTTTTATTCTGCTTTTATAGCCTAGTATTTATAGGCCTATATTATTCTTTTGGCCTATTCGAACGGATGTATTATTGGGCTGCAGACTGATGATGCGTATCATTCCTTCTTGAGATTGATTTACCATGGATTAAGATTTAGTTTAGTTGTTGCATGTTAGAATTAGATTATTAACTAGATCACTTGACTGTGGACAACATAAGTGCACTTCGTCGGGTCCATTAAATTGGAAAGCCCTACGGAGTCATACCAGCTGGCCATTGCCACGTGTCTGGTCCCATGCATTTTGGGACAGGGGCATAACATGGTTTTATTGGTGGCCCATGCAGGTCAGAGCATATTATTTCGGTTATGTTACTGTACCGAACGAGCCTGCAACATAGGATTAATGTTGAATAAGATCTCAATCCATAACTGATTTTTAAACTCCTCTTGTATTCGATTATCGTCCTTGGACTTCATTACTGTATTCGTTTATTTACCATCAACATCGTTATTATTGTTTCTCATCTTCCTTATTTCGGAAAGATGGACGCTAGCGCACGGTGATTTCCTCCAGGAGCAGATCCTAGTCAAGAGGGAAGAAGGTACGATTGATGTGATATTTTATGAGAAGATGGTTACCCTTAGTAAGGGAGGTTGTTAGGTTCTTTACTGATACTAAGGCTAGTATAGAGTATTGGCATAAGAATTAGGCATAGAAATAGAGGCCTAGAACTAACCCTGCCTATTATTTATGGTAGCATTGATTTGGAAGTATTAGAAGCGAGATAGAGGGTTCGATTCTAATACTTTGGAATACCTTATGGAATACATAGTTGGATGCTAGGGATTAGTTATGACCCATGGCAGTGATGCAAGGAATGTCTAATTGCCTTGTGACTTCCAGTATCAGACCTAGATTTTTTTTACTCTTTAGATAATGATGATTATATGACTAGGTAAAAACATATAGGTAGATTGCTAGACGTAGATTGCTAGACCCCATATTAGATGATGAGATAACTTGAGTACTACAATATAGCTTTCAAATCAGATTATATGTACTTGATTTATTTGGATTGCCAGTATTTATAGGCTCGTGGTTTCACCTTTGAAAACTTGAGTAGTTGAGCTAGTATCTGAGATAGACAAATGGGTTGAATGATGAGAGTTTTGATAGATGTTATAGACTTGAGTTAGATAGTGAATTATCTATAATGGATGGCAAGTTGAAATAAGATGGAACCCATTTAGCTTGGATGAAGAGTGTAAATAAAATATGGAAGTCCTATAGGAATGATAAGCTGAATATTGTGGATTACACATAAACTACTTAGGGATAGAGATTTAGACTTTTGACTAATAAGACATGAGCTTGCTGAACCTAATCCTTAGTAGTAGGTGGTGTTATGGGAACCTATATCCAATTTGCCCTAGCTAATAAATTTTAGGAATCGTATTCTTGTTATTGTATTTGTTATATTTTATTCTAGGATATTTTGAATGATTGAATAGATATTTATTACATAATTTCTATATATTCTTATTACTATGTATTGAGTAGAGACTTATATTGTATTTTATTACATATACTTCTCCTAGAAATTGTTTGAGTTGAGCTTCTAGACTAGGTATGACTGACTAGCTAGATTAGACTTGTTGCTGCTAAGAGCGATTGTAAGAAGTTAGGATGCAGGATTTTAATATGGATATTATAGGATGATGATATTATACCTATGAAAGAATGTTGAGATATTAACTGTCTTAGTTGCAGAAGAAGGTTAGGACAGTATTTGAGATGCAGATCGAACTAACATCAGGTTCAGGAGTGTTTCCAATATGCCAATAGAGCCCAACAGATAGTGCAAAGCCTAACTCCACCGATCATATGTATGTCTGTAGAATTGCTTGATAATTTATAGCTTATTATGTGTTTATTTTAATTTTGAGGACGAAATTCTTATAAGTTGGGTAGATTGTAAACCCCCTCGTCCAAATTTAGATCTACCTTGCTTAGATAAAGAGACTAGGGTTAGTTTGAAGCCATTTAGAATTAGAACATAGTGTTTTAGATTAATGTACACAATATTCATATCACTTTGTGCACCTTATTGTTGCTTCGATATTTGGAGCGCTATACTAGCATTTGTTTTCAAACAAATTTTACACACTTTTCCAAGACGTGCCAGCCTTCCATTCTGACCTTTGTGTAACTCATAAATACCCTCTCTTACGCTTTATTTTAGTCGTACAATATTCGTTACAAACGTCCATTCTTAAATCCAAATAAATCCAACTTTGCATCTTTGTCCGTTCCAATCAAAATTGGAGACACAACCTCGACCCGTTTTGTGCAACCTAATTTATGACAATATTCTATTATGAGTTTACTACGTCCATGACACATATGTCCCACCCAATTTTAATCCTATGCACTCCCAATTAATTAAAGAACACCATTTACACTAATTTTAATTAAATTCGTGTAATGTCCCAACCTAACCCAAAACTAGACCCAACACCAACCCAAACCCCCACTCACACCCTTAAGGTTCATACTAAACACCACACACCATTTTAACCCACTACATCACCCCAAACATGATATTTTTCCTCATCCAATCCCAAACCCCATTGTTTGTGCAATTTTCCAATTATTAGGGACTTTTGTGCAAAAAAGCAATAAGGTGTCCACCTCCTACTTGATCCAAGCCATGAAGAAACCCCCATTTTATTATTGACCGGTCCACCTTATTTTTCCTCCATTTTGGGTGTACTTCATACAACTTTTTCCTCCTTCATCATCTACACCCTCCATTCAAAACCAAAGCAATCCTAGCCCTCCATCCCTTCATGTAGAACCTTTTCCTATCCCTAGAAATGCACATGGATGGCCCTAATCCCAATGCCATCATCCTCTTCTCTCTCTCCCCTACATAAACACTTACTTCCTCTCTCCAAATAAACCACAGCCATCACCCTACCCGAAACCCTAAAACCAAACTACACCTCCTTCTTTTTCATCCGGCCACCTCCCTCTTCCTACCCCGGCTACCTCCCACTCCGGCCATCACCTCGCTGCCACCACAGTCCCCGACTTTATCCTTCGATCCACCTCCTCCTCCGAGCAGCCATCACTGCCACGGCCACCTACCTCCTCCGCGACAGCAACTCCTTCCCCGACCTCTCCTTCTTCCCCGACTCTTCCGACCCTCCTCCTTCGGCCGCCTCCTTCCTACCACCACAGCACCACCACCTCACCTACCTTCTTCCTCGAATTCCCTACCACCTTCTCCGACCACCCACGACAGTCACCCCGCTACTGCAGCCATCTTTACCACTCCCATCACCGTCGTCACCACTGCACCAGCATCATCATCCCGAACGCCACTATCATCTCCACCACTTCCATCACCATCACCATCACCACCCGACTTCCCTCTTTGCCCATATCCACCACCACAGTGTCTATCTCCACCACTTCCTACACCATCATCACCATCACCAGTCCCCACAACCAGCCTCTTCTCCGCCCATCTCTACCACTTCCATCACCGTCGCCATCACCAACACCATCATCACCATCACCAGCACCCCATCACCACCTCCATCCCTACGGCCACCGCCACCAGCAGCACACCCAGCCATGACAAACCCGCCACCACCAGCAACCGGCTACCGCCACCAAGCCACTACCGCTGCGAGCTGCTGCATTTGTCGCTGCTGGTGCTAGTGTTGCTGCTGCTGTACTGTGCACCCACCGGAGCACCTCCCCCACCCGCAGGAGTCAGGTCGCCCTTGAGTCACGGACGTGCATCACCCCCTCCTATTCGAGCATACCTAGGTTTGCATCATACTCCTCCTCCTTGATTATTGCATGGATAAATATTGATGTGTGAAACCAAATACCTAGTGTCTATATGTACGTGTTTATATATGCATAGTGGTTAGTGTTAGTATTATTTCATAGAAAACTTGGTTATTAACATGGTATATATTTATGTTGACGTAGGTGTTTAGACTAAAACTGTCCTTTGTGCACTAACCTAATATCTAAGACATGTGTCTAGTGTTATAAGTTATTTAGAATTGTAACGTATTTTGGTAACTAATTGTCTCGCTGTGCACGGTATCTGAGGACATGACGTACCCGTACATGGAGACCTAGATGGTTACACATATCAGACGTGTCCTAGAAATCTTAGTAAGTAGGATACCTAGTACCCCTGTGTTAGAGATGCAACTTAGCACCTACACGAATCATAGCTGTGACCCTGATTATAACATATGAGAAATGATACCATAGGATGACTTGTAAAATGCAGTGGGACTAGTAGACTAAGTGTACCCCTAACCCCTTGATCCTTGACTAGTCAACCTTAGCCAACGTTTTTAATTGGAACGTTTATTTGGTTTAGTATCTGCGTAACTCATGACGTTTCGTAAGTTGTACTTGTGTACATGATTTGCATAGTGTAATATAGTGATTGATAATTATTGTTATTTATTCATATGCACCCAAGGCAATTCTACCTTGGCTGCGAGTTCCGGATCCTTACTTGTGCACACCAGAGTTCCAGGCAAGTATACCTTGCCTTGTTGTACTGCTTAAATTCAGATATTATTTAGTTGTATGTTTTATTATTTTAATATTATATAACTATACGCGTCCGAGAAAGAGTAAGGTACAGTCAACGAAGGCGTTGACATTAGGACTTGTGTCTGACCTAGTGTCTAGTGGACGCACCTGTCACCCCCACTTTTTGGATTAGGGGTATTTTTGTCTTTTCGTAATTAATGAGTAAATGATTGCATGATAATCAATTTTATTTAATTTATAGTGACCTTAATTGATTGTTGCACTTTATCGTTATTCAATAACTAGGATGCTACGCTAGCTTGTCTTCCAACAGATTCACACCTTGTCCTAGACACGCCAGACCATTAATTAATGCTCGTGTCCCACGTAAATCTAGCCCTTGTACTTCTATTTAATTGTAGAATACCTCCTTGCATCTAATTTTGATTAAGCAAACAATAAACCTATTTTATGCAAATTTCCGTAAATTTATTAAACCCATTTTTCCCTTTTCATTATATTTTCCATGATTTTGGGAATGTGTAATTTAACATCAACTCCTTGAAACCATGGCCTCCAAACCCTTAGACCAGTACAATTCTCGCAGTTTCATTCGAACCCTAGCCCATTGGAATATCTCCATAGAAAGCCAAGGCCTTTCCCTAGTGTTGACCAAAGTCAACATATTCTAGGTCAACTTAACATCACATATATATATATATATATTCCCTTCTTTCTAATTCCCCTTAACCCTAAATCACCCCAACCTACTTCCCTTCCCATCTTCATGCTCACGACGACCCTTCCCGCCGAAGTTTGGAAGCGCCGTGACCTCGCCAAGCCGACCTACTCTTGTTCATCCCCTTCCCAGCCAACCCGACCCTAAAACTCGCCGGAACCGAGTAGCTCTGAGCCGGCCAAACCCGACTGAACGCCGGAGCAGCCTAGCCTCGCGTCCTTCCCCTCACCGCCTGTGAGCTGACCAGAGCCTGAACCCCAACGCCGTCAGTCCGCTGCTCCTTCCCTACTTCAAATGGACCGACCGCTGCCGCCTGATCAACCGACCGCTGCCGCCGGATCAACCGACCGCTGACGCCGGATCGACTGCACCAGGAGCACGCCGGATCGACTGCACCAGAAGCACGTCGGAGACCCTGCACTCGACCTCGACCCTCCGCGAACTAGACTGGACCGATCGACGGGAGCCGCGAACACCACCTCCTTCGCGACGACTACGACCACAACACCGAATCCTTCGCGTTCACGATCACAGGTTCGAACCCTCGCATGCATGAACACGTACACGTATACACGTATTCCTCGTAATAATCCACACGTATTAGCCGTAATGTATCCAGTATACAAACGGTATGTGTTGTGTATGTATTGTTATATGATAAACATATTCGGTATATATATATGTATGGTGTATCTTCATCGCATATATACAGATGTAAATGCCCTGTACATATATATACATACCGTATTGTGCTCAATTAACATAAAGCATATGTATATTTATATATACAATATAAACCCTGTTAAGTATTAGATGCATACTTCTGTTAAATAATAATTAATTTAGTGTTGATGTTATGATAGGTAATAATAGGCATTATATACCATGTACGAGGTGACCCTAACAAATTACGGATACCATAGCTATCTTGACCTGTGACCATGTAGCATGATAGTAGACTGCCATAAGTACACTGACGTACTGGCAGGACCGTACCATTGACTGTCTGTTATGCACAACAACTGCAGACGTGACCCCTAGTATAGTCCTTGATCATTATGTTGATTGTGAGCTAGAGTATTGTCTGATGAAGTATTGTATTAACTGCTATGTCTATAGGACTGTTGGATCATTCAGATGACACCTTGGAACCTGGACAGTGGTATTGCCAGCTAAGGACCACAGGCGAGTACATTCTCTGACAGTTTCCATTATGTTGATTATCTCTATAATTCTTGTTGTATAGCGTACATGACTCTGACACTGTTCTTTACACGAGTTGGCATCATTGAGACCTGTCACGAGGAGTCGTGATTGGAATCCATCGTGCTAGCAGGGGAAACAAGAAAATATTAGTAGTTTATGTGATCATACCTAACCTACATGCAGCATTAGCTCACCCATATTTTACGTCGGTGCAGCCTTACCCTTACATGTCTCATCGCTGTTACATCTGGTTAGCCTGACTTGTTGGGGATGATCGCTAATCAATGTAATGAGTCATATAGTCCCAAGCCGATCACATGATATACTGATATTTCATACACTTAGTTAGATATTCTTGACATGTATCTTGATAGATTGATCTTGTATTTCCACATGTTCTAGTTGTTGTTCTTATATACACTTATATACCAGTTCTTTGTACTTGCGTATACTTGTAGTTCTATTCCTTGTCAGATGCATATTGATGATGATGTTCCAGTACTTATTCCAGTATTTCTCATTGCCAGTATTTTATTCTGTCTTGTATTTCTTTACACTGTATTATAGTTTTTGTCAATATATGTGGAACAGCTGTTAGAGGTGTATTTTGTTCCAATCCTGACTAGATATTTTTTCCAGAGAATCTTGAGGATTTATGTACCACGCACTACGGACCAGGTATAGATGCAGACTATGTACCAGAGATCCTAGAGGAGACCATGCTTCTAGATAAGGCTTTGCCTACAGCTATCTAGATAGTATTTATTTATGCTTGAGACTTATGGAGATTATTTCAGTTTATGTTAGACTTATGTTAAGTTTAATTGAAGACTTATGTTGGACAGCTAGACTGTGAGTTATCTTTATGCTTGAGACTTAACTATGTCATTTCCTTTTATCTTTTATCGTGACTTATAGTTGTTGTGATTGAGTTACATTATGAGATTATTGTGAGATGTATATTGACCTCCTTATGGAGATGGATATCATTGACAGGTGTTTAGCTATATAGTATTACTGTGACTAGACAGCGTTCTACCGCCGATGCTGCGGCATAGGCTGGACGTACCCACGCTCTTGTGCCCCTATACCGGGTGCGGGTCGTGACAGCACCTAAAGTTGTGGAGTTATCAATATGACTCCTCATGCCTTGACACGTATCATTGCACGTCACAGAGTGAGTTCATATAGGGACGCGTGCTTCATGCTTGGCTAGCCATCGGTGTGAGTAGTACGTGTGACGGTATTTAGCTTAGTTGTATATTTCTTTAGTGACTTGCATTATAGTACGAGATGTCCACGTCGTATTCATGACTTGTACATTAGCATTGGGCGGGGAAGACAATTAGTAGGCGTAAGGGACATACATTTGGCTACCGTAGTTTCAGAGTAAACTATAATCGTGAGCCTCAGTGTTACCCTGTTATGGGCTATGTGTTACCCGGTTATGGGCTATGTGCTACCCGGTTATGGGCTTATATGCTTGTCGATACATCCGGTAGAGGTTACTAGCTACGCGCTATTATGATCGGTGATGTAGTCAGCATATACTCCTGGCATCCAGTTTACAGCTAATGCCAGGTACTTAGCCTCTGGCTTGACGCTACGCTTTATACCTTATACCTACCCATACGTACCAAGGTTGTCTTCAAGTGCATTTCACTTAGCTGGTTAGTTCACCCTCGAGTTTATACAGTATTTACTTTATGGCATGTATTTTTGTATCTTGTTACGTCCCTATGAGGACATGGTTCCCTTCCAGGTTATTTGTGCAGTTTGTAGAATGCTTGGTATAGTGGAGTATGGATATTGTCACGCCCCAGTTCCAAAATATCGAGGAACTAGACACGTGGCAATGGCCAGCAGCACACACTGATGGACAAACCCAATTTAATGGATCTATCAGGGCATACTTAAGCTGTAGTACAACAATAAATAGGTCCAATGATACAAGTCATAGTCTAATCTAATCTCATCTACAATAGATAATCACAGATCAAGTGTCAGAATAATACAAATAAATATAAACTATCATATCTCAATAAAAGTGTCTCGGAGAACAATCCGAGAATAAGTCTGATACATCAATGCAATAGACTAAAAATAAAATAACTAGAAACAAAAATAAAAGAGTATCTCAAGCCAATACTCAGGTGAAGTCCTCTGGCACGATCTTGTCCCCGGGTTCTGGTACTGCTCCGAGAAGTGCTCCTGTTCCGTACACCTCAGGATAGATCTCGTCTGCTAATCCTGGGGACATAATCCGGATCCAGGTCCTCAGGGGACATAGCAAGGTACAGATAATACAAGCCAAAATAAATATAGTACAAAAATAAAGAAAACAATAGGGTAAATAAATAAATCAGCTAAGTGATATGCAAGTGAGAGTTTTAGTCATACTCAGGCTGAGACTACTACAGGAATCAGTGTCGAAGAAACCCATAGCAGTATTTTCTCGAAGGGCCAGAACTTGCGCCAAAGCTCTGTATAAGAGACTAAGACACCTCCAGATGATATTATTTATATTATAATCAGCCTTAATATGGTAATACTCTCCCCACCCCATGTAATCTCACGTCACAAGTTCATAATGTCTCAGGTCCAAGTCACGCAAGATCAAACTAATGCAATAAATCAGAATAAATTCTAAGCATGTAAACTGTATTTGTCATGAATATGTATCCTACACAGAATCACCATGAATATCTCAGGAAGATTCTGACTCATGAATAGTGTCAGGTGTCCTGGGTATACCGTACTTGATAATGCAAGTACGAGAATGTAAAGGGTCACGAATGTCCATCTCTAGATGACGTACACAACACCGCGTACGGGGTTGGCATCCGACTATAATCGGATACTAAGTACGTCACACGGTTCCTAGGTTAAGCATGTACAACAGTTATAATTGAGACAAGTAATATATAACAAAGACTGCAAGTTGGCAAGGTACACTTGCCTGTGGTTCTGGCTCCAACTGTGAAATCTCCAGGAACGTCTCCGGATGCTGAAACAAACATTACCATCAGGTTCAAAAAATATCAAATAGCTAGAAACGCCTATCCTTGAGTCCAATTTGGAGACAAGGGCAAAAATGACAATTTCGGGTCAAAACGGGGCCCACATGCGGCCCGCTTCGCACCGAAAAACGTGTCAGGGACAAAATTCTCCAAATTCGTCAAACTTAGTGTCAACAGGGCCAGAACGATGATATGAACCCAACAGAACTTTCAGAATTGGATTCCGATGAGCCGATCACAAAATCGCCCGTCAAGTGGAGCTTGTGGGGCCCACGATACGCGATTTTGTCAACGTTCTCAGAATCGAACCAAACTTGGGTCTAAGGACCAGCGTATCGCTACGAGTTCGATGGCGTAAGTTTTATTTCGATCTGACGTGTGTACACAAAGTTACGACGAGTTCCAAAACTGACAGATACGGGACGGTGTCGGCGGATACGCGTTGATTCCGGTGTGTACGCACATCCAAATCAACTTCCGTGAAATCCCGCACGTCCGTATCAATGGCACACACATATCGGTGAAGACCGCACGCGGCCAAGTCGTCCCGTTTGGCAGGGCGCACTCAGTTCCAGGGTGAAACAGGGCGTTATTTTTTCTATTTTTGGATCGCGGTTCACGATCGCCACAGGACGCGATGCACCGAGTGGGTTGCCCGGGCATCGAGAGGGTCACACAAGGTTCGCAATGCAACAGACAAAATCAAAAATGGGGCAGCGAGGAGAGAGAAATGGGTACCTGAACAGGGCTCCAGAAACCGAGTTTTCTCATGTCCGAGTCGACACGACACCGCGTGTCCAAGTCGTGTCCGACCTAGGGTTAGGGTTAGGCTTCTGTCGGAGTCGCGGCGGCCGGAGGCGGGCCGGAGGGTGGCAGAAGAGGGCCGGAGGTGGTTGAGCGGCCGGAGGCGGCGGCGCGCGGGAGGTGGCGCAGAGGGCTGAGCCGGCTGCTGCTGCGGCTGAGGCTTGTTGTCGAGGGAGGAGGAAGGAGAGGGAGGCCGGGGTGGCGCGGTGCAGCGAGGCGGAGCTGGGCAGCGGGTGAGGGAGGATTCGTCGGCGGGGGGATTTGGCCGGAGAAGAGGGAAGGGGCTAGGGTTTTATAGGGAGAGAGGGCGAGGGGACGGGGCCGAGCAAGGCGGTGTCGTGGCGGGGGAGGCGGAGGTCGCATGGGCGTGGGCCGAGCGGAGCGGGCGGGGCGATCGTGAAGCGCGGGCGGCGCTGCGCGTGGCCGAACGGGGGGCGGGTCGTGGGGGAAGTGGTCAGGCGGGTCGGGTCGGAGGCGGGTGCGGGTTGGGCAGACCCGGCCCGACCCGCTAGGGCTGAAAACGGGTTCGGGTCGCGAGTTTGGGTCGCGGGTTTGACTCGAATCCGACCCGCGGCTGAGTGGGTTGGGTTTGGGTTGGTTTGGTTTGGTTAACCGGGTTCAGGGTTAAAATTAAAACTAGATTTTAGGGTTTTAAAAATAGGTTTGGGGTCCAATAAATTCTCAAAAAATTACCCTAAGTCCAATATTTTATTTTACACCATAAAATATTATTTACAAAATATTTTAATGTATTTTAAAAAATTTAATTTTATTTAATGCCAAAATACCCTGGTTTTTAATTAGTAAAAATAGCCGAAAAAATCCCAGAAAATTCTAAAAAAATTATGTTTTAAAATCTTGAAAAATCAGGAGGTTTACATATATCATTGCAGATATCTTTATATTTTCAGCTATTACAGTCATGTACTACTTTCCATTTTTTATTCTGCTTTTATAGCCTAGTATTTATAGGCCTATATTGTTCTTTTGTCCTATTCGAACGGATATATTATTGGGCTGCAGATTGATGATGCGTATCGTTCCTTCTTGAGATTAATTTATCATGGATTAAGATTTGGTTTAGTTGTTGTATGTTAGAATTAGATTATTAACTAGATCACTTGACCGTAGACAGCGTAAGTGCACTTAGTCGGGTCTGTTAAATTGGAAAGTCCTACGGAGTCGTACCAGCTGGCCATTGCCACGTGTCTGGTCCCATAGTTTTGGGACTGAGGCGTGACAGGTAGAGTTAGCTCCTTATATTTTTTGAGACTACGATCAACATAATTCTAATCTCATCCACAGAAAGAAACATAACTCAATATGATAGACTAATCAAGATAATAGATAAAGGAATTAGTCCATCATTGAGTCAACATATGTAGTATCTCGGGGAACAACCCGATAAAATAAGAAAATAGAATAAATCAATACATAAGTCCAAGAGTCAAGATATAAAATAACTATAAATATAAATAACTGTGTATGTAACAGAATACTCAGGAGAAATCCTCTGGCACAACCTCATCTTCTGGTGTCAGTACTGCTCCAGCACCAGCTCATGTCCCATATATCTCGGGATAAACCTCCTTTGTTATACCTGGGGACATAATCTGGATCCAGGTCCTCAGGGGACATAGAAAGTTATAAGAATAACTCAAGCCAAATGAAATGCAGTAAATAAAAATAGATCCTTTGGGCAAGCTATGTAACCAGCTATGTAAAATATAAGTTGAGAGCATCACTAGTACTCAGGCTAAAACTACTACAAGCTCTGTGTCGAGGAGTCAGTAGCAGTAATATTACGTAATGGGCCAAGCTCTGGAACAGAGACTAAAGCACTGTAATAATAAAATATATATGTATGTAATCTGCCTGTAGCCTATGTGTCTCTCCCCACCCAATGTAATCACACATCTCATGTCCACGATGTCTCATGTCCATAACACGAAAGATCATGACCTCTAACTAGTACAACGAGTCATAATAATATCTATGTATATGCAAGTCTTATGTCACGAATCCTGTAAGCCTATACAGAATCACCATGAATAATTCAGGAAAGATTTTGTCACATGAATAGTGTCATGTGTCCTATGGTATGATGTACTTGGTAAAACAAGCACATAAAAATATATAGGATCGTGGTATCAATTCTCTAAATGACGTTACACGACCCCGCGTACCGTGTCGATACCCAAATCTTGTTCGAACTTAAGCAACATCTCACGGTCCTAGGTTGAACATATATATATATATATATATAGAAAGATCTCAAACAATAATGTCTCAAGATCTACTACAAGTTGGCAAGGTACACTTGCCTGGGTTCTGAGCTCTGACAGTTGCTCTGATATAAGTAGAATCTCCAGGTAAACCTCCGGATGCTGAAACAAATATCATCATTGCTCTCAGAATATATGAAATATCTAGGATTAACTACCCATAAGTCTAATTTGGATACATGGGCAGAATTGACAGTTTCTGGTCAAAGCGGAATCTACATGTGGCCTACTTCGCACCAAAAAATATGTCAAAAATAAATTTCTCTAAATTTGTCAAACTTAGTGTCTACGAGTCCATAATGACGATACAAACCCAACCGAATGTCCAGAACTGGATTTTGATAAACCGGTCACGAAATCGTCCGTCAAATAGAACCGTGGGGCCTACGATACGGTATTTCGTCAATGTTCTCAGAATCGAACCAAACTTTGGTCATAGGACCAGCGTAACGCTACGAATTCGATGGCATAAGTTTCGTTGTAAAACAACAAGCACACACAAAATTATGACGAGTGTCAGAACAGGCCGATACGGGACTTTTCGACGGATACGCGTTGATTCCGGTGTGCACGCACATCCAAATTAATTTCTACAAAATCCAACACATTCGTGTTGACGATACGCTCCTTTCGGTGCAATTCGCACACGACGAAATCTCCTCGTTTAGTAGGACGCACTCTGTTTTGAGAAATTTTGGGTTTAAAAAACCAAGTTTTCGATCAAATTCAACAGCAAATAAAATACAGCGTACATCGAATTAAAATAAACTAATTAAAGAGATTAAAACTTGGTTATATTGTCTAAATTACTGTTCAAGTGGAATTTAAACATATTAACTAGGTTGGAAGAAAATCAGACATGAACATGGGTGATTGGAACAGTTTCTGAATTACAAAATTGGTCATTTTTTCTTTTTTTGTGTCGTGAATTACAACCGATACAGGACACGATACACCATACTAATTATACAGGGTTCAAGAGGGTTATGTGGTCTTCGCATAGGATTCGACAGATCTTAAATTGGTCTACTATACAGGGAGATATATAGGCAATAAGATGGGTACCTTGATGTGTGTTGTGCTCGGGATGTCAGAGCGGCTACTTTGCGGCGGTGTGCGACGGCGGTCCGGCGGTCTTCGGCAGCTGTGGTTGGTCGGGGTGGAAGAGGAGTTGATGGTGGTGGTGCTTAGCTAGGCTAGGGATTATATAGGGTGGAGGGGGCGGTTACAGGGAGCGGAAGAGAGGGGTTGTGGCCAATTTCGGGAGGAGTCGATGGGTCGTGGGTTTAGAATTTGAACTAAGGAGTTACGGGGAGAGGTGGGTTTCAGTTATTGTAGGTTCGGGTCTGTGGGTTGGTGAGTTACGGGTTTGGGTCCAAATCAAGTTTGGTTTAGGTTGTTTTGGGTTGGTTTGGGTTAGGTTGGTTGGTTTGGGTTGGTTTATTATAAAACAATAAATACATGGCCATTAAAAATAATTTTGGACCCCAAAAAATTTCAAAAAATTATACAATATTCTATTATTAATTATATACCCAAAAATATTATTTTTTTTGCACTATTTTAATAATTAATTTAATATACAAAAATATAAATCCATGAAGAATATTTATTATAATCAACTAAAAATAATAATAAAAACTCTATAATAATAATTAATAAAAAATTTAAATTAAATTCTAAAAATTAGGGTGTTTATAGTGTCGTACACCGTTATCTTAGGATGATATCGAAGAGAGAGCCTTGTTGGAACCAGAGATGGTCGTGAATGCAGCTGAGAAGGTGAAGCTCGTCAGGGATAGACTTCGAGTGGCGTAGGACAGACAGCGGCATTGGGCTGATAGCCACCGTAGACCCTTGAAGTTTGAGGTATAAGTTAAGTTTTATATTTCTTGTGATTGCTTTATTTTGGATTGCGTGTTAAGGCTGTATTTATTTTAGGTGGGTGATCTGGTGTTTCTAAGGATTTCTCCTACACGGGGCATGATTCACTTTGGTAGAGGTAGGAATCTTAGTCCACGGTATATTGGACTCTTCAGTGTTCTTGTGAGGGTCGGTGCAGTGGCCTACAGACTAGACTTTTTGCCTGCATTAGAGGGAGTACACAACGTGTTCCATGCGTCACAGCTGAGACGGTACGTGGCAGATCCCAGTCACGTACTAGATCACTCGGAGATCGAGGTTGGTCCGACTCTTAACTATCCAAAGCAGCCTGTGGAGATTTTGGATCGCAGGAAGAAGGTACTGTAGAACCAGACCATTCCTTTAGTTCACGTCACGTGGAGGCATCGCTCTCCAGGTGAGTCAATCTGGGAGAGGGAGGATAAAATACGCGAGCAGTACCCATATCTCTTGGAGCCTTGAGGTGTATTTCTTCTTGTTTTGTTGTGTTCTTGTGCTAGTTTAGTTTTAATTTCGAGGACAAAATTATTTTAAGGAGGATAGATTTTCCACTACTATATTTCTAGAATAGGGATATTTTTGTCATTTTAGAATTGTTATAATTATTGTGTTGTAGTATTTATTTATATAAATATGCATGCTATATTATGTGACTAATAAATTATTAGTGGTTAGTGATTAGATTAATTGACTAGACAAGACCTCAGTGGACTAACCAACTTGTCATGACAACTGGACCAACAAATTAGACTAGCCTTTTTGGATCCTTGTTAGTCAACCAAACCTTCTAATTAGAGGATTAGGTTTAATCTTCATTAGGAAGAGAAGCTTTCTAGCTAACCCTTTTATTCATGACAACCAATAGGGGCATAGGAGCTTGAGGAAGGGGGAAGTGGGGGGGGGCTAATTTAGGGAGGAGACACTCTCTCTCCTCTCATTCTTCATTCCCTTTATATCCAAATTAGGGTTCTTTCCAAATAGCTTCATTCCTCTTCCAAATTTTACCAAATTAATTTCAATCCCTCTCATTTCCATTATTTAGAAGACCTAGAAGCTAGTGGGTGCAAGGAGCTTGGAGAAGGAGTTTGACTTGGTGCTTGTGTCCACAAAGTGTCCTATTATCTTTATTGAAATTCATCTCCCAATAGATAAATTCTAAAATCACTTCTCTAATTAGTTCCATTTAGTATTATAGAACCTTTAGAATGCACCCATATATTAGGGCTACCTATAGGGAGGAGTTTGGACTCATATTGACCCAATTTATGATTTCTACCTTGAGTTTGGTATCCATTTTGGAAGAAATCCCAGAATAGGACACCAAGTGTTTGTCATTAGGTTTGGTAGACCAAATTTGAGTTAGATTGGATGTGTGGGGGTAGATATTGTCCACAAATGGATACGAGTAAGGCATATCATGACACGGTATGATACGGTGTGATACTGGACTCTAATTTGGGGATTTTGTGCATTTGAGTTCTAAATTCCTTTGTAGCAAGTTATAATAGCTATTTATAACTATATTTGATATGTATATTTAGTTATGATTGAGTGTTGTAAGTTTTGACACTCTAGTTGGGGTGTATCACTAGTTGTACTTCAAGTGTTTGATATAATGACACTATAAAGGGTATCTTGAGCCTTCCACTATAGATATTTGATTATATGGTTTATATTATCACGCCCCAATCTCCCGCAAGCTCAATAGTCCCCACTGAACGTGAATCACCATGTTGCAGCTCTCCCGCGGGACAATCGTTCTCTTCGGGACGTGATGCCGTACGAGCCTGGAGTTGCGCTCGTACAAGGCGATGTTGTTAAACACCAAAGTTATCATCGAAACGACCAAGTTACAGCGGAATTCGTATTGTGTACCAAGCACACATCAGAGTAATACACAGCAAAGCTCTTGATAGGGTCCAAATGAAATGCCCCGAAGGCAATGTCACAAAGGCGATGCCACGGAGACGATGAAATGCTCTTGCTCTTTTCTCTAGCCCACAAAGGTACTTACAGTTCATACATCTTGTCCCGTATATCCAAGCAGCGCCACTACGCCTGCGTACCTGAAATATTGCCCACAAACGTTGGTCAGTACACAGCCATACTGGTGAGCGGGGTAACCCACTTGTCTAAGCCGACACTAAGTAAAAAGTGAATGCAAACAGTTATATGGTGATCTTTCTAGTTGAATCTAGATTCGTTTCATGGCATATGAATGAAATGTTAAAGAAAGCTGTAAAGCAGTTTACGCATGCATGCATTCAACTCAAACCAATCGACAAGCAGTTATATAACCGACCCGAAGGATACTAGCACGCAACCTGTCCTACTCAAGTCATCATTCGCACGATAACTATCGAACCATTCCCAAGCCTCAAATATCCATCCTCAACCAAAGTTATATCCCAAATCTCGTTAGTGCACACTCTTGCCGAGGCAAGGTGGCCGCGCCTACATGAAAGCCAAACCAACAAAAGAAAAGCAAGCCAACTCTTATCTATATGAAGTCACTGGCTAAGCCATACAGGACATATCTCAAGCATTACGACGCGCCCTATCAACCCGAGAATCAAGCCCCGCTGAAGGTCCCGCAAAGCATCGTGACTAGCACGAATCAAATATTTCCCTCCGGATCGATACGGTTCTAGTGCCTCGGAAAGTCGTTTGGAGGAAATGCCAAGACTTGTGCACAAGTCGTCCGTGACATGCAGACACAAGTAGGTATGACGAGAGGATCGAACATTCTCGCCCCACCAAGCGATCTAGACTCGTTCAACCGATATCCAAACAAATATCCATAACCATTCTTCCAACATATCCAACCAAGGAATCCAAATCTCGACCTCAACATATAGCCCAAGGCACTAAAATACCCATAGGCACAATCTCTCAAGTTGTGCCCAAGTTATGCCCATATTCACAATGCCGCTTCTCAGCAATGTATTTAATTTGGTGCAACACCCATGCTCAAAGCAATCCCATGGCACAATGCCCCGATCGTGGCAAAACGTCATCGTCGATGCAGTTGTTTGGTTTTGAACCACAACTGCTCGCTTTGCAAGACAAAGCGACCAAGTGATACTCGTACACGGATGCACGCTCGCTCGCCCGAATTTTCGATATTCTCGATTGCCTCATTGGTATCATTCCACCCGTCCAAGCATAATCCCAATTTTCCAACCGACTGCCTCAAATGTAATAATCTAACTCTAGCTCCAACTATCCAATGCGCAAACCATTTCAAGCCACAATCCTATCCAAGCCAATGACGTACACTCTATGCACGCCTTAGTGTAGTGAATCCTAATGCTTCAGCCCAAGTATTCAAGCCTTTTACGTGTTTTCCATATTATTAGGCATGAAGGAGTAGAGGAGAAGGGAAAGAGCCCACTCATAATATTTGATCCCGTTAGGCATCCTGTCCTGCCGATACGGCCAATCCCTTGAACCCGTGGTTCGATGCAAGCACGATCTACTCAACTGGTATGATCGTGCGAGCAGGCCGTGCTCTTCGAATCATCCGACCGGTCGAACTAAGGAAGACGGCATTATCGCTCCCATCCAGCTATCTCAGTACTGTTCTGAACGAATACCTGATTTCCATCGAACCCGCTAGCTATCTGCACATGAAACCAACTCAATCAATCCTTTTTCCCAAAATCTAATATATCAAATATAACCAGCATTTGTTTTATTCAATCTGACTCAGCGTAACGTACCATGCGATTGCGGGGCGTTACATAATATACCACTTAGAATCAGGTTCATCTACGAATCGTGCTGGTACCCATTTCTATCATATGTCGCTATCCAATTCCATAACTCTGCTCCATGCGACTCTCATATTCACGATTCTGACTCAGCATCTCGTTTTGCTGAACGCTCGTACAAATTTTATGAATTCCTACATCCTCCTTATAGCTCAATACGAATTCCTCGTATCGCTTAGTTTTGGATCGTACACATATTTAAGGCGTCCCTGAAATATATGCATTTCAGCCGAGCTTTACGATAGCAAATTTAAACAAGTTACAAGGGTATCTTTATGTTCGAGGCATCCATTTGCTTTACTCCTAATTGAACCAAATCACGATTTTCATTCCAACATATTCGATTGAGCACTAGTCTCAAAATATGATGATTTTCCACCGACTCAATCCGTTCGTGTTCCAACTCAATCCATCCAACTATTTCTGAAATCAGTACTAGCAATATCTCCAAATATATCTCGTGCACCGAACGATCATCTCAACTGATACTACCCAAGCTAGGCGACTTACCCAAAATATCCAACTTTTGCTTAGGTCAGCTCAGTCCAACACCTTTTCTACAATCTCAATACCTCGCTGGGTGAACATCTATATTGAGGTTCGTGTGATCCACGAAGATCTCGCCGCCACGCCAAAGAGATAGTGTCGCCACGATTTCAACGTGGACACACTCGCCATAATTTTTAGGTTGCGCATAGAATAGTTCTTCGCGTTGCTTCCACTGCCTCGAAGCATAGGATATCACCTTTGCCTTCCGAATGAGCATGCTTCCCAGACTAAGTTTCGAGACATCTTGTAAATCTGAGGCACGTCTGTCCCTTCCAGTATTTGCAAGAATTTGATCTCAATGAGCCGCTGCTTTAACTTCACGAGCTAGTTTCACAGTCGTTAATTCATATGAATGCTATTCCCTTCCAGGGCACGATGAGTCAGAGGCGATGCCATCGATAAAAATCTGCGACTCTGAATCTCATCAGTTGACTAGGCTACTTCCACCATCGCTCCGATCTTCCGACTGTATCTTCAGCTGAGGACTATCCCAAGGGTCTCTCAAAATCCAACACTCAGCCTTGCATCCGCCCTCGACGCATTCCCAAATACGCCGCCTCAAGGGTCGTTCTATGGGTCTACCATATTCATTCTCTGATTCAGCGGACAAGTCGCTAGGGTCAGCTGTCCCGAAGCTACGCTCGATAATTGTAAGTCATCACGATGGACAGTTACTATAAACCATGTTATATCTCATCTGCAAATCTGAGTCAAAATCCTAACCATTCCATTCGAGCGAACTTCCGAATCCGAGCACCTCGCTCATTGAAAACGTCTCCCATTAATCCGTCGTATTGTCCTGAATCCATCAAATTTCCGAATTGCTATGTTCGTTTACCCGCACTACTAATTTCAATGATTCCCGAAACTCAAGACTTGCTCAAATTTCTATTCGTTTGCCACGTTCCATAATGCATGTCCAACTTACTTGAGCAGTACAGCAATTTGTTCCGACGTTGCTCCTATATTTAGCTATCTTCAAAAGTTTGTCCGCCGCAATCTTTGCCTTTAGTTGTTGCCACAATCCGTCCTTCCATCGTTGCACCATCTTGCCCAAAAATTTCATTTCTGCTAAACCTGAGTCGACTTCTCAAGCAGCAATATCCAAAATCTTTCAAGTTTGTGTGAATCCATCGCATTGTCCCTCCAAGCCAAGTTCGTATTTCATTGCTCAACCATCAACTCAAATGCTTTGCCTAAAATCGTAGTCCGTGCTCGCTATCCTCCGATTAACCCATCGCTTCGCTCAAGTGTAATCCAAATGTTCGTTCCGATCTCGTCCATCTCTTAAGCCCAACAATACTTCTATTTGCACGAGTCCGTTCAGGCAATTCCCATTGATGTCCAACCAAAAAAAAATCAATGCCTTGCTCAATATGTGGTATCCCATATACCACTCCGAATCAAATCGCTACTCGCATTACGATTTCTTGCACTGATCCAAAATCCGTTCGAACCATCCTTCATGCGTGATCCTGCTTTTTCCAACTCGAGTCTGACACAAAACTTAGCCAATGCTTGAATTATCCAACTATTTCTATCAATCTTGCGATGCGACTCGTGCTATATCCCGTTTCTCAATACTTCCAACTATTTTTAAACCGTCTGATACTTTCGCAACACGAGCAATCGTGCAACGATTGTCTTCCAAGTAGTCCAACCCAATACCCAATGTTCCTCAAATTTGTTGTACGAGCAACTCGTTCAAACTTATCCTGATATTCCTGAGCCAAACTCAAACATGCCCAACCGATGCGCCACAGCCAAAATTCTAACTTCTATCCAACACAATCTCTAGGCGAGCAACTCGTGCAATGATCCATTCTCATCGAATGTTTCTACTCATGACATGCCGCATAACCAAACTCATCTTCCAACCAACTGATCCACTGAGGAAATTAGAAACTCCCGAACGATAAGCCAAACTAACCCAACGAAAGCTCTCAACTTGTTGCACAAATGCAACAACGCCACCCAACTTGTTGCACGAATGCAACAACGCCTAACGAGACTAAGCGATCCTAACGAAAACCAACCAAAGCAATGCAACCAAACATAACATGCAGCCACAACCAGCAATATATAGACTTATTGCATGAAACATCCGATGCGGCACCGAGTAGAGCCAAGAGCTAAATGACACGCGGAAGCTATTTTAGAGTTTGTGATAAAGCGAAGGACCAAGTCCGAAGAAATGAACCAGGCGCTCTGATACCAATCTGTCACGCTCCAATCTCCCGCAAGCTCAATAGTCCCCGCTGAACGTGAATCACCACGTTGCAGCTCTCCCGCGGGACAATCGTTCTCTTCGGGACGTGATATCGTACGAGCCTGGAGTTGCGCTCGTACAAGGCGATGTTGCTAAACACCAAAGTTATCATCGAAACAACCAAGTTACAGCAGAAGTCGTATTATGTACCAAGCACACATCAGAGTAATACGCAGCGAAGCTCTTGATAGGGTCCAAATGAAATGCCCCGAAGGCAATGCCACAAAGGCGATGCCACGGAGACAATAAAATGCTCTTGCTCTTTTCTCTAGCCCACAAAGGTACTTACAGTTCATACATCTTGTCCCGTATATCCAAGCAGCACCACTACGCCTGCGTACCTGAAATATTGCCCATAAACGTGGATCAGTACAGAGCCGTACTGGTGAGCGGGATAACCCACTCGTCCAAGCCGACACTAAGTAAAAAGTAAATACAAACAGTTATATGGTGATCTTTCTAGTTGAATCTAGATTCGTTTCATGGTATATGGATGACATGTTAAGGAAAGCTGTAAAGCAGTTTACGCATGCAAGAATTCAACTTAAACCAATCGCCAAGCAGTTATATAACCGACCCGAAGGATACTAGCACGCAACCCGTCCTACTAAAGTCATCGTTTATACGATAACTATCGAACCATTCCCAAGCCTCAAATATCCTTCCTCAACCAAAATTATATCCCAAATCTCGTTAGTGCACACTCTTGCCGAGGCAAGGTGGTCGCACCTACACGAAAGCCAAACCAACAAAAGAAAAATAAGCCAACTCTTATCTATATGAAGTCACTGGCTAAGCCATACAGGACATATCTCAAGCATTACGATGCGCCCTATCAGCCCGGGAATCAAGCCCCGCTGAAGGTCCCACAATGCATCGTGACTAGCACGAATCAAATATTTCTCTCCGGATCGATACGGTTCCAGTGCCCCGAAAAGCCGTTTCGAGGAAATGCCATGACTTGTGCATAAGTCATCCATGACATGCAGACACAAGTAGGTATGATGAGAGGATCGAACATTCTTGCCCCACCAAGCGATCCTAGACTCGTTCAACCGATATCTAACCAAATATCCATAACCATTCTTCCAACATATCCAACCAAGGAATCCAAATCTCGACCTCAACATATAGCCCAAGGCACCAAAATACCCATAGGCACAATCTCTCAAGTTGTGCCCAAGTTATTCCCATATTCACAATGCCGCTTCTCAATAATGTATTTAATTTGGTGCAACACCCATGCTCAAAGCAATCCCATGGCACAATGCCCCGATCGTGGCATAACGCCCTCGTCGATGCAGTTGTTTGGTTTTGAACCACAATTGCTTGCTTTGCAAGACAAAGCGACCAAGTGATACTCATACACGGATGCACGCTTGCTCGGCCGAATTTTTGATATTCCCGATTGCCTCATTGGTATCATTCCAACCGTCCAAGCATAATCCCAATTATCCAACCAACTACCTCAAATATAATAATCCAACTCTAGCTCCAACTATCCAACGTACAAACCATTTCATGCCACAATCCTATCCAAGCCAACGACGTACACTCTATGCACGCCTTAGTGTAGTGAATCCTAATGTTTCAGCCCAAGTGTTCAAGTCTTTTACGTGTTTTCCATATTATTAGGCATGAAGGAGTAGAGGAGAAAGGAAAGAGCCCACTCACAATGTTTGATCCTGTTAGGCATCATGTCCTGCCGATACGGCCAATCCCTTGAACCCGTGGTCCGATGCAAGCACGATCTACTCAACTGGTATGACCGTGCGAGCAGGCCGTGCTCTCCGAATCATCCGACCGATCGGACTAAGGAAGACGGCATTATCGCTCCCATCCAGCTATCTCAGTACTGTTCTGAACGAACACCTGATTTTCATCGAACCCGCTAGCCATCTGCACATGAAACCAACTCAATCAATCCTTCTTCCCAAAATCCAACATATCAAATATAACCAGCATTTATTTTATTCAATCCGACTCAGCGTAACGCACTGTGCGGTTGTGGGGCGTTACATATATGTACAATGTATATTATACATTAGTATATATATATTGGTATATTGGTATATATGTGTTAAGTATTTATGTTTAGGTGTTTGCATTTTTGCTTTGTATATTCGAGTGCATGAGTGTTGCTTTGCCGGGAGCAGTTAGGCTTGGCTAGCAGTGCACATCCATGTGCACTGCAGTTAGTTGATGTTGTTGTTGAGGCTGTTAGTGTACTGATGGATCAAGGTGTAGGGTCAGGTATCTTGGAGAACAACAGTATGTGTGTGTGGTATTAGGTAGGAGAAGTTAGGGAGCAACACTAACAGCAAGGTGATTGATCACTGATACTTACACCAGTGAATCGATAGCAGTATGCAAGACTTAGGCTTGGGTTGAATGAAACAGAGGAGTTTGCATGTGTATGTAGGCAGGGTATGGCATTGATGTTCAGTAAGGTAGGTATTTTGGGTTGGCGGTTTCAGTTCCAGAGCAAGTACACACTGGCCAGGTGCAGTAGCACAACAAGCAACAGTTACTCGTATGGAGTATGGTGATGTTGGCTTGTTGCCAGTGTATGATGGGGGTAATCAAGATATAGTTGTTGATCGTGGGTAGGATTTTTGTTGTGATAGTGGTAGTTGTTATAGTTGTTATTGTAGATAGGTGTATCAGTGGTGATTTGGAGTATCAGTTAGAGTATCATAACATAAAATATGTTGATGTGTACCTTGATCATGCATTGAACTGACTTGAATAGTTGGAGTATCCTGGAGTGCAGTGAGATTAGAGCACGGGTTGCAGGTTGAGAAAAGTTTAGTGTTATTGGTGAATGTTAAGGAGGGTAGTGATATCTGCTAAGATATCAGGTATTGATGATTGGTGGGTTGTTAGTTTCAGTAGCAGTAGCAATTAGTGGCACTACAATAAAAGAGCAGTTGTTCAGTAGGATTGGTACACTGGTACCACTTTGAATACTTGCTCTGTGCATTGGCATAGATAGCTCAAGCTAGAATTAGTGTGCTCAGTTACCTGGGGGTGAATGAGAATTTTTATACTTGTAACAGCTAGGTAGTGGTTAGCGGTGCAGTCAGTGCACTTTGAGCTGAACTTAAGTGTCAAGGCTTGGATGCAAGACACTCGGGTTGGGAGTCCAGAGTGGTTGAAAAGTATTAAAAGAAGTATTGGTTAGGATATGGCTTACCTGTGTTCAATAGAGGTGATATGATACTAATATAAGTATTAGTGGAGTTGACAATAGTAAGGGTGAGTTAGTTTAGGCTTTGTGCCGATTAGAGTATCAGTTGAGCACTGGGTGCACAGGGTATTAGTTGGCAAAGATAATGCCTTAGTGACATTAGGTTAGTGAGTGCAATGGTTAATATAAAATTAAAGATATAGCTAAAGTAAGTTATGTATCTTGATACCAATATATAGGAGTTATAGATATTATCAGTATCTAGTATAGTTATATTAAGACTAATAATGACTAGAGTGACCTAGTATGACTTAGAAGACCTAGAGTAGCAAGGTATTGACCTACTTAACCTAGTTTGGAATTAGACATAGCCTAGAAATATCATACTTAGTTAGTAATCATGTTTATCCTTTATTTCACCCAATTAACATTAATATTTGATATTTAGGTCTTTATGACTCCATTTTGGATATTGATCCTCACACATTGCTCAGGACCACAGACGAGTACATTCTCTGATAGTTTTCTTATTTTGACGATTTCTATAATTCTAGTATGTAGTGTTATGCTTGATTTTTGACACAGTGGATACACGAGTTAGTATCATAGATACCGGTCATGAGGCATCATGATTGGATCCATTGTACTAATCGGGGATGGGAAAGTATTAGTTGATTATGTGATCATACACCACCTACTTGTGCATAGCTCACCCTTATCTACACAAGGGTGTAGCCTGATCTTATTACCTGTGCATAGCTCACCCTCATCTACACGAGGGTGTAGCCTGATCTTATTACTTGTGCATAGCTTGCCGTATATAATTGGCCTGATCCCCTTACATGTACTTATACATAGTCATTCATACCTGATTGACATAATCCCTTACTGTACTTGTGCATAGCCAATCATATATTATAGATCTTGATACGTCACAAGCCGATCACATAATAATAAATATTTTAAGGCACTTAGTAGTTGTTCATATCTCTATTCCAGTTTACACCTGTTGATACAATTATTCCATGTTTATTTACAGTTTATTATTACATGTGAGATGATTATCTGCGTATCAGTTTTTTATTGTCTTGTATTTCTTCTATCTTGTATTTCCATTGTTTACTGTTTTATAGTCTTGGTTAAATTAATGTAATTGTTGTTAGTTTATGTGCATTGCTCCAATCCTGACTGGATAATATTTTCAGAGAATTTTGAGGCTTTTTGCCCCACTTATTACGGACCCGAAGTAGACGAGGATTTCATCCAAGAGCTTCAGGAGGATCCCATTCCAGTATTGGATCTATTAGTAGAGACTTAGAATCTAACATTCATTTGTAGTTGGATTATAGGCTTGAGATACTTTGGGTTATATATTTTATTTAGATTCCTTATATTGATGTTTAGACTCTAGACTTATGGATGTGTGATGTATATATTTTTAGACTTCTCTTTTCCTTTATATTATTTTTGTGCCATTTCTCTTCCTTATAGAATTATGTGATTGAATATTGTTATTGTTGTCATATTTATATTCATCTTTTCCTCCTTATAGAGTTGAGATCATTGATAGGTTATATATATCATTGTGAGATATGATAGGTTGTATTGTGACCTAGACAACGTTCTACCATCGATGTTACGGCGTAGGCTGGATGTACCCATGACTAATGCCCGAATTTCGAATACGGGTCATAAAATGAGACTTTGAGGATCTATCATCCGTTGCGTAACCAGGGCTCCTGGATACCGATGATGGCTTTTACAAGAATTTATAAAGAAAGGAAAAATATTGTATATAGGCCCTTGCTGGGGATGAAGAACCAAGAGTGTAGAGATGCACATCTGGGTTGTCCCGGCTGGGGATGAGAAGAGTAATAGTCAAGTTTAGATGTAGGACTTTTTCAGGAACTTGTCGTTGATAGGCATCATGAGCAAGTCGCCATTGGATTTCGCTAGCCGGTAGGCGCCGTTGGAGAATACTGATTCTACGACGAATGGGCCTTCCCATTTGGGCTAGAATTTACCGGTCGTTTTGTGGGCATAACCATCGACCTTCTTACTATCAAAATAAAATCGCCCACTTGGAATGTTCTCTCCTTGACCCGCATATTGAAGGCTCCAAAAAGATGTGCTTGGTACAACTCAATGCGCTGCTGAGATAAGAGTCATTTTTTGTCAAGTGCTTCCAACACTTATAGTCATCGGCAATAGTTGTCATCCACGGTTAGCTGATTGGATAGATCCACTAGGAGTGAAGGGATTTGGATCTCGAGGGGGAGAACCGCTTCGCTTTCGTACACTAAAGAGAATGACATAGTTCCTGTAGCTGTCCGAACTGTTATACGGTAGGCCCAGAGACATTCACCCAGCTTCTCGTTGCAATCGTGCTTGTTGGATGACACAAACTTCTTGAGAAGCTTGATGATGGTTTTGTTGAATGCCTCTGCCAACCCATTTGCCGCTGGGTTGTACGCAGTCGATGCCATATTCTAAATCCAATTTTTGTCGTAGAATCGGTAGAATGCATGACTTGTAAACTTTGGACCATTGTTGTGAATGATCCTTCATGGCAAGTCAAAGCGGTATATAACGTGATTCTTGACAAAGTTGATCATGTTGGATATCTTGACTTCCGTGAGTGGTACTGCTTCCGCCCATTTGGAGAAGTAGTCAGTGATGACCAGGATGAATCGGTGCCCCTTAGACGAAGGTAGACTTATTGGTCCGATAATATCCATTGCCCATGCCTCAAACGACCAGGATGTTGCCATTGGTGCAGGAATTCTGAGGGTTGGTGGATAAAGTCTGCGTGAATTTGGTATGTCTGGCATTTTCTCGCATACTCAATGGCATTTGCTACCATCGTCGACTAGTAATAACCCATTCTTTGAAGACGGTCCTGTAGCTTTGGGCTGGGTTGGTGTGTGCCACAGACGCCATCATGGGCTTCCAGAAGCGCTTGTTTGACTTCTGCATTCGATAGGCATCATAGCAGAAGGTCGTCGTATGAACGGCGATACAATATTTTAGTAGCCGTATCGTAGTAGAACCTGAGAAAATATCTCATGATGGATGTGTCTTCCTTTGGGTTCTTGGGAAAAATTTCATAGACCGCGTAGTCAATGAATGAAAGCCTCCAGTCTTGGACATCAATGTATACTTTCGTCGCGTAGCTCAGACATATGCAGAGATTATTTATGGGGCAGACCAGGTCTTGATCGATCACCGTGATTAGCTGATGGGTGTTGTATGGAAATTCCAAGGAGGCAGCGAGGCCGGCCAGGGCGTCATCCTCGATATTCTGTAGCCGAGGGACGTGCTCAGTGAAAAATCCCTCGGTTTGGTGGTATATAATTAGGTCTTTATTCCGGACTTCATATTCGCCTCGGACTTAGTTGACTATCATCTTAGAGTCATTATATGCCTCTAAATAGTCTATCCTCAATTGTTTAGCAAGTTGGAATCCAATAATGAGAGCGTTGTATTCTTCCACATTATTGGAGCATGGCTCTATGAGAAAATAAGCTTGATTAATGACCAGATTGTAGGGGGAGATTAATATTATCCTAACTCCGGCAATAATATTGCCTTTGGGTCCTGCTCTCGAAGCATCGTCGAAGAACATCTGCCATACAGCTTCGCACGAAGTCACGTTTGAGTTTGCCACTTTGTTTGGAATCTCGTCATAGAGTTTCGAGGTTTCTGGCACCGAATGTGCTGCCAGGAAGTCGGCCAGTGCTTGGCCCTTGACGGCTTTCTGAGGGACGAACACAATGTCGTATGAAGATAGTAGTATCGTCCAGGTAGCTAGGCGGGAACTGAGCTCCCCTGGTTTGGTCATAAGAACTCTAAGCGAATTGACTCACGATATCACATGAATGGTCTGTCCAGTCACGTAATATCGAGTCTTCTGGACAGCAAATACTAGAGCAAGGCATTCATTTTCGACGGGGGTATACCTATGCTCTGCGCCGACCATCATCCACCTAAGGTTGTAGATGGCATGCTCGTGGCCTGCATCACTATTCTGGGCTAATAGAGCGCCGAGGGAGTGATCCATTGCACATACATAGAGTAGGAAGGGCTTTCCCATGATCGGGGCTACCAACACTGGAGGGTTTGACAGGTATTCCATGATGTCGTCGAACGTGCATTGGCATTCTTCATTCCAGACAAAGGAGACATCTTTCTTCAAGAGCTGGGTAAATGGTCGAAAATACCCCAAGAGGTTTGATATAAACCTCCTTATGTATGCCAGACTCCCTTGAAGGCCCCGGAGTTTCCTTGGCGGGTTCATCTTAAGGATTGCTTTAGTTTTGTCGGGGTCTATGTGAATACCCTGAGAAGTGATGATAAAGCCCAGGAATTTGTCGCTGGAGACTCCCGAAAAAGATTTGGTAGGGTTCATCTTGAGCTGGTGCGTACGCATAAGATCAAACACAGTCTTCAAGTCCCTGAGGTGATCATCTTTGGAGTAAATTTTGATGGCGATTTCATCGACATAACACTCCACCGTCTTGCACAAATGTTCACAAAAAATGGTGCTCATAGCTCGTTGGTATGTAGTACCTGTACTTTTTAGATCGAAGGGCATGACTGTATAGGAGTATACTCCTATCGGTGTTCAAAATGATGTATACTTCTCGTTTTCAGGAGATATCTTGATTTGATTGTAGCCAGAGAATCCGTCCATGAAGGATATGCGCTCGAAGCCACAAGTATTATCGATCATTATATAGGTGATCGGAAGAGAAAACTCGTCTTTAGGGCATACCGAATTTAGATCACTAAAATCAATACAGATCCGGATCTTCCAGTTCTTTTTTACGATAGACACAATGTTGGCTACCCAGTCTGGGTATTATTCTTCACGGACGAAGCCACTAGCTATCAGTTTGTTGACTTCAGCTTCAATGGCATTCATAATGTCCGGCCAAAATTGTCGTTGCTACTGCTTGACAGGCTTAGCGTTAGGCAAGATGTTGACCTTATAGACCGTGATTTGGAGGTCCGGTCCTCGCATGTCTTGGTAACTCTAGGCAAAGACATTAATGTATTCCCTGACGAGTTGTAGCAGGGATTTCCAGTCTTCGTCAGACAGACTTTTGCTGACGAAGATTGGCTTAGGGGATGTCTTGTCGCCTAGATCGACTTGTACAACCTTGTCCTTGGTAGGAGGGTCTCGCCGCTCAAATCATATCTTCCGTAGGGAATCTAGATGTTGGGCCCATGGCTCTATTTCAAAGAGTTCGGGTGGGTCTCCGTTGTCTTCCTCAGGGTCAGCTGACACCATGTTGGCGACAATGTTTGCTTGAGCATGTCCCGATACTGACGTCTTAGTCCCAAGCGAAAGATTCTGAAGAGTGAGAGTGCACTTCATCTTCTTCATCTGAGCCATCAGGAGTTGTGGAAGGAGTTACATATCCTAGGCCATGCTTGGTCTTATGGTAGTAATCCTCAGACTTTCTTGCGGGAGAAGGTAGATGCAGGGGCAGCCGTCGGCCATGTTCTTGGTTTAAGCCCTTATTGGCCTTCAGGTCGTATCCTATCTTCTAGATAAGGTGCATAGCTTGCGAGCTATACCGGTTGAGTGATATTTTGCCGGTATCAGGTTCTGGGTCCAATTCTTCTTGGTCGAAGGATCAGGGGCTTTCTACTCTACCGAAGATGATGGGTTTGTCTCCCCTCCTTTTGGCCAGAACTGGGAAGTTGGAGTTTTGGCTGGGGAGGATCTGGTTCACTACGTATGTGGTAGTCACCTGTGTTTGTAGATTAAGGCCCAGACTGTGCTCCATTGAGTATAGTATGCTTATATGTCCGCATTCAAAGTAGTTCAAAAATAACCCTTTATTCATAAAATGAGGTATCTTTGCTTCGGGGATTACATCATCGAGAGAAGGAACGTTGGCATGAGCGGCTACATACTCCTCCAGCTCATCTTTCTCGAGGGCCACCCCCAGTACGAGCGAAGGCTTCGGTGGATTCCTGAGCAGTTTTACCTCCAAGGGTTCTAAATTTATAAGAGGTGTCGGAGCCTCCCTTGGTGGTTTTCGAAGGCGAATGACCATAGGTTCTGAAGGTGTAGACTGCGCCGGATCTTTCCTCTGCGGTCGATTCGGCATATAAAGACGAACGACCAGATATTCAAATATTGTAGATAGTGTCGGATCTTTCCTCTGCGGTCGATTCGGCCTATGAAGGCGAACGACTAGAGGTTCGAATTTCATAGACAGTGTCGGATCTTCCTTTGGCGGTCGACTCGGCCTGCGAAGGCAGACTACCAATGGTTCGGGTGCCTCCTTGTGCAATTTTATGACAAAGAGAGTAGTTGTGTCGAGAGCGCGTGCCTTGAGACGGACCATCAGGGTCTCCTCTGGTGTTGTCATTGCCTATGCTTCATCATCGGCCTCGTTTCCCCCCTCCTCTCTTGTAAAGGATTGCATCAGAGTAGTAGGTCTTGACCCCTTTAAATAGGTCTACGTCCATGAATTCTATCTTGACCGTGCCCTGGTCGTCCACATACTTTAGACATTGGTATAGAGTTAATAGCATGATCATGTATTGGTGTATCCAAGGTCGTCCGAGCAAGACATTGTAGGATACATTCACGTCAATGATGTAGCAAGTGATCTCTGTCTTCAAGTCGTCGATCTGATATTTCAGACGAATCTTGCCCAGAGGGTAGCTTCTTCCTGCGTTGAAGCCACTGATGGTAGTATTAGTGGCTGTCAGCCGATGCATCGGGATGCCCAAGGTCTGTAGCAGATTTCGCAGGATGATGTTGATTGATGAACTAGATGTGCATCCGGTCCACCTTAATGGCGCCCGATATACCCTGTATAATATAAGGGACGATCATGCCTATTGGTCTTTAGCATTATATCCTGTTATGAGAACGTGATGTTGGGTATTGCCTCCACGATATTATTGCAGTGGATGAAAGCAGCCAGATCTTCAGATGGCGGCTTGACCTGCGCCAGGTAGGTACCAATATTTTGTAATACATTGCTATGAGTAGCCCGAATGTCTCTGGAGTGCCGCAAAAGCTCAAGTAGTGACAACTTTGCTGGGGTATTGGCGAGTTAAACCAAGATATCAAAGTTGTAGGGCTTTTCCAGTCCCTGAGCCATTTTCTTACGCAACGACTTTTCGAAGCATCCCTCTTTTTATTTGGACTTGTCCACTGGTATGGGTTGAGATTGAAGGACCGTGTATGGCAACTCTAAAGGGGGATGAATAGAGTGCATCAGAATAATTCACCCAATTTAAGATTATCAGAATGAAGGCAGTTGCTAACTAATAGTGTATATAAAGACAGTAAAGAAAAGTAGTAAAGTAGAAAGAGAAAGCAAACGCAAATACCGCGATGTATACTAGTTCCCTCTGAGAGGACTAGTCCAGTCCCGAGAACTCAAGCTCGAAGTTTTATCCACTATAATCACCAATAGTGAATCACAAGCATTAATGATCTGAAGGCTTGCCGACTTCTTTAAAACTACGAGATTTGATCCGAAGTCTCGCAACTTCACACACCACTAGTTTTGATCTGAAGGCTCGCAACTTCACACAAAATAGGGGCTTGATGAACCATGCTCTTTACAACTCTGTAGACTTCTAGACCGAGACTGCACTTGGCATTAGAAGGCTGAGAGTTGATCTTGGAGATAATAAAGTTTAGGCTCTGAGGGTTTACTCACTGTAGGATAAAAATATAGAGAATGGTTGAGTGGGTAGGAATGTGGAAATCCAACTTAGGGTATTGGCAAACCGAATTCGACCAGAGTTCGGATGGGGTTTAATTTAAATTTTTAACCGTTGGGCCAGGAAATCAAGAGCTAATTGAACTGGTTGATTTCATACCAAAAGGGTAATAGAGTTCAGTCCGAGTTCGGCATGAGTTCAGTCCGAGTTCGATTTCTAATTATGGTAGACTTTATAAATGAATGTGGCCTGATTTGGTGGATAAATTCTTTGGTTTATTTGAGTGGACTAGGTATCTGGGTATAGGTACTTGGATTTGCCACTATGACTCAGCTTACATCGATCCAAGACTCAAATAATTAAAAGATTACATATAAAAATCAAGAACAATGATGATGCCAAACTTCTGAAATATCTGCTGACTTGAAGACATTTTTTCCCTTGACGGAAGTTGTCCAAAGATAACCAGATCTGGCTATCTGAATACCTTTTAGGGGCTTCTCCCCCGAACCCTTACGAGGGGCACTGCCCCCTTGACCCCTATCCGTTGACCGAGCAGCGAAACCGTCGGGTACGAGGCTCCAGATAAGTCGTAGGCGGTTGGACAAAATCTTCTGGTATAACATCATCTTTGGCTCATCGTCATATAGCATATGTCAATTGTTTGTAGAAGCATAAAATATGCTGAGGAATTGTCCGCATATTTTACAGTCAAACCCCCTAATATACATGAAGTCCCTCCCTGCGTAAAACAGAGCTTCAATGTTGTTTGGCGTAAAATAGGGCTTCAGAGCTGTCTGCGTAAAACAGAGCTTCAAGGTTGTTTGGCGTAAAATAGGGCCTCAGAGCTGTCTGCATAAAACAGAGCTTCAAGGTTGTTTTGCATAAAATAGGGCTTCAGAGTTGTCTGCGTAAAACAGAGCTTCAAGGCTATTCTGCGTAAAAGGTTGCTATACCTTCCTGCGTAAAGTTTAAAATACGTTGTTTTTAATGCAGCATAAAGTTGTACGAGGAACTCTTCGTATTCCTCGGATAAATTTGTCAGTCAAATCAGTGAACCTGACAATTGATAAAACTACTGCACGATGATCGAGAGAACGGCTGTGATGATGATTTTGCACAGAGACCCAGGTTGTCATTTTATGACATATTTTTGATACAAGTCATTTTTACGCATTCAAAGGAAGAAAAATGGAGTTTTTCGAATACGCTGCCTATTCTACATTGACAGAAATGAGTTTTTACGCTCAAGACAAGACAAAATCAGACGCCACGTCAAAAGCTGTTTCTTGTACAGAGCTCAAGGCATATTTGTGCATTTTATGCACCAGATTGAGGCATATCTCTGTATTTAATGCACGAGATTTTGTTCTATTTTCAAAATTTGTCATGACTGGGAAAGCTAAGACTGTGACTAATACGCTCACATCACCATCCTTGCATTTTATGCCAACTAGGCTATTTTCAACTATAGGAGTACGCCGTATGCTATCTCCTCGAAATATGCCAACTCGGCTATATTTGCAAAGGTACATTGATAAGGCAATTTAGCCCATTATACGCTCAAGACCTCAGTCGTGAAGGATAATTGGCTATTTTATGATGGTTATTTATTATTCATGAATCATCAAGTTTTACGCAGGGGCAGTTACCCACGTGGCTTGCATGCCATAATCTTCGAGAAGCAGTTATATGCGTTACCTTATAAAGGGATACGTGTCATACGCAGATTCAGAAGATGATTTGAACGTGGATAGCAGTTGTCATAACCGCAGCGTAAAGGAGGCAATCTTCTTCACAGTTTGGCCTTTTACGCCAACAAGACAGTCATTTGGCTTTTACGCCAACCAGGCAGTTATTTAATTGATCTCTATAAATAAAGACCCCTAGTCACAGGGTAAAGGAGAAAATTGGTTTTTGGCTGACAACTTTGGCAACAAGAATTCGATCCTACTTGCAACTTTCCTTTGGTCGGCTTTTGCCTTCAGTTCAGAGAAAGTTTGAAGATTCTTCTACAGCACTTCTTCATCATCGTGTAGTCCAAGGAACAAAGTGATCGACTGCAGATCAGACTTCCATAGCAATACTTCCCCAGAATTATTTTATTGTACTTAATATCCTCGTATAGGATTATTTGTACTTTTCTTTTTTTTCTCGTTTGTAAGCAAAAGTTTCGTATAAACTTTGTTTATCCAAACAAAATGGCGACTCTGTTGGGGACGACTTTCTCCTCTAACGAGAAAACAATTGCCCAACACGATGTTGTATCTATCGGATCGACGAAGAAGACTTTGGTCATCCAGTTCGACCAATCTGCCTATGAAGACATGCTTCATGCAGGGGGTAGTTCTCATTCCTTCTTTGTCCATAACAACAGGAAGTTGCGTAAAGTGTGGATACCTAAGACGTCCTCTACCCTTCCTGCAAGTTCTTATTTACTGATCAACAAAGTTGTGACAACACAGCCAACACGCCATGTGCGTAAAACTTTGTCTCCCATCTGTGACGTGGTAGACAAAACTTTTGGCAATACCACAGTGCCAATCCAGAAGTCTCAAACACGTCCTGCGCATAAACCTTCGTCTCCCATCTGTGACATGGTAGACAAAACTTCTGGCAAGGCCTCAGTGCCAATTCAGAAATTTTAAATACGCCCTGCATATAAAATTATATCTTCCGTCTATGATAAGGCAGATGTACCCTTTGATCACATCAAAGAAAAATAAGTGACGAATCCTTCAACCTCTAAGTTTTTATGCCCACAAGAGAAGAAAGTTCCCACTTTACAGATTACGCGTGACGCTGAAAGCCGTTTGAGGACTTTCCCTATTTTACGTGAACCTATGCAAAAATCCAAATTACGCCAGGATAGGTATGTCCGCGTAAAGAAGACTCGTTTCACGGGAAGATACGCTCCTCAGACAGATGATGGATCATATGCTACTCATATGGGTAGACTGTTATATTCCTATGGCAGAGAAAGGGTTATGGTTCCTAATCTACACATTCTTACTGATGTAAAAATGCAGAATAAGCCTTCTTCTTCTGGTAATCTCCTTGATTTGTGTGATTTCTTGATCCAGAAACGCAAAGACAGGGGATCTCCTAATATGTCTATTACACCCCCTAAAGAACATGTTGTAATAGTCATAAGGTTGTAATTAACTGTTGCTGTTCTAAAGCAAAACGGTCAGTGTTCGACCGATTGAACTATTCTTTGTCATTACAGGAAGAAGAACCAACATTTGCTTCAGTAAACATGGCTTCGCATATTCCTAGAGGAAGGTTGAGTTTAAGACGTCATCCCTCCAGAACTCCAAGCCAAAGAAGATTTGACAGCTTATCGAGACTTTTGAAGAAGGTATTTTTCGAAACACTCGCTCGAGGTCTCGACAATCAGCTTCATATTCTTCAGATTCTGACATTAGGAATCGCCAGTTTTCTGAACCAGATGCTGAAAGTATAGATTCAATCTCTTCAGAGATCTATACTAATCCCTCAGTGGCATCTAGAGAAATAGGAATTTATGCTGTTGGAGACGAACACGAAGAAGCTTTTCCATCAGGAAGTACTGAACAATGCATCACTGCATTGGAAATATCACTTAAAGAAATGCATACCATGATGGTGAGTATGCACCAAATGATGCTGACTCAACATACAATTGCAATAGCTCAAACACCTGTTACTCCGACTCAACTACGTGTGGGGGTAGACATACCACCACCCAATGCAAGCCAAGAGCCTGTTCAAAATCAAGAATCAGCTGCTCCTCAACCTCTTAACCCAGAGAATGTATTACCTCTTATTGGAGTTATAATACATCCAATCTCTCACCTTTCTACTGTCCCTCTCCCATCTGAAGATCCAATACAAGCAGTTCGGGAATTAAAAGCCTAATTTGATGCTTTGAAACATAAAAATTAGCTCAAGAAGTTGGGAATTAACAGCCATATCCTGCTGTCTGGGATGAGATCCCTTTCCCACCAAAATATAAACCACGGGCTATGGTTTTGTTTGAAGGAAAGACGTTGCCAAGAGAGTATATGAACTACTTCAGCATAATGACGATATTATTGCAAGGAAATGATGCCCTTCTCACTCGAGTGTTTAAAGGTTGTCTGTCTAGAGTAGCTTACCAATGGTATCGTAGTCTACCTGACAACTGTATTACTTCTTTTAAAGAATTCAAAACTCTATTCTTCGCTCGATTCTACGAGGAAGGAATGGACATGTCTATGTCATCACTCATTGAAGTAAAGCAGAAGGAAAAAGAAAACGTTCGTACTTTTATTAAACGCTTTCGTCAGGCTACTTTACAGATGCCTCCTGGAGTTTCAGATTCAGCCTTGGTGGACATTTGCAGAAAGAACCTACTCCCACTAATCTCAGTATTCATGGGACCATATCAGTTCCATGATTGGCCCTCATTTATCATATCGGCAGTAGCCGCTGAAGATAATAGTCGGAAGGCTCGTGACAACGGAATCATGATCTCTACCTATGATAAAGGGAAGCGTTTATCCTCCAATAATAACAATACTCGTAGTTCAAAAGAAAAGGAAGCCCTGACAATCAATACATCCAGACAAAATATTTCGGTAACTACGCAGACGAATTCTGGAACTTCCAAACCTAAAGAAGAATATTCTTTTGACGACAATGATATTCCAAACATATTTGATTGTCTAGTCAAAATTGGCAAGCTTACTCTACCAGAGATAAAGCGTCCAAATGAAGTCGACAGTACAGATAATCCTAAGTACTGTATTTTTTACAGATACATACATCACCCCACAAAGGCATATTATGTACTGAAAAGGAAAATCCAGGAGTTGATCGACACCAAAGCTATCACTTTGCATAATAACGAGAAGACGGTCACTGCAAATATGATCTCACTCCAATTTGGCAATTTTCTCCCTCAAGAAGTACCGGATGGTGTGGTACCTATTCCACGGGTAATGATGGATATTATTAATTTCCCTCCTACCAGGGGTCAAAATTAAGATTTAGTGCCCCTAACTACCAAGCGTGGGGAGATCATGTGGGTTCACCCTGATCTAGTATCAGAAATTGAGGAAGAAACTAAAGCTGCTAAAGCTAAGTCTAAGAAGAATTCAAGATGTAAACCATGTCATATGGTTGAAATATCCCTAGCAGACCAATCCTCGGGTCTATCTACATTTTCGGTTATACCACAATCAGCAAATCACTCCTCAGTAAATTTTTTGGACATTGGTTCACATTTATATTACCTCTGAACTATCATTCTAATATTTTTTCCCGACCCTGTTTGCCATGTCCATATTACCTCTGAGCAAACCTTTCAGGTTTGGCTATCGATCATCACGTCCATATTACCTCTGATATCGTTTGTCATCTTAACTTAGCACACGTACTTAACCCTAAGTACAGCGGTGTTATATCCACAAAACCTGTTACGTCTATATCACCTTTGGTAGGGCTTGTCTCGAACCTATTACTTGCACTCAGCTGCACAAGAAGTAATGGGTCTACAAAATCTATTACGTCTATATTACCTCTAATAGGTTTTCGTTTCAAACTTATTACTTGTACTCTAGTGCGCAAGAAGTAATAAGTCCACCAAAGATCCATCAACGGGATGTTCGTAATGGAAGCAAATAGTTCACGTCCATATTACCTCTGAACTATGAGTTTTCCATGTGTTTCCATCCAAAGAAAATAGCCACGTCCATATTACCTCTTGCTTGTTTTCTTTTCCTTCTATCAAGACAACCAGAATCGTATCTAACCTCTCGATACGATTATGATCGGGTCACGTCCAAGTTGCCTCTGGGCTATCGTCCTCACCTCCTCCCTAGTAGGGTTTGCCATGTCCTTCGCACCTCTGAGCAAATCTTTCGGGTTTGGCTATCGATTATCACGTCCATATTACCTTTGATATCGGTTGTCATCCCCGCTTATCACCCGTCCTCACTAAGGTACACCAGCGATTTTAAGTCCACAAAAGCTGTTACGTCCATATTACCATTGGCAAGGCTTATCTCAAACCTATTACTTGCATTAACATGCACAAAAATTAACAGGTCCACAAAATCTATCACGTCCATATTACCTCTGATAGGAATTGTTTTCGAACTTATTATTTGGACTCAACATGCGCATTGAATAATAAGTCCACCAAAAGTCCCCTAAAGGGATGTTCTCAATCAAAAAAAAATAGCCACGTCCATATTACCTCTGGCTTATTTTCTTTTCCTTCCACCAAAAATATCGAGATTATTCATAATCTTTCGTTACTACTATCGATCAGTTTATGTCCATACTACCTCTGAACTACGTCTCTCCACTTTTTCCAGCAAAGTAAATCTATCACCATAAGAAAATGGTCACGTCCACATTACCTCTGTCCTATTTTTTTTATCCCCAGAGAGTTATATCTTACCATGTCCATATTATCTCTGAGTAAGATATTTCTAGAACTTTTTCATGTCCATATTACCTCTGAGTAAAGTTCTTCTTTTCAACTTTCTACTATCACGTTCGCATAACCCCTGATAGTGCTAGTCGTCTAGCTTATATCAGGAGATTCATATCCAATCTCTCTGGAAGATGTCAACCTTTTTCTCGTCTAAATGAGGAAAGGTGTGTCATTTATATGGGACGAAGCCTGTCAACAAGCGTTTAATGACATCAAACGCTATCTTACTAATCCTCCAGTTCTGGTGCCTCATGTCATAGGAAGACCATTTTTGCTGTATGTTCGAGCAATGGATCATTATTTAGGGGCTCTCCTCGCACAGAAGAACAATGAGGGTCATGAACAGGCTATATACTATCTAAACAAGATGATGGTCGGAGCAGAACACAGGTATAACCCAGTAGAAAAAGAATGCTTGGCCCTAATGTTTGTCATTCAGAAGACGTGACATTACGTGACAGGCCAAACTATTCATATTATATCCAGAATCAACCCACTTCGGGTATTGATGAATAAGCCAAGTATTCTTAATTCCTGACTCGTGACTTGGGTAATGCTATTGACACCGTATGATATAGTGTACGTCCCTCAGAAATCCGTGAAAGGTCAAGCCTTGGCTGATTTCTTAGCTGCCCATCTAATTCCAGAAACCTCCAAATTATATGATGACATTCCCGACAAAGTTGCAAAATATAATTTGGCAATGAAAGGTGATACATGGCAGCTATTATTTGATGGTGCTTCCAGAACTGGTCCCAAGGAAAACGTGGTTTCAGGGGTAGGGATTGTTCTGGTGACTCCTGATAAACTCGTTATTTATTGAGCATATTCCCTTAGTGAACCATGCTCTAATAATGTGGCAGAGTATAATGATCTATTAATTGGGCTTCAAGTTTCTAAAGAATTGGATATTGAATACTTGGAAGATTTTGGTGATTCTCAGCTGATCGTCAATCAGGTCAGAGGAATATATGAAGTCCACAATTCAGATATCATTCCTTATCACCGAACAACAATCGAGATAGCAATATCTTTTAAAGGATTCTTCTTAGAACATGTTCCTCGATCTCAAAATTTGGAAGTTGATGCTCTGGCCAGTCTAGTTGCAGATCTAGATATTCATGTAAGAAGGCAGAATTCGGTGATCCTTCTTAACAGAGATTTGTTTTGTGTGAAAAATAATTTTCACATAGAACGCAGCTATGTTATAAACATGGTTCCTCCTAAGAGAGATTGGAGAAGTCCCTTTATAGACTTCGTGTCATATGGAATCTTACCAGAGGATCTAAAGAAGCAGCATCTATCAAAAGACGATCGCTACGTTTCTATTTTGATGCTTCTTCACAAAGTTTATATCGCCGAACATATGATGGACTATTGTTATGATGTCTCTCTGGTGATGATGCAAGGCGGGTTATCCGAGAAGCTCATGATAAAGTATGTGGAGCACATCAACCCGGTCCTAAGTTACAAGATCGTATCAGGAGGATGGGCTACTACTGGCCTACTATGATTGCAGATGCCGTAGAATATGCAAGAAAATGCAAAGCCTGTCAGGTTCATGCAGATTTCATACATCAACCTTCTAAATATTTATATCCTGCTATTTCATCATGGCCCTTTGAAGCATTGGGTATGGATATCATTGGTCCTATTTATCCTTCATCTTCTAGAGGACATCGGTTTATATTAGCTATTATTGATTATTTCTCCAAATGGGCGGAGGCAATTCCTCTTGCTGAGGTAAAGACATTCAATGTGATCAGCTTTATCAAGCATCATATAATTTATCGCTTTGGGATACCTCGAAGGATAATTCATGACAATGGGCCTCAATTCATCAGTCAAGCGTTTCACCGATTTTGCGATAATAATCAAATATAAAATGTGGCCTCAACGGCATATAATCCTGCTGCCAATGGTTTGGCAGAAGCCTTCAACAAAACTATTATCAAACTCTTGAAGAAATTTGTCTCTTCGAACAAAAAAGATTGGAACGAGAAATTGGGGGAATGTCTGTGGGTATACCGCACAACGGAACGAACACCAACGGGTTGTACTCTATTTTTATTAGTTTACGGGTGTGAAACAGTTCTCCCTATTGAAATTCAAATTCCATCACTCAGAATAGCAGTAGCTAATGAGCTGACTAAGGAAAATAATGATCGTTTAAGACTTCAAGAGCTAGAAGGGTTAGACGAAAGACGCCTTCAAGATCAACAACGCATTGAGTTCTGCCAATCATGTATCTCCAGAGCTTTTAATCAAAAAATGAAGGAAAGAGCGTTCAAAGTTGGTGAGCTAGTTTTAGCTGTGAAGAGGCCAATGATCATTACACATAAAAGTAAGGAGAAATTCCAGCCCAAATGGGAGGGCCCTTATGTGATTGAAACAATATTTTCAAATGGCACTTACAAATTAGCCAAGCCTAATGGAGATTTGATAATGGCTCCTATCAATGGCAAATTCCTGAAGAAGTATTATGCTTGATCTCCCTTGCTTAATGGAGTATGATAAAGATTTTATTCTGATGATACTATCTACAAAGATTAGTTGAATCATATTTTATCATGTTCATATTACCTCTGAATAGATATGTTTAACTAATTTGAAACTTCAAAACCTATCATTTCCATATCACCTCTGATAGTGTTTTGTATACAAATTTAGTTAGATCATATTCTATCATGTTCATATTACCTCTGAATAGATATATTCAGTAAAACCAGTTACCAAAATTATATCATGTCCATATTACCTCTGATATCACTTTCATCTTAGCCTATCATTTATATTCTAATAATAAGTGATGGGTCCACAGAGTCAGAAAATGTGCTTCATTATCTCTGAGAATAACAAATTACATGGTAAAGAAGGAGCAAAGGAAGCTATGATATCCCTCCATGGTCCATCATTGCAGAGAATATTTGCTCGAAGACGTCTCTTTTTATGGCTCCTTACATGCTGGAAGAGCATAATCTTCTTCTTTCTCAGTCCAGCCCAATGAATCTCAGCAGTCATCTTTGTGGTGAAGGAAGTATGGAAAATCAAGTTCATTTGCTTGCCCTTATATAGGCAGAAGAGAACATACAAATTCTAACGACTTCTTAAATATAGCCAAAAAAAATTAGCCTTGAAAAATGAGTTAAATTTGACCATTTCATGCTTCATTCAAAGTATTTCAAATTACGAAGAATTTGGAAACTTTGAAGGGGATCTTGTAGAAGCATGTAATATGCTGGGGAATTGTCCGCGTATTTTACAGTCAAAACCCCCAACATACATGAAGTCCCTCCCTGCGTAAAACAGAGCTTCAAGGTTGTTTGGTATAAAATAGGGCTTCAGAGCTGTCTGCATAAAACAGAGCTTCAAGGTTGTTTGGCGTAAATAGGGCCTCAGAGCTGTCTGCGTAAAACAGAGCTTCAAGGTTATTTTGCATAAAATAGTGCTTCAGAGCTATCTGTGTAAAATAGAGCTTCAAGGCTGTTCTGCGTAAAAGGTTGCTATACCTTCCTACATAAAGTTTAAAATACGTTGTTTTTAATGCAGCGTAAAGTTGTACGAGGAACTCTTCGTATTCCTCAGATGAATTTGTCAGTCAAATCAGTGAACCTGACAGTTGACAAAAGTACAGCACGATGATCGAGAGAACGGCTGTGATGATGATTTTGCACAGAGACCCAGGTTGTTATTTTATGACATATTTTTGATACAAGTCATTTTTACGCATTCAAAGGAAGAAAAATAGAGTTTTTCGAATACGCTGCCTATTCTACATTGACAGAAATAAGTTTTTACGCTCAAGACAAGACAAAATCAGACGCCACGTCAAAAGTTGTTTCTTGTACAGAGCTCGAGGCATATCTCTGTATTTTATGTACGAGATTGAGGCATATCTCTGCATTTAATGTACGATATTTTGTTCTATTTTCCAAATTTGTTATGACTGGGAAAGCTAAGACTGTGACTAATACGCTCACATCACCATTCTTGCATTTTACGCCAACCAGGCTATTTTCAACTATAGGAGTACGCCGTATGCTATCTCCTCGAAATATGCCAACTTGGCTATATTTGCAAAGGTACATTGATTAGGCAATTTAGCCCATTATACGCTCAAGACCTCAGTCGTGAAGGATAATTGGCTATTTTACGATGGTTATCTATTATTCATGAATCATCAAGTTTTACGCAGGGGCAGTTACCTACGTGGCTTGCATTCCATGATCTTCGAGAAATAGTTATACGCGTTACCTTATAAAGGGATACGTGTCATACACAGATTCAGAAGATGATTTGAACGAGGGTAGCAGTTGTCATAACCGCAGCGTAAAGGAGGCAATCTTCTTCACAGTTTGGCCTTTTATGCCAACAAGACAGTCATTTGGCTTTTACGCCAACCAGACAGTTATTTAATTGATCTCTATAAATAGAGACCCCTGGTCACAGACTATAGGGGGAATTGGTTTTTGGCTGACAACTTTGGCAACAAGAATTCGATCCTACTTGTAACTTTCCTTTGGCCGACTTTTGCCTTCAGTTCAGAGAAAGTTTGAAGCTTCTTCTACAGCACTTCTTCATCATCGTGTAGTCCAAGGAACAAAGTGATCGACTGCAGATCAGATTTTCATAACAATACTTTCCCAGAATTATTTTATTGTACTTAATATCCTCATATAGTATTATTTGTACTTTTCTTTTTTTCTCGTTTGTAAGCAAAAGTTTCATATAAACTTTGTTTATCCAAACATTGTTCATCTTGCTTATTACTTTCTGCAAGTACATGTTAGACGAACAAGAAAATATACAGAAGCAAATATTATATATCTAGATAATGTTGAGTTTAATTAGAAGATACTATAGTGATTGATTGATTACCATAATGCTAAACTTAATCGATTAGCCATAATAAAAAACTCAACATAAATATTGGGCCAACAATCTTCCCTTTTTTTATTATGGCAAATCAGTTAAGTTTAAGACATATATAATCGATGCATATATCAAAATTAATAAGCACAAATCACTATATGTATACTACTTAAACATATACTTACATACTTAAACTTACTTCTCCCCCGTTGACATGATCAAAAAGAAACTCCACCGTAATAGGAGATATTGATACAAATTTTTACCGAAGTTTCTACATGTGCATAAGCTCCCCCGTAGTACGACGTTGGCGAATATGCACATATTTGGCATATTTCTCCTCCATTTTCAAAATATATTATTTACGGCTCCCCCGCAAACGAAGTGTATATCATGAAGACAAGGTGAGTATCATAAAGCATATAATATGATTATGTGGTAAATTAGGAGTAAGTAGCTAGAATATCACCATATGTAGAATAATGACATGCATATCATAACCATATACTTACCAATTGGAAACTAGATACCAATTGTATGAAACTAGATTCATTACATTAATATAAAAATATTAGATAACAATAATATAAGAGAGGCATAAATGAATATTAGTCATATGCAAGAGACAATGAAACAACTTCTCTCTAATACCCCAATCATAGTCTAGCATCCAATCATGTAATAAAATATGCATATCATTGCAACTAGTCAGAAGTCTAAATTTAAATTAAAACTAAGTGGCATAGTTTTGAAACAATTAGAAAAACCCATTAGTGCTTACTAAAAGTTATAGTGTTATAGTCTATACTAAAAGTTGTCAACTTTAAGTCAAAAGTAGGACTTAGATTCACTGCTGTATTATGAAAATAATTGCAAATAGACCTTAACAAATCATTATTCAATAAAGTGTTGATCATCTTGGGTTAGCTGTAGGGGCTGGATCCCAGCTAGTGGTGGTTCGAAGACAGTTAAGTACCGTATCGCTTAGGCTATTTACGTCTTTCCGACAGAAGGGCCATTTCAACTTATAACCAAAAGTAATCTTAACTTTAAAGAACTTAGATTTTATATATATATATATATATATATATATATATATATATATATATATATATATATATGCTAATTATAAAATCATACAACATTGAAATTGAAATCTAGAATCATAATTCTTGACGAATAAAGTTCACTAAAAGACAAAGTATGCATAGACAATTGTGTCATACTAATAGAAAGTAAATAACTCTATAGTGTGAACTAATCACTGAGGCTAATCAACTAGCCATGCTGAATAGAAATAATTACAAGAAAATTAACTAAGCATGCTAGTATCACATCTCTCATTAATTTAAATAAATACCAACTAAAAGATATTAATAAGAGATATGCTAGATTCTTTAATTATAGCAATTTAAGAAATATTAATTAGCACGTTACCAAAGTGGCTCAAGTGGCCATAGTTATGTTGGTGCAATTGCTTGGTAGATGACCTTTGTAGCTTTACAATCACCAACATTCTTCTTAGTTCTAAATTCTGACACAAAGCGTTCTACCTACATCATTAGGCAGAGACTTTGGTATCCAAGATTTCGATCCATATTTGTTAGTTTTGGGAACCCACTTATATATATTCATATCAAACAATTTTCTAGCCTTGCATTGATGTAAAATGTGTCCTTTTAAAATCACAGTAATGACATGTAGCATAGGCATTTGTGTTGGGTATAGAAGGATGAGTATGTGAAGTGGTGTGACGTGTCTTGCGTGGATATTTGTAAAAAAATTCATGATTATGTGAAGTATGTTGTGTTCTATATGCATGGTAGTGTAAAGCATTTGGTTTTCTTGCTGGTTTCCTTTTATGAGTGCTCTTTTGTTTAGCCACGTGTTTCGTGTTAGACTGAGTAGTAGGTTGTATGACCTGCTTTCCTAATCTAATTTCTAACTTTTTAGAGGTGGCATATAAATCATCATATTTAGCAGTAAGGGAATCAATTCTAAGTGAGGCATTAAAGTAATTCTCATATTTTCAGTCCCCCTTAAGTTTAGCATTTTTTTATTACTTTCATCAAAGCAGTCAAGTATTTCTTGTAAGCTAAGCTTAAGTTTGGAGATATAAACAGAATCATCAGAAAAGGAATAGTCTTAAGCTTCATTTTGTAGATAAGTAAGCTTTTCATTCTCAAGCTGATAAGATTTAATATTTTTTCTGGCTTGCTTATACTTATCCATAAGTTTCTTGTAATCTTCAAATAAATCATTGAAAGCATCAGATAATTTATTATAAGAAACCTCTTTAAATAAAGGATTATCTTTTACCTCATTAGTTAATGTCGTTAAACATACTTTTGCAGCATGTCGAGGGCTTTCTTCTTTCGAATCGCTAGCTTCACCTTTACACCAGATGCTTGTATTTGTATATTTATGAGACAAAGATTCTCCTTTATTTAATCATTCATATCGATTTTCTCTTTTTGCTTTGGAGCAATCTTTCATCATGTGGCCTAGCCTTTTACAGTTGTAGCAGATTGATTCTTCTTCAAGATCTTTCTTCTTTTGGTTTGATTTTATAAACTTCAAGAATTGTTTGACGAAGTTCCTAGAAATTTGGGCCAGATCCTCATTGTCTGAATCACCATCGAATTTTTCATCTTCAGAGGCATCGTTAGAGGATCTTTTATAATACGATTTTAATGCGATGGCCTTCTCTTTGGGAGTTGACTCTTCAAATTCTTCGAGGTCTAGCTCGTGAGTCATCAGCTTTTCCATTAGTGTTTTGAGGGTCATCGTAGTGACATCATTCCCTTTTATGATTACAGTGGCCTTGGGATTTCAGTTCTTGTTGAGTCCCCTGAATACCTTGTGAATCATCTCGTGATTGCTGTACTCCTTGAGAAGTGATAATAGAGGGTTGACGATGTCGAGGAATCTCGTGAACATTTGAGTGATCGTCTCATTTTGCTTTATCTTGAATGCTTTATACTCTTGTGTTAGACGACTTATTTTTTATTCCTTTACTTGGGAGGTTCCTTCATGAGTGAACTCAAGAAGTTTTCATACTTTATGTGAAGTACTGCAAGTGGAGACCCTGTTAAATTCAATTTTGTCTACAACACAAAATAGAGTGTTAATAGCTTTAGCATCAAGACTATCTTACTTCTTTTCAGTGTATGTGTACTTATCATGAGGTTTCTCTACAAGGTTACCATCTATGACTATTCTATGTGGCTTTTTGTATCCTTCTACTACTACAGACCAAAGATCAAAATCAAGTGATTTTAAATAAAAATTCATACTTGTCTTCCAGTATGTGTAGTTAGTACCATCAAATAGGGGTAGCCTATTTATGGACTGGACTTCACCATTGTTGGTGTGGATAGATCTAACAGTTGCCAAAAGTCTCTTAGGATATTAAGCCAAATATCAAGAGAAATAGCTCTGATACCAATTGAAGAAACAATTGGAATCAGAAACTAAATAAGAGACTACCTGCTCTAATACCAATTGAAGGACCGTGTATGGAAACTCTAGAGGGAGGTGAATATAGTGCAGCGAAATAATCTACCCAATTAAGATTATCAGAATAAAGGCAGTTGCTAACTAACAGTGTATATAAATACAGTAAAGTAAAGCAGTAAAGTAGAGAGAGAAAGCAAACGCAAATACCGCGATGTATACTGGTTTTTCTCTGAGAGGACTAGTCCAGTCCCGAGAACTCAAGCTCAGAGTTTTATCCACTATAATCACCAATAGTAAATCACAAGCTTTGATCTGAAGGCTTACCGACTTCTTTACAACCACAAATTTGATCCAAAGTCTCGTAACTTCACACACAATGAGTTTTGATCTGAAAGCTTACAACTTCACAAAGAACAGGGGCTGGATGAACCAAGCTCTTTACAACTCTGTAGACTTCTAGACCGAGACCGCACTTGGCATTAGAGGATGGGAGTTGATCTTGGAGAAAAAAAAGTTTAGGCTCTGAGGGTTTACTAACTATAGGATAGAAAGATAGAGAATGGTTGAGTGTGTAGGAATGTGGAAATCCAACTCTATTTATAGGATATTGGCAAACCAAATTCGGCCAGAGTTCAGATGGGGTTTAATTCAAATTTCCAACCGTTGGGCCAAAAAATTAGGAGATAATTGAACTGGCTGATTTTATACCAAAAGGGTAATCGAGTTCGGTCCGATTTTAGCATGAGTTCGACCCGAGTTCGGTTTCTAAGTATGGTAGACTTTGTAAATTAATGTTGCCTGATTTTGTGGATAGGTTCTTTGGTTTATTTGAGTGGACTATGTATCTGGATATAGGTACTTGAATTTGCCAGTGCGACTCAGCTTACATCGATCCTAGACTCAAATAATTAAAAGATTACATATAAAAACCAAGAACAATAATGACGCCAAACTTCTGAAACATCTACTGACTTGAAGATGCTTTTTTCCTTGACGACAGTTGTCCAAAGATAACCAGATCAGAAAATCTGAATACCTTTCAGGGGCTTCACCCCAGAACCACCACGAGGGGCGTTGCCACCTCGACCCCCGTCCGCTGACGGAGCAGAGGAACCCCCGGGTGTGAGGCTCCACATAAGTCGTAGGCGGTTGGACGAAATCTTCTGGTATAACGTCGTCTTTGGCTTATCTTCATATAGCATATGTCAATTGTTGATCTTGCTTTTTGCTTTTTACATATACATATTAGACGAAAAAGGAAATATACAGAAGCAAATATTACATATCTGGAAAATATTGAGTTTAAGTAGAAGATACTATAGTGATTGATCGATTACCATAATGCTAAACTTAATCGATTAGCCATATTCAAAAACTCAATATAAATATTGGGCCAACAATCTTCTCCCTTTTTTATTATGGTAAATCAGTTAAGTTTAAGACATATATAATCGATGCATATATCAAAATTAATAAACACAAATCACTATATGTATACTACTTAAACATATACTTACATACTTAAACTTACTTCTCCCCCATTGACATGATAAAAAAGAAGCTCCCCCGTAATAGAAAATATTGATATAAATCTTTACCGAAGCTTCTAAATGCTTAAGCTTCCTCGTAGTACGACGTTGGCGAATATGCACATATTTGACATATTTTTCCTCTTTTGTCAAAATATATTGTTTATGGCTCCCCCGCAAACGATGTGTATATCATGAAGATAAGGTGAGTAGCATAAAGCATATAATATGATCATGTGGTAAATTAGGAGTAAGTAGCTAGAATATCACCATTTGTAGAATAATGACATGCATATCATAACCATATACTTACCAATTGGAAACTAGAAACCAATTGTAGAAAACTAGATGCAGTACATTAATATAGAAATATTGGGTAACAATAATACAAGAGAGGCATAAATGAATATTAGTCATATGCAAGAGACAATGAAATAACTTCCCTCTAATATCCCAATCATAGTCTAGCATCCAATCATGTAATAAAATATGCATATCATTACAACTAGTCAGAAGTTTACATTTAAATTAAAACTAAGTGGCATAGTTTTGAAACAATTAGAAAACCCAGTAGTGCTTACTAAAAGTCATAGTGTTATAGTCTATACTAAAAGTTGTCAACTTTAAGTCAAAAGTAGGACTTAGATTTACTGATGTATTATAAAAATAATTACAAATAGACCTTAATAAATTATTATTCAATAAAGTGTTGATCATCTTGGGTTAGCTATAGGGGCCGGATTCCAGCTAGCGGTGGTCCGAAGACACTTAAGTACCATGTCGTTTAGGCTATTTACGTCTTTTTGACAGAAGGGCCCTTTCGGCTTATAACCAAAAGTAATCTTAACTTTAATGAACTTAGATTTAATAGATATATATATGCTAATTATAAAATCATACAACATTGAAATCTAGAATCCTAATTCTTGACGAATAAAGTTTACTAAAAGATATAAAGCATGCATAGACAATTGTGTCATACGAATAAAAAGTAAATAACTCTATAGTGTGAACTAATCACTGAGGCTAATCAACTAGTCATGCTGAATAAATAATTACAAGAAAATTAACTAAGCATGTTAGTATCACATCTCTCATTAATTTAAATAAATACCAACTAAAAGATATTAATAAGAGATATGTTATATTCTTTAATTATAGCAATTTAAGAAAAAATAATTAGCACGTTACCAAAGTGGCTCAAGTGGCCATACTTATGTTGGTGCAATTGCTTGGTAGATGACCTTTGTAGCTTTGGAATCACCAACATTCTTCTTGGTGCTAAATTTTGACATAAAGCGTTCTATCTACATCATTAGGCAGAGACTTTGGTATCCAAGATTTGGATCCATATTTGTTAGCTTTTGGAACCCACTTATACATATTCATATCAACCAATTTTCTAGCCTTGCATTGATGTGAAATGTGTCCTTTTAAAACTATAGTAATGACATGTAGCATAGGCATTTGTGTTGGGTATAAAAGGATGAGTATATGAAGTGGTGTGACGTGTCTTGTGTGGATATTTGTAATAAAATACATGATTATGTGTTCTACATGCATGATAGTGTGAAGCATTTGGTTTGCTTGATAGTGTGAAGCATGCATGATAGTGTGAAGCATTACTATAGTTTTAAATGCATGATAGTGTGAAGCATTTGGTTTGCTTGCTGGTGTCTTTTTGTGAGTGCTCTTTTGTTTAGCCATGTATCTCGTGTTAAACTGAGTAGTAGGTTGTATGACATGCTTTCCCAATCTAATTTCTAACTTTTTAGATGTGGCATATAAATTATCATATTTAGCAGTAAGGGAATCAATTCTAAGTGAGGCATTAGAGTACTTCTCCTTCTCCTATTTTAAGTCCTCCTTAAGTTTAGCATTTTCTTGATTACTTTTATCAAAGCAGTCAAGTACTTCTTGTAAGCTAAGCTTGAGTTTGGAGATATAAACAGAATCATCAGAAGAGGAATAGTCTCTAGCTTCATTTTGTAGATAAGTAAGCTTTTCATTCTCAAGCTGATATAATTTAATATCTTTTCTGGCTTGCTTATACTTATCCATAAGCTTCTTGTGATCTTTAAATAAATCATTGAAAGAATCAGATAATTCATTATAAGAAACCTCTTCAAATAAAGGATTATCTTTTACCTCGTTAGTTAATACTGTTAAGCGTACTTTTGTAGCATGTCGAGGGCTTTCTTCTTTCGAAATGCTAGCTTCACTTTTACACTAGATGCTTATATTTGCATATTTGTGAGACAAAGATTCTCCTTTGTTTGATCGTTCATATCGATTTTCTCTTTTTTTTTGGAGCAATCTTTCATCATGTGGCCTGGCCTTTTGCAGTTGTAGCAAATTGGTTCTTCTTCAAGATCTTTCTTCTTTTGGTTTGATTTTACAAACTTCAAGAATTGTTTGACGAAGTTCCTAGAAATTTGGGCCAGATCCTCATTATCTGAATCATCATAGATTTCTTCATCTTCAGACGCATCGACAGAGGATCTTTTATAATGCGCTTTTAATGCGACGGCTTTCTCTTTGGGAGTTAACTCTTCAAATTCTTCAAGGTCTAACTCATGAGTTATCAGCTTTTCCATTAGTGTTTCGAGGGTCATCGTGGTGAGATCATTCCCTTCTATGATTGTAGTGGCCTTGGAATTCCAGTTCTTGGTGAGTCCCCTGAATACCTTGTGAATCTTCTCATGATTACTGTACTCATTGCCAAGTGATAATAGAGGGTTGACGATGTCAAGGAATCTCGTAAACATTTGAGTGATCATCTCATTTTGCTTTATCTTGAATGCTTCATACTCTTGTGTTAGATGACTTATTTTTTATTCCTTCACTTGGGAGGTTCCTTCATGAGTGACCTCAAGAAGTTTTTATACTTCGTGTGAAGTGCCGCAAGTGGAGACCCTGTTAAATTCAATTATGTCTACAATATAAAATAGAGCGTTAATTGCTTTAGCATCTAGACTAGCTTGTTTCTTCTCAGTGTTTGTGTACTTATTATGAGGTTTCTCTACAAGGTTCCCATCTATGACTATTCTAGGTGGCTTCTTCTATCCTTCTACTACTACAGACCAAAGATCAAAATCAAGTAATTTTAAATAGAAACTCATACGTGTCTTCCAGTATGTGTAGTTAGTACCATCAAACAGGGGTGGCCTATTTGTGGAGTGGCCTTCACCATTGTTGGTGTGGATAGATCTAAAAGTTGCCATATGTCTCTTAGGATGTTAAGCTAAATATTAAGAGAACTAGCTTTGATACCAATTGAAAGAGCAATTGGAATCAGAAACTAAATAATAGACTACCTGCTCTGATACCAATTGAAGGACCGTGTATGAAAACTCTACAGGGGGTGAATATAGTACAGCGGAATAATCTACCCAATTTAAGATTATCAGAATGAAGGCAGTTGCTAACTAACAGTGTATATAAAGACAGTAAAGTAAAACAGTAAAGTAGAGAGAGATAGCAAACGCAAATACCGCGATGTATACTAGGTTCCCTCTGAGAGGACTAGTCCAGTCCCGAGAACTCAAGCTCAGAGTTTTATCCACTATAATCACTAATAGTTAATCATAAGTTTTGATCTGAAGGCTTGTCGACTTCTTTACAACCACGAGATTTGATCCAAAGGCTCGCAACTTCACACAGAACAGGGGCTTGATGAACCAAGCTCTTTACAACTTTGTAGACTTCTAAACTGAGATCGCACTTGGCATTAAAAGGCTGGGAGTTGATCTTGTAAAAAATAAAGTTTAGACTATGAGGGCTTACTCACTATAGGATAGAAAGATAGAGAATGGTTGAGTGTGTAGGAATGTGAAAATCCAACTCTATTTATAGGTTATTGGCAAACCAAATTCGGCCAGAGTTCGGATGAGGTTTAATTCAAATTTCCAACCGTTGGGCCAGAAAATCAGGAGCTAATTGAACTGGCTGATTTTATACCAAAAGGGTAACCGAGTTCGGCATGAGTTCGACATGAGTTCGACCCGAGTTCAGTTTCTAAGTATGGTAGACTTTGTAAACAAATGAGGCCTGATTTGGTGGATAGATTCTTTGGTTTATTTGATAAAAGATTATATATAAAAACCAAGAACACTGATGACGCCAAACTTCTGAAACATCTGCTGACTTGAAGATAATTTTTTCCTTGACGATAGTTGTCCAAAGATAACCAGATCTAGGAATCTGATTATCTTTCAGGGGCTTCATTCCCGAACCCCCACGAGGGGCGATGCCCCCTCGACCCCCGTCCGCTAACCGGGCAGCGGAACCCCCGGTTGCGAGGCTCCAGATAAGTTATAGGCAGTTGGACAAAATCTTCTAATATAATGTCTTCTTTGGCTTATCGTCATATAGCATATGTCCATCGCTGATCTTGCTTATTATTTTCTGCAAGTACATGTTAGACGAACAAAAAAATATACAGAAGCAAATATTATATATCTGGACAATACTGAGTTTAAGTAGAAGATACTATAGTGATTGATCGATTACCATAATGCTAAACTTAATCAATTAGCCATATTCAAAAACTCAACATAAACATTGGGCCAACAGAGATGAACCCAGATCAGACACGACATGTGTAATAATTTGAGATGCATTGACGTCAAAAGTTTCATAATCTCGCTGGTAAGCAAGGCCTGACCTGGTTGCCCCTGCCCAGGCCTCCTCAGTAGTGGGAGAAACCATACGGCATGACTTAGTTTTTCGTATTTTAGGCTTGACGACGCGAGGCGCTGCTTGCTGCAGCAAGTCTGGGACCAGATTCGGGTGGACCAACATGATCTCTCCCCGAGGTATAGTAAGAGGTGTAAGTATGGCTGCTTGGTCGCAAGCTGGTGGAAGATTGACTACCTCCATTATTGCCCATGGGATCGGTATGACTCCGTCCTAGGCTTTCGTCGCAGGGAAGTTATCGAACTGGAGGGATACCATATTGGCGGCAACTATTACGTCATCAAAGTCCAAGAAGAGAGATTTGATATCGATCAAGCGTTTAATGTACTGCTTCAATATGTAACAATCTCGCATCATATGGTAGATATACCGGTGGAAGTGACAGTACTTCGGGTTATTTATGTCTACCGCTTCCGGCTGGCGTCTGACGTCGGGGAGCCAAATTTTTCCTCCCTTTATCAGTATGTCGAAGATGGATATGGCATTATCATCCTCGAAAGAGTAAGTCTCCTTTGGTTTCGGAGCTTCTACCTATTTTTGCTCCGACTTTTTGGTTAAGTTGGCGACCAGGGCCTACTTCCCTTTTCTATCGCGGCTGTTGTTGCCACTGTTGTTATTGTTGGGACGTTTCCCCCTATCATCGGCAACAGGGATCTATATGCCCAAGAGTCGGGCATCCTTGACTTTCTTCTCGGCGTCGACAACGTTTGTAATGAACATCGTCCAGTCTTTAAGCTGGCTATCACCAATCCAGAGGCTGACTATCAGAAGTAGGTTTCTCCGGCACATTTCCATCAGCGTCATTTCGGGATTGCCAGAAGGCAGCCTCAACGCAGCTTGTCAGAACCGCTCGATATAATTTTATGCTAGTTCCTTTTCTCCCTGGACAACGTCCATCAGGAAGGACATAGTCATGTCACTTCCAGCCTCATAGAATCTTTGAAGAAAAAGACTCTTGAGGTCATCGAACGATGGGATGCAGTTATCTTAGAGGCTGCAAAACCAGTCGAAGGCCTCCCCGAATAATGCCCCGATGAAGAGCCTAGTAAGAATAGCATAGTTGCGGGGTAGATTCCCCATCGTAGTTTTGAAGTAGCTCATATACCGGCGGGGGAAGGACTTCCCATCAAATGTGTCAATATTAAATGGTTTGTACTTGGGCGAATATGGTACATCCCTCCATTCCAGCAGATATGGCTGTCATACTCCGAGATCACAGAGTGAGTCCCGATTGCTCATGGAATCTATACGGGTTCGGAGTTCTCAGACCTCCCTTATCGCTTTCCTAGCTTCATCTGTCGCAGGAGGAGCAGACGACCCTGGTAGAGCATGACGGCCGCCAACGGGGGGAGCGGTTGTATTTGAATCTGCATTAGTTCCAGGGACTTGACCTGAGGTCCTTGGCGGTTAGGAGGCAACAGTTGCCTTGATGTCTAGCACTGCTTGGGTCAAGGCTTGTATTGACTCATTCATAGTATGCATCATGGCTTCGAGGGTTTTGAGGCACCATCGGTCACTAGGGCCTTTGTGGTCGTCCTCTGCCATATATGACATTCTTACATGAGACAAGTAGGAAGGGATAGTTGATGTAGCACTCTCTTCTTCGGACTCTTACAGTGAATAGTCGTCAGGAAGAGCTAGTAGTGCTACATCCTATTCCGACTCTGATGGAATACTACCCCCAGCGTAGGAGGCGGTGTCTTCTCTCTAAAGGTGGCTACCCCCAGGGACTTCAACATTTGTTCCTTGGGAATCATCATCTCCTCGGAATGCCGAATTATCATACAGGTTCGCTGGATTACTACCTCCAGCTTGTGCAACCCCCAGTAGTTCTGAGATAGAACTACTCCCAACGGCTGGGAGCTTCTTCTTCGAGCGGGGTGCCCTGTAAAACACCTTATGTGGGTCCCGTTGTTGGTCCTCCTGGTAGTTACCTTCTCAATGCGATGGTTGAGATTGACGGACTGGAGGTGTTGGATTTCTTTTCTCCCATGGTGGAAGGGAACTTCCAAGCAAAGTAATATGAGGCAAGTGGTATCTCATCCTCCTCGGGTTTTTGTACTTGATCCTTGGATTGTTGCGGGATAAGAGCCGTCGAATGCAGTCGTTGGAATGCAGACTGCCTGCTTGAAGGTGCTGCCACTTTATTGTAGCAGCAGTTGATGATAATTTTGGCACAGTGATGTCCTGGGGAGACCCTTCGTATGTTGTAGCTGCCTCCCTCGCCTTGCGCTTGTGATTGATCACATTGTGCAAGTCAGGCGAGGGCTGACTCACCTTTGCACCCTCTTCGTGAGCACGGGTAGACCGAACGCACTGGTGCGTGGGTGTTATTTTTGCTCCCTGATCTAGGGTTCATACAAAAACGTTCCCTAAATCGTCAGTGGAAGACTTTAGATACGGTCCATTTGTCGCTGAGGATTGGAAGCATGGGTTGGTCTTATACATATTTCCATCAGGGGCCTACATAACAGTTAGCGGTGCACTCCGACGGTCAGCTGAATGGACAGTCGCTTGAACACGACGAGCTCGTACTGCCATTGACTTCTTCGACTTGGCACCCATAGGCACGTAGTACAAAGAGTCCAAGTTTGGTTTTTTACCATTCTCAGTATCGTGCATAGGGTCAGCGATGCGTGAGATTCGGTAGAAAATAGAGGTTCGGCTGTTGTGCGGGCCGCATGCGGTCATATACCTGTGGCAGTAAATCGGTGTCGCATATTCAGTCTTGTACGGCCTCCTCCTAGGCCACATGGAACTCACATCAAGATCCGAATGTTTGGCATCGTAGTATTTTTCTCTGCCAGAGTTCGGGTGCTGAGTGTTTTCTGCGTCCGGCAAGGATGCCACATGGACATCCTGGGGGGGACGCCTGGCGAGCGCCTTCATCAGCAGAGAGAGAGGCGAGAAGTGCAAGCTCTGTAGTTGGGTGAGGTGCAGTGGCCTATGCTACCCACGTCCTGCGGGTCTTTAAGCGGTGAGCACCCTTCTGGTTGGAAGAGGCTACCGCATAAACAGTGAATGCATGATGTGCAGTCCCTGCGGCAAAGAGAGAGACGGGGAGCGACTGCTCCGCAGTTGGGTGAGGTGCGGTGGCCTTTGTCACCCTCATATTTCAGATTAAGGGTATTTTGTCTTTTCATAATTAATGTGCAAATCATTGCATGATATTTAATTATATTTAATAATTATGATTTTATTTGATTGTTACACCTTACCGTTGCTTCGATAATTAGAGCACTACACTAGGCTTGTCTTCCAACAGATTTTACACCTTTGTCCTAGACGTGCCAGACTGTTATTTTAATCTTTATGTGACTCATAACTATGTCTTTTTGTTCTTCATTTTAGTCGCACAACATTCGTCGCAAACGACTATATTTAATTCTATAAAAATCAAACTTTGTATCCTTGGGTGTACCAATCGAAATTGGAGACACAATCTATACCCACTTTGAGCAACCCAAATTAGGATAATATTCTATTTTGAGTTTTCTTCATTCATGACACTTGTGTCCCACTTAATTTCAGTCCCATGTACTTCTAATTTATTTTAGAACACCAATTGTATTAATTTTAATTAAATTAAACCATAAACCTAATTCTGTGCAATTTTCTAATTGTTGGGCACTTTTGTGTAAAAGTGTATTAAGGTGTCCACCTCGTTGGACACGACACGTAAATAACCTATTTTTCCTTCATGTATATTTTTTCATAAATTTCCAGGAGTGTGTAATTCAACATCAACCTCCTCAACCCATAGCCCTCCTTAAATTTTGAACCGATGTAATCCTAGCTATTCTTTTTTAACCTACTTAAATCCTAGCCCATTGGAATATCTCCATAATAAGCCAAGGTCTTTTTCCTAGTGTTAACCAAAGTCAAATAGTTCTAGGTCAACCCAACACCACATATATAAATATTCTTATTTCCTTACTTTTCCTTTTTTATCCCTTTCAACCTAAACCTAAGTCTCCAACCGACTTCTTCACCCATCTCCTGTGCATCTCTTTCCATCAACCCGCCGACCCAAGACCAGCACACCCTTCGCCGGAGCAGCCTCGTCAACCGCTGCACCCAGCCCGCGGCCGCCTGAACTGAGCCATCCCGAGCTCGCCTGGAGCCGCTGCCAATTGCCGACTTCCCGCGACTGAACGCCGGAGCAACCCGTCAACGCCAGCACCCGACCGCCTCGCCTTTCCCCTCTCGTTCAATTCGCCTAACCGACCGACTCTTTTCCCCGACCACCTATCGATCACTTCAACCCTCGACCCGACCGGAATCCTGCTGCGCATTCCCCGCCTCCACACGACATCTCCCCGCGGAACGACTACACCTCAGTCCTGTTTCGATCAAAACCCGACAGCCCAGCCCTCCTCGTCACAGTCCCGACCTCGCCTGAACACCCACGTCGACTTCATCTCGACATCCACCATGCACCACCAGCACCTTCGTCATCATCACCATCGTCATCGTCGTCTTCGCCGCTCTTGTGCACGCCAAGGCCGAGGTGAGGAGTATTTCCTCTTGTGCATTGTAGTGTGCATACACGTACGCGCATACGCGTATTCTTCATTTTACGTATCTGTATATTTAGCTATGGTAGTATACATATATGGTATGTTGGTACATGGGTGTAGGCACTTAGTGTATGTATTTGTTTTCAGTATGGGTTAGTATACGTATATCGTTTATTTGGTATATAATTGGTATATATATATATATATATATATATATATATATATATATATATATATATATATATATATATATATATATATAGTATGAACTTAATTAGTATATATATACGTATGTATATGTATTATATATGTATTTAATTTGGTGTATATGTATATTGTAAGTATTAATGCTAGGTAATAATAGGTATAAATCATATATATACCAGATAACTTGAATGTAATCATGGATACCCGTAGTTACATTGACCTGTGACCATGTAGCATGATAGCAGACTGCCATATGTACACTGACGTACTGGCAAGACCCGTATCATTGACTGTCTGTTATGCACAGTAACTACAGACAAGACACCCTAGCGTAGTCTCTGAGATCATTGTGTTTGATTGTGTGTTAGTATAATATCTGATACAATATTGTATTATATGATGTCTATTGGATTATTGGATTGTTCAGACAAGACTTAGGAATCAGGTTATTGGTATTGCCAGCAGCAGGACCACAGGCGAGTACATTCTCTGACAGTTTTCATTTTATTGATTATCTCTATAATTCTAGTTGTATAGCGTACATGACTCTGACACTGTTGTTTACACGAGTTGGCATCATTGAGACCTGTCACGAGGACTCATGATTTGGAATCCATCGTGCTAGCTGGAGAAATAGGGAAATATTAGTAGCTTATGTGATAATACCCAACTTTACATGCATCATAGCTCACCCATACCTCACGTCGGTACAGCCTGACCATTACATGCCTCATAGCCTGTTATGTATTATTAGCCTGACTATTGCTCGTATCATAGCTATCCGGATGGTTAGCCTGACCTTACATGAATCATAGCTAATCATATGTAACAAGCCTGATCAGTCCCAAGCCAATCACATGATATGTGTAAACCCTCTCAATTAATTTTATAGATAGTCATGTATGGATTGAAAAATTTGGTTTAGCAGCAAATGTTTGAGGTTTAGAGTAGAGTTGCATATGTCTGTTATTTATTAATTAGACCCTTGGCGCGCCCTACCATTGTTGATTTATTCGGAGCCCAATATCAGCCCATAAATTCTATCGAATTATTATACTTCTGACTTGACTCAACAATTTAGGCACTGGACTTTTCCATCACACAAAAATCAAATCCGTTGTGCCCTAAATTAATTGCACAAATTCCCGTATCCTAAATCCCATATTTAATTTTGTGTCGGACACCTATGTCGTTACCCTCAATTTTGAGATACCAACTTAACACGTTGAGCTGGACCAACTAAAGGGTCCAAGACTCACTCCAAGTTCCCACCATTTTTAACCTTTGCATCATTTCCAAATTTTGACCCCAAGTGCCCCCATTTAATTTAAAAGCGCGGGACACTTTAAATTCTATTTAAATCGGGGATACCAATTTTGACTAATCCTATTTTAATTCCCAACTAATCCCAATGCCCATTTAATTAAACCCATGCCAAACACACATCACCCCCTCACCATGCAAAACATCAAACACCTTTTCCCCCATAATTTTTGCATCATTTCATGTGGTTGTGCAATTATCCAAATTTAAGGGGCTTAGTTGCAATTATTGAATTAGGTGTCCTCACCTCATTGGCCAATGCCAAATGGAGAGGCTACCATTCTTTGACCGTAGTCAACCCTTTCCCCCTTCGTTGGCATGAAGGAACCTAACCCTTCATATAGAATCCCCACCCTCTATTTGAATAGGGAGCATCACAACCCTCCATCCTCTATACCAACTCCTACAAAGTATCATTTCCCCCTCTCCCCAATGTAGGCCCTAATCCCTAGGCATTAGAAACAACTCCCTCTCTCCTCCCTCCTCTACCTAGAGAACCGAGCCTCCCTCCTCCATATATTCATTTTTTCCTTTATCTTCTTCTTCCTTTCTTCTTTTTTTCTCCTTCCTGGAGGAAAGCTCCAGCCTGTGCAGCCCGCGACGTCGTCCGGCGGCTGACCCCGACTCCGGCCTGTGCAGCCTGCACTCCGACGACTCCGCTGTTCTCCGGCATCTACCGTACTCTCCACCCGCTCCAGCCTGCTGTCCCAGCGTCGAGCTCCCCCGACTTCGCTGCTTTCCACCCCGAGACCTCTACCTCAGTCCCCCGATGAACCGCTGTTCTCCGGCTGCAGCCATTGTTCCGACGAGCTGCTGACCATTACATCTATCCAGTCCGACCAACCCGCTGCAATCATTGACCGCCACTCCGACGAGCTATTCTCCGGCCAAGCCCCCTCGACCTCAGTCCAACCATCACCACCACCCTGTTCGACCGACTGCCACCCCTCGATCTCAGACCAACCACCACCACCACCATCGCATCACCCCATCCGACCTCCACCTGCTGTACTCCAGCCAACCCCGGTCGACGCTGCCTCACCTAGGTATACCTCTCCCCCTCTCTTGAGTTTATTCACTATGTCATTGATTATTAGGGTTTTTATTTGTTTATATAATCTAGTGGGATGTGTTTAGTTAGGGTTATTAACATATAATGTGTTTATGGATAGGGTTCTTGATATATATGGTTTTGTATACATTAGCTAGGTTTGTGTTTAAATAATGGTTGTGTTGATGTAGTATAGTATAGATGAGCATGTGATGATGATATGAGATTAAGATCAATGGTGAGTTTAGGGTTTGATTTCAATTAGAGGTTATGAATATTATGCATGGTTGAAAAATAAATGCTAAATCAAGTATTTATGGTTTAAATGTGATTTGATTGATGATGTGAAATATATACATGCGAGGATGGGAATTGTGATATATAATGAGGTTGGATGTTAGTGCCATATGAGACGGTTAGGGTAAAATCCTAATTATTAAACGCGCATTGGTTATTGTTGTCCAGCTATTTTAAAACTATTACTGAAAATAAAATGATAATTAAAAGGTTGATGGACATTGGGAGCAGGTGATTAATTTTGAAATAGGTATTATATCGGATCATGAGTCAGAGATTGAGGACTGTGAAATATTAGTTGATTATTTGAGATTGAGACTGAGCTTAGGTATAGATGTGTGTCGCATCCTTGTTTGACATGGAATAGATTATTGATTTTAGTTTGTATCTTATCTCTAGGTACTACGGGATCTGAGGACTTGGACGTGGTACCGGAACCCCGTCATCAGCTGCCGCACGCAGGTAAGTGCACCTTGCCACCCTGTATTTCAGATTACAGATATTTGTTATTTCTTTATGTACATTGTGCACGTATTCATGTTGACGTTCGATACTTCACGTCTGGATCATAATCGGGTGCAGACGTTCATCGTAACATCTTAGAATGATTGTTAGATGTTCGTAATACCTCGATGTATGTACTTGAGTATATCGACACCCCAGGACACACTCATACACTGTGATCGTGCCAGACTCATGTATCCTGATACTGACATCATGACCAGAGACTGGGACGACCTTACGGTCGCGTTTGTTGAGTTATTTCTGTGTGTCGAGACTATAGATAGAGGTTCAGGTTCAGTGCACAATCGTTAACCGCTTGGGAAGGGGAAGATAGTTACTAGACGTTTGGGCTCCTCTGTACGCGCTTATATATTTACGTAGTATCTATGTAGTGATCCTGTATCTAGTGTAGTGGTATCACCCGTGTGACTCTTTGCCCGGAGCTGCGGTATGTCCCGTGTGTTTCCGTGTCCAGAGCTACGGTTTTATTTTGGATAGCCCACGCGTCGAACATTGTCTTTAAACTGTGTCACACTTGTTTGGTTATGATAGAGTACCCTGTCATTGCACTTGTACTTTTTGTTTACTTGGCATGCTGTATTTTTGTACCTTGTTACGTCCCTCTGAGGACCTGGTTCCCTTCCAGGTTTAGGCGACGAGGATTACCCGGAGGAGTACGGCCCGGGTATGTATCCAGCAGCTGGATCCACTGCCGAGGACGAGGTCATTCCTGAGGACTTCGCCTGATCGCTGGTAGTGGCTTTTTCCTTGGGACGGTATCATTATCCAGATACCTGATGCCGTTCCAAGTTATCTTATTGCTTACTTTCATTCCAGTATTTTGTACTAGAGGGTTTGTTCTCGTGTGACTACTCTAGTATTTGTACTTGATACTTTATCTTGGACATTTCCTTCCTGCACATTAGTTGTTGTGATTGCCTCTATGTGCTCTTATATTATTGCATGTGGATGAGATTTAGATTGACTATTTATGTGTTATGTGATGGATTATTCATTGTACTTTACAGCTTATGTGCACTCCGACGGGCCCATTAGATTGGGATGCCCGCCGAAGTGCGCTGTTGGGCATTGCCATGTGACTCGATTCCTTACCTATGGGACCAGGGCGTGACAAGGTTTTTGTGGTGGCCCATGCAGTTCCGATTTAAATCGTCTTGGTCACCTGAATGTGCCAAGAGAGCCTGCAAATTAGGAATAGATATTATGATTGTTGAATAGGATCTCAATCCATAATCGATTTTAAAAACTCACTTTGTATGTGATTATCGCCCTTGGACTTCCAATTTGTATTCGTTCAACTTTCGTCGGTATCGTTATCATTGTTTCTCATTCCCTATTATTCGGGAAGTCGAACGCTTGTGTCTGATGATTCCCTCCAGAAGAAGATCGTAGTACAGACGACAAAAGGCAGAATTCGTATAATATTCTCTGAGAAGATTGTTACCCTGAGTAGGATAGATTTATAGGTTCTTTTGGGTTCTAGAACTAGTATGGAAGGGTAGCAAGAGAATTGGAACCAGTAGTACCCTATTCGTACTTGAGATAGCAATGATCTTGGAAGTACTGGGAGCTGGAAGGATTGTTGATCATGACCTAGAATAATTTATGGAAATGCATAGCCTGATGATGGAAACTAGTGGTTATATATGATAGCAATACTAGGAACGATGATTATGAGCTAGAGGAGATAAAATTTTAGGATCTCACTAGGAAGATAATGATCTAATACCAGAAATTTTAGTATGTGCTTGGGTGACATCATTATTATAATTGCACTATGTGACCCAGAACAATAAATATCGGAAAGAAGAAATTTGAGGAATAAAATTTTTAGGAAAATTTTGAGGAGGAGAAATTCTACTTTAGGCAGGGAAGAATTTTTGTTTTTGAGGATTAATATTGAAAACAGAACGAAAGAATTTATTATGAGGTTTAGTCTAGACTATGACATTGTCCTGGACATGGATTGGTTGAGCCAATACCACGTGACACTAGATTGTCGACATAGTTGCATTATATTTTTAGGCCATCAGGTTACCCTGAGTTGAGTTTCTTCAGGGAGCCCAGGAGTATGGTGCCCATCTACCTTAGGGGTATACAATGCAGGAGGTGAACCAGTGTACCACTGTATTATATCAAAGTTTGAGGATATGTTTCTAGAGGATCTTTTAGGCCTGCCACCTGACAGAGAGATAGAGTTTGATATAGAGTTGACTCCAAGAGCCGAGCCGGTTATTTTCCCGTCTTTAGACTAGCACCGATAGAGTTGGTTGAGTTGAAGGTCTATAGTAGAGGACCTCTTAGACAAGGGTTTCAGTCGGGCTAGTGTTTCTCCATGAGGGAATATCCATCTTAATTGTGCCGAAGAAAGACGGGACGGTACATTTGAATCAGCTAAATGGCGCATATGCATTCTCGAAGATCGATCTCAGATAAAGCTATCATCAGATCAAGGTACGGAGAGAGAACATTCTGAAGATGGCTTTTCGAACGAAGTATGGATGCTATGAGTTTCTAGTCATGCCGTTTGGTTTAACCAACGTGCCAGCAGTATTTATGAGCTTGAAGAACAGTGTTTTCCACCAGTACTTAGATAATTTAGTGGTGGTATTTATCGACGACATCTTGGTATATTCTAAGAGCCAGGAGGAGCACGAGAGACGTCTCAAGATCGTGTTGGAGACGCTGAGAAATAAGAGGCTGTATGCCAAGCTCAGCAAATATGAGTTATGTTCAGATAGAATAGATAATCTACGCATCGAGACAGCTGAGAGTTCATGAGAAGAACTATCCGACGCACGATCTAGAGCTAGCTGCAGTAATATTTGCACTAAAGCTATGGCGATACTACCTTTATGAAGATCATGTTGAGAATTATACAGATCATAAAAAGTCTGAAGTATGTCTACACGCAGAAGGAGCTCAACATGAGATAGAGGTACTGGCTACAGTTGAGGACAGATTATGATATCGAGTTGCAATACCACCCTGACAAGGCAAATGAAGTAACAGATGCCTTAAGCAGGAAGATTCATCCCGGGAGTATGAAGATGTACCGAGAGTTGAGGCAACATTACTGGTAGCATGGGATGAAGAGAGATTGCAAGATTCGTGGCAAGATGCTTGGTATGTCAGCAAGTCAAGGCTGAATATCAGAGAACTGCAGGACTATTGCAGCCGCTTCCCATTTCCGAGTGGAAGTGGGAACATATCACCATGGACTTCATCAGAGGATTCCCGCGGAGCCCTAATGGGAAGGATGCAGTTTGGGTTGTCGTAGACAGACTCACCAAGTCTGCACATTTCTTGCCCTTCAAAGTTAGGCAGTCCGCAGAGATATTAGCTGACATGTATATGAGGTAGATAATACGACTACATGGAGTGCCTGTCAATATTGTATCAGATCGTGATTACAAATTTACATCACATTTTTGGCGAAGTATGCAGGAGAGTCTAGGAACTCGTCTCAAGTTCAGCACTGCTTATCATCAATCGACTGATGGCCAGTCAGAGCGCACGATACAGATATTAGAGGATATGTTGAGAGCGTGCATGATTGATTTTGGAGGATCTTGGGAGGACCATCTACACTTGGTGGAATTCTTCTACAATAACAGCTATCAGGCTAGCATACAGATGGCACCTTATGAGGCACTACACGGCAGGAAATATAGGTCACCAGTATGTTGGAGTGACGTGGGAGAGCGCCAGATACTTGGTCCAGAGTTGGAGACACAGACAGTGGAGAAAGTCAAGCCAATTCAGAGCCACCTGTGTACAGCACAGGACAGACAAAAATAATGGGCAGATGTGTACCGCAGACCATTGGAGTTCAAGGAAGGTGACCATATATTTTTGAAGATATCGCCTACTCGTGGTACCATCAGATTTGGAGGCAGAGGCAAGCTGAGTCTAGGGTACATCGGGCCTTTTGACATCTTGGAACGAGTTGGCGAAGTGGCTTACCGTCTTGCATTGCCTCCATCATTAGAGGGAGTGCATGACGTATTTCACATATTGTAGCTGAGGAGATATATCGTAGACCCTAGCCACGTGCTTGATCATTCGGAGATAACAGTCGGGCCCAGTCTATCTTACGTAGAGCTGCCAGTTAAGATCCTCGATCACAGCGAGAAGACTTTGAGAGGGCAGACTATTCGACTGGTCAGAGTTGCATGGAAGCATCATTCGCCAGGCGAGTCTACTTGGGAGCGCGAGGATTCTATTCGACAACGGTTCCCGTATTTATTTAAGGAGCAAGGTACGAATTTACGTACGGCATTTGATTACTAGTTATTTTTAAATTCTCTTAGCTATTATCGTGCTTTACTTTTAATTTCGGGGACAAAATTTTTCTAAGTTAGAAAGAATGTAAACCCCCTCAATTAATTCTATAGATGGTCATGTATGGATTGGAAAATTTTGGTTTACCAGCAGATGTTTGAGGTTTAGAGTAAAGTTGCATATGTCTGTTATTTATTAATTAGACCCTTGGCGCGCCCTACCATTGTTGATTTATTCGGAGCCCAATATCAGCCCATAAATTCCATCGGATTATTGTACTTCTGACTTAACTCGCCAATTTAGGCACTGGACTTTTTCGTCACACAAAAATCAAATCCGTTGTGCCTTAAATTAATTGCAGAAATTTCCGTATCCTAAATCCCATATTTAATTCCGTGTCGGACACCTGTGTCGTTACCCTCAATTTTGAGATACCAACTTAACCCGTTGAGCCGGACCAACTAAAGGGTCCAAGATTGACTCCAAGTCCCCACCATTTTTGACCTTGCATCATTTCCAAATTTTGACCCCAAGTGCCCCCATTTAATTTAAAAGCGCGGGACACTTTAAATTCTATTTAAATCGGGGATACCAATTTTGACTAATCATATTTTAATCCCCAACTAATCCCAATGCCTATTTAATTAAATCCATGCCAAACACACAACACCCTCTCACCATGCAAAATACCAAACACCTTTTTTCCCATAATTTTTGCATTATTTCATGTGGTTGTGCAATTATCCAAATTTAAGGAGCTTAGTTGCAATTATTGAATTAGGTGTCCTCACCTCATTGGCCAAGGACAAATGGAGAGGCTACCATTCTTTGACCGTAGTCAACCCTTTCCCCTTCCTTGGCATGAAGGAACCTAACCCTTCATGTAGAATCCCCACCCTCCATTTGAATAGGGAGCATCACAACCCTCCATCCTCCACACCAACCCCTATAAAGTATCCTTTCCCCCTCTCCCCAATGCAGACCCTAATCCCTAGGCATTGGAAACCACTCCCTCCCTCCTCTCTCCTCCCTCCTCTACCTAGAGAACCGAGCCTCCCCCCTCCATATATTTATTTTTTTCCTTTTTCTTCTTCTTCCTTTCTTCTTCCTTTCTCCTTCCTGGAGGAAAACTCTAGCCTGTGCAGCTCGCGACGTCGTCCTGCGGCTGACCCCGACTCCGACCTGTACAGCCCGCACTCCGACGAGTCCTCTGTTCTCCGGCGTCCATCGCACTCTCCACCCGCTCCAGCCTGTTGTCCCGGCATCGAGTTCCCCCGATTTTGCTGCTTTCTACCCCGAGACCTCCACCTAAGTCCCCCGACGAACCGCTGTTCTCCGGCTGCATCCATTACTCCGGCGAGCTGCTGACCATTACATCTATCCAGTCCGGCCAACCAGCTGCAATCATTGACCGCCACTCCGATGAGCTGTTCTCCGGCCAAGCCCCCTCGACCTCAGTCCAACCATTACCACCACCCTGTCCGACCGACTGCCACCCCTCGATCTCAGACCAACCACCATCACCACCACTATGTCCGACCGACTGCCACCCCTCGATCTCAGACTAACCACCACCACCATCGCATCACCCCATCCGACCTCCACCTGCTGTACTCCGGCCAACCCCGGTCGACGCCGCCTCGCCTAGGTATACCTCTCCCCCTCTCTTGAGTTTATTCACTGTGTCATTGATTATTAGGGTTTTTATTTGTTTATATAATCTGGTGGGATGTGTTTAGTTAGGGTTATTGACATATAATGTGTTTATGGTTAGGGTTCTTGATATATATGGTTTTGTGTACATTAGCTAGGTTTGTGTTTAAATAATGGTTGTGTTGATATAGTGTAAAATAGATGAGCATGTGATGATGATATAAGATTAAGATTAATGGTGAGTTTAGGGTTTGATTTCAATTAGTGGTTATGAATATTATACATGGTTGAAAAATAAATGCTAAATCAATTATTTATGGTTTAAATGTGATTTGATTGAGGATGTGAAATATATACATGCGAGGATGGGAATTGTGATATATAATGAGGTTGGATGTTAGTGCCATATGAGACGGTTAGGGTAAAATTCTAATTATTAAACGCACATTGGTTATTATTGTCCAGCTGTTTTAAAACTATTACTGAAAATAAAATGATAATTAAAAGGTTGATGGACATTGGGAGCAGGTGATTGATTTTGAAATAGGTATTATATCGGATCATGAGTCAGAGATTGAGGACTGTGAAATATTAGTTGATTATTTGAGATTGAGACTGAGCTTAGGTATAGATGTGTGTCGCATCCCTGTTTGACGTGGAATAGATTATTGATTTTGGTTTGTATCTCATCTCTAGGTACTGCGGGATCTGAGGACTTGGACGTGGTACCGGAACTCCGTCATCAGCAGTCGCACGCAGGCAAGTGTACCTTGCCACCCTGTATTTCAGATTACAGATATTTGTTATTTCTTTATGTACATTGTGCATGTATTCATGTTGACGTTCGATACTTCACGTTCGAATCACAACCGGGTGCAGACGTTCGTCGTAACGTCTTAGAATAATTGTTAGATGTTCGTAACACCTTGATGTACGTACCTGAGTATATCGATACCCCAGGACACACTCATATACTGTGATCGTGCCAGACTCATGTATCCTGATACTGACATCATAACCAGAGACTGGGACGACCTTAGGGTCGCGTCTGTAGAGTTATTTCTGTGTGTCGAGACTGTAGATAGAGGTTCAGGTTCAGCGCACAATCGTTGACCGCTTGGGAAGGGAAAGATAGTTACTAGACGTTTGGGCTCCTCTGCACGCGCTTATATATTTACGTAGTATCTATGTAGTGATCATGTATCTAGTGTAGTGGTATCACCCGTGTGACTCTTTGCCCGGAGCTGTATTTTGTCCCGTGTGTTTCCGTGTCCAGAGCTACGATTTTATTTTGGATAGCCCATGCGTCGAACATTGTCTTTAAACTGTGTCACACTTGTTTGGTTATGATAGAGTACCCTGTCGTTGCACTTGTACTTTTTGTTTACTTGGCATCCTGTATTTTAGTACCATGTTACGTCCCTCTGAGGACCTGGTTCCCTTCCAGGTTTAGGCGACGAGGATTACCCGGAGGAGTACGGCACAGGTACGTATCCTGCAGCTGGACCCACTACCGAGGACGAGGTCATTCCTGAGGACTTCCCCTGATCGCTGGTAGTGACTCTTTCATTGGGACGGTATCATTATCTAGATACCTGATGCCGTTCCAAGTTATCTTATTGCTTATGTAAACTCCCTCACCCAAAATAGGTATTTTGTGTATATTTTATATTATTATATTTATTATATATGTTGAATTTATTTAGAATATGCTCTTAGTTAATTAGAAAATAAATTTCTTGATATATTTACTTATATAAATATTCATTTAGAATTATTTTAGGTTATTTTAGATTTTTGGAGATTTTTCTAGAATTTTTTTTTGTAATTAAAACTTAGAAAACATAAATTTCTAGGACTTCTATGATTTACTATACGACCATACTTGCATGTCGTTCCTACCAAATATTTATTTTAGTTTAAAATATTTAATTATATTTTTTTTGTAATTTATTTAGAATTTTAAGAAATTTATTTAGATTTTAAAATTATTTAGGATTTATTTGGATATATATAGTCTTAATATTAGATATATACTAATTTAGTGTTAATAGATATTAATAAGATTTTATAAATTATTTGTATTATCTTTAATTATATTTAAGATTATAAATTATTGAGATAAATTCAAACTCTATTTTAAATTAATTCAAATCCTGAACCTACTAGGAAATCAACTTCATGCATATCCTATCCTTATTTAAATTCATCATAATCCTATCCAAATTAACCAATCCTATTCTTATTTAATTAAGTAGTGTCCACCATTATATATACCTCATCCTTCATATTTTTCTTTCCCAAATTCCTCTCTTTTTCGTCAAAAAAAAAAAATTCAAAATTCGTCATAAATTCAGCCACATTTTCTACTAGTTATGACGAATTAAAAAGACGATATCTCCTAGCTCCGGACTCCAAACACGCTCCAGTTTTTTTTGTTAGAACGATAATGAGGTTAGGTTTCTGATAATATAAATTGTTTTTCTAAATTATTATTATTAAATTCTAGAAAATTCGTAGAGCACAACATGTCCAAAAATAGACGTGTTTCGATGTTTTCGCGATTTCGATGTTTTCGCGATTTCGGGAGAACCAAGAATCAGAATCACGAAACATTTAAAGTTTCAGAAAGCTAATGTCGAGATCATCGACATATATTTTTTCTAGAATTTATTTCAAAATATTTATATACTGTTAATTCTGTAGAACTTCTAGGTTAGAATTTAACCATCGGTGCACAATACAAAATTTGTATGTGCCATAATTCCCAAACGAATTTGAATTCAGACGAGCCGTAAATTCCAGTATATTTTTTATGCTAAAATCTACAGAAAATCATGCATGAAAGTCGAATTTGTATCGGTTGACTTTTTGGTCAACAGATCGCCTCGATTTGCGTGCCATGAGTCTCGAGTTGATAAAATTCAGTTTTTTGGACAAAATTTAGGAATTAACATAAAAATCAAAATAATAAGATTAAAATAGGATTTTAGAGTAATTATTCCAGAATTAATTAAATTAAAATAAATTAATGGTTATATTATTATATAGTTATATGAATATATATGTAAGTAAATGCTAATTGATAATTATGACTAAATATTTAGACTGTATGACCCTAGGATATCGTGGACTATCCCATACTTATCTTGACCATATTGACCCTAAGAACTTGTGAATTTGTCTGCCTCGCGTACACTAACGTACCGGCATAGACACCTGTCAGTTGACTGACTGATTTCGTACAGTACTTGAATATGCGACACCCACATAATTCAATGCATAATTGACCGTATTAGATGACTAGTGTTACCCCTAGTATACCCCCTGATTCCAGTGTAAATATGGTTGAGTATGTGCTAGTGTAATGACTAATGATTCTATTATATTATATTTATGTGTACATAGGATATTGGATTGTTCTGCGCGATTTCTGGAGCAGATTATTGGTACATTGCAGCTTTCTTGCCAGGCAAGTATACCTTGCCATTGTACTGTTATTTATACTCCATATGTTGCATGCATCTTTATTTTCTGTCCTTAGTTCATATATTTTAACTGTTATACAAAATGCGCGCGACGGTGTTGTCGCGTTATATTTTATTTAGGTATTGCATTGACCTTGTTCATGAGACTACCCCATTATCATGTAGCACCATTAGATTTCATTTGACTGTGACATATATTTTTACACGAGTGGTGAGTCTCATATAGATCACGGACGTACGTATTGACTGATCATCGGTACGTGTGGGACGTGCGTTAGGAATAACTGCTGTTAGAAACTTTGCATGCTAGAAGACTTAGCAGTTATTAAAGGTCTATGGACATAGTCTATTGTAGTACGGTGGTCCCATCCTTGTCCTTGTCTGGTTACAGGATTGGGCTAGGTACTAAGAATAGGCTATGGACCAAATCGTGTCATGGATGTGACATGCTTAGAGCATGGGGTGGGGAGAACAACAAGTACCGTATTTGAGCTCCTTTACACTTTTTCTATTGTGCGCCCGGATTCTCCGCTGGAGATATGGGTGGTGATGACCACTATATATTATATTATTATCAGGCGGGCCTCCGGCGTTCGAAAGTCGTCGTACCTTTGTAGGCCCCTGGATCTCCAATAGAGAACCATGCCAAATCCCAGTTTTCAGTCAGATAGCTCACTTATGGGGAAAGGTGTTCTTAACTGCATTCACTTTAGACGGTTAGGCGACCCTTTGGATATTTATTTCAGTACTTTATTGGCATGTGTTTAAGTATACTTGTTATGTCCCTTTGAGGACCTGGTCCGCTGCCAAGTGTACCTGTTCTTGAGTATTTGCAGGAGCGCAGATTGGAAGGATGTAGAAGCTTCGTGGATGTCTTCCCTTCGAGCCGTGATTGGTAGCTGGTACTTATATTATGTGAGTGAGTTGTACTTATATTGTATTTACTTTTCCCATTTGAGTTGGTAGTGGATTTGTTTCCACCCAACTATTATCTTTAGATCCTTCTTATTGAGATCTAGTTTCATAGATACTGGTTATTTATTTCTTTATGATTTTGGTGGATGAGATTTAGATTTTCCCCTATGACTTGTATTACATTTTTACCACTTGTGGATTTGATATTCATAATACAGCGTACGTATGGATTTGGTTTCCATATATTGGAGTTTCTATATCCATGCGGCTGGCATGCTTACGTGTCCTAGTCCTACGTATTTTTGGGACTGGGGCGTGACATGTTTTTGTGGTGGCCCATGCAGGTCAAGAGCATATTGTCTCGGTTACGTTATTGTACCGAACAAGCCTGCACCTAGGACTAGAATATAGGATCTCATCCACAACTGACCCTGATTCATCTTCCTCCTCTCTGTTCTATTTTGATCAAATGCATCATGCTTGATTCTTGTGCTTCCCTAATAGTTCTTTAAGTATAACCTCCTCCTAGAATATAGAAGTTCCTGTTGTTAGATGATAATTAGAGTAGCACACCTATTTAGAATACAACGAGATTATAGATACACCACTAAGCTTAGAATATCTAGCGAACCCTAGAATCCCTTATCCCTATAATTGGTTTACCATTACCCCGGATGTAATATGAGGACTTGAGAGTAGTATAGACACTACTAGAGTTAGTTAGAAGGTTACCATAATGTTGCCCCTAGCATTGAGGAACCCATAGAAAACCAAAAACTTAATATTTGGACTGAACCTAACCTTCATAGTTAGATGATATTAGAACTATAAACTTATATCATTATCTTGTTATTAGTAGACAGCACCCTAGGAAGCCTAGAGGAATATAATCAACACTTCTCCCTTGATCATACCCCGAACATAGCAACCAATACCCCACTCCCCTTAGAGAACCATGATGCTATCTAGAGCCCTCTATCTTTATTTTATATATTGTTCCCTGCGACCATAGCACTCGCTATTTTGCGACGGCTAATTACGTTTCTTCTCTTCATCTTTTAACTCGTTCCATCTGACACTTCGGATAGTAGGCCAAGTAATTATTCTTTGTTAAGGGCTCATAGTTTGCTAGGATTATAGTTGTAGCCTTGAATGTGAAATTTTTTTATGCTTGGTAGTTAGAACTTGATAAGTTTAAGTTGTTTTGTAGATTGTGACCGATGATTAACCCTTAGTTTTAAATTATGTAACATGTACCCCACCTCAATGTAGGCTATATCCTCTTTCCCCTCTGACGGCCAGTAACTCTTCTATCCTTACTATTGACACTTGCTCTATAAGTGCTATGACTAAGACTTAGGATGACCATTACCTACATAAAAAGGATACCCTAATCAATACCAAGATCTTTCCTCATATACCCTAATAAGAGTTTCTGTTCTATGTACATGTGCAAGGTTATTTTTGTAGGATCCTCTTAAGGCTGTCACAGTACTAGTTTAATTATTTTAAGTTGGGTAGTATACCTCACCACCTGGTATCATATAGCCCTTGTGAATCCATTGATGAAGTGTAACTGAATGGCATTAATTGTATGCTAACATAAGATGATAGTGTTTATTCAGACTATAGAACTTAGAGGCTCACACCCCTACTTTGTCGACTATCGACTTAGACAAGGAATTAATATGATAACTGTAGAGATTGTAGAATCTTTTGTTATTGTTGCTTATGTTGTTTTGTTTTTGCAACTTGAATTATTTGTGACTTCTCTCATCATAATCCAGCATTATATTTTCTGTGCTACCTCGAATTATGCTGCTATTATAGCCTAGTCTTTGCAAGCTTATTTTTATCGAGCTTGATCATGAGACATGTATTATTGGGTACGCCTGCTGATGCAATTGTCTAATCAGAATCAGTGTATTACGGTATGGACAACCTTAGTACATTTGGTTCGCCCTTCGTAACGCTACTTTACGTGGATTGAGATATGTAGTGATTAGTAGACGAATATACTTGCCCTAGGCATGTCTGACATATCGTATCAGTTACATAACTGTACTAATACGAGCAGGCAAACAAAGAATTACCAAAATAGAATTTCAATCCACAACTGCTTTGACAATTCCCAATTGAATTCTTTAAACGCCTTGATCCCAATACTTTTATTCTATTACGCTGCCCTTGAACTCTTTATTATTGATCTTCGTCTTCCCTTATTTCGGAAAGGCGAAACCTCGTGCTGGGTATAAAGTTTGATACACAGAGAGTATTAGATATACCCCATAGGCCGATCACATACTTGAGGATTATTCTTTCATAATTAAGGACATATCATATGTGATATGATCGGCGTTGAAGTTTCGAGGATTAAACGACATGAGTAAATAAATTAAGGGATATTTTCTTAAGGTATATAGCCTTAGGTGATAGGTGGATAAATTCTAAGTTGGGTAGTAGTGCATTGTCAACTCGGGAGGAATTTTTTTAGATTATGATCGAGTAAGACTAGATTGGGAGAGGTTCAAGCCATTGCAATTTTAAGAAATTTAGAAGGATGATTAAGATAATGAGGATTTAATGAATTTTAAAAATCTTGATATTGAGGACCCAATATTTATACTTTGAGCACATGATTTAAATTTTGAATATTGAAGGATGAATCATCGATTTAAATTTTGAGGATAAATATATAATTTTAGACTTGAACAATTGGTTAATTAGATTTAAATTTTACAATTTGATGATTTGAATTAAAAGTTTAATTTTGATTGTTGGGTCACCTATTTGAAATATTGAGGATGTAAATTGAGTTTAAATATTCGAATAGTACAAAATTCTTAAGTTAAGAATAGGAATAAGATTTGATTAAAATTGTTTTTTGTTCAAAGTCTAGAGGAGATTATGATAGTTGGAAATTATGATATAAATTTTGATGTGGGATGTCATATAGACTTGAGTCAGATTTGGATGTTGATTATTTAAAAATCGAGAAGAGATTACGACAGGTTGAATTTTGATTTAAACAGTGGTTATATTAATTTTGAAGTGATCGCGATAGATTCGAATAGATTTTGTTATTTAAATTTTTGAAAGAGATTGCGATTGACATACCTTATGTACGAATGTGAAGGATTTAACAAATTATGTCTTATTTTAATTTCGAGGACGAAATTATTTTAAGTTGGGTAGATTGTAAACTCCCTCACCCAAAATAGGTATTTAGTGTATATTTTATATTATTATATTTATTATATATGTTGAATTTATTTAGAATATGCTCTTAGTTAATTAGAAAATAAATTTCTTGATATATTTACTTATATAAATATTTATTTAGAATTATTTTAGGTTATTTTAGATTTTTGGAGATTTTTCTAGAATTTTTTTTTTGTAATTAAAACTTAGAAAACATAAATTTCTAGGACTTCTATGATTTACTATACGACCATACTTGCATGTCGTTCCTACCAAATATTTATTTTAGTTTAAAATATTTAATTATATTTTTTTTGTAATTTATTTATAATTTTAAGAAATTTATTTAGATTTTAAAATTACTTAGGATTTATTTGGATATATATAGTCTTAATATTAGATATATACTAATTTAGTGTTAATAGATATTAATAAGATTTTATAAATTATTTGTATTATCTTTAATTATATTTAAGATTATAAATTATTGAGATAAATTCAAACTCTATTTTAAATTAATTCAAATCCTGAACCTACTAGGAAATCAACTTCATGCATATCCTATCATTATTTAAATTCATCATAATCCTATCCAAATTAACCAATCCTATTATTATTTAATTAAGTAGTGTCCACCATTATATATACCTCATCCTTCATATTTTTCTTTCCCAAATTTCTCTTTTTTTCGTCCAAAAAAAAAAATATATTCAAAATTCGTCATAAATTCAGCCACATTTTCTACTAGTTATGACGAATTAAAAAGATGATATCTCCTAGTTCCGGACTCCAAACACGCTCCAGTTTTTTTTGTTAGAACGATATTGAGGTTAGGTTTCTGATAATATAAATTGTTTTTCTAAATTATTAGTTTTAAATTCTGGAAAATTCGTAGAGCACAGCATGTCCAAAAATAGACATATTTCGATGTTTTCACGATTCCGGGAGAACCAGGAATCAGAATCATGAACCGTTTAAAGTTTCAGAAAGCTAATATCGAGATCATCGACATATATTTTTCTCAGAATTTATTTCGAAGTATTTACGTACTGTTAATTCTGTAGAACTTCTAGGTTAGAATTTAACCATCGGTGCACAATACAAAATTTGTATGTGCCATAATTCCCAAACAAATTTGAATTCAGACGAGCCATAAATTCTAGTATATTTTTTATGCTGAAATCTACAGAAAATCATGCACGAAAGTCAAATTTGTATCGGTTGACTTTTTGGTCAACAGATCGCCTCGATTTGCGTGCCATGAGTCTCGAGTTGATAAAATTCAGTTTCTTTGGACAAAATTTAGGAATTAACATAAAAATCAGAATAATAAGATTAAAATAGGATTTTAGAGTAATTATTCCAGAATTAAATAAATTAAAATAAATTAATGGTTATATTATTATATAGTTATATGAATATATATGTAAGTAAATGCTAATTGATAATTATGACTAAATATTCAGACTGTATGACCCTAGGATATCGTGGACTATCCATACTTACCTTGACCATGTTGACCCTAAGAACTTGTGAATTTGTCTGCCTTGCGTACACTAACGTACCGGCATAGACACCTGTCAGTTGACTGACTAATTTCGTACAGTACTTGAAGACGCGACACCCACGTAATTCAATGCATAATTGACCGTGTTAGATGACTAGTGTTACCCCAAGTATACCCCCTGATTTTAGTGTAAATATGGTTGAGTATGTGCTAGTGTAATGACTAATTATTCTATTATATTATATTTATGTGTACATAGGATATTGGATTGTTCTGCGCGATTTCTGGAACAGGTTATTGGTACATTGCAGCTTCCTTGCCAGGCAAGTATACCTTGCCATTGTACTGTTATTTATACTCCATATGTTGCATGCATCTTTATTTTCTGTCCTTAGTTCATATATTTTAACTATTATACAAAATGCGCACGACGGTGTTGTCGCGTTATGTTTTATTTAGGTATTGCATTGACCTTGTTCATGAGACTACCCCATTATCATGTAGCACCATTAGATTTTATTTGACTGTGACACATATTTTTACACGAGTGGTGAGTCTCATATAGATCACGGACGCACGTATTGACTGATCATCGGTACGTGTGGGACGTGCGTTAGGAATAACTGCTGTTAGAAACTTTGCATGCTAGAAGACTTAGCAGTTATTAGAGGTCTATGGACATAGTCTATTGTAGTACGGTGGTCCCATCCTTGTCCTTGTCTGGTTGCAGGATTGGGCTAGGTACTAAGAATAGGCTATGGACCAAATCGTGTCATGGATGTGACATGCTTAGAGCATGGGGTGGAAAGAACAACAAGTACCGCATTTGAGCTCCTTTATACTTTTTCTATTGTGCGCCTGGATTCTCCGCTTGAGATACGGGTGGTGATGACCACTATATATTATATTATTATCAGGCGGGCCTCCGGCGTTCGAAAGTCGTCGTGCCTTTGTAGGCCCCTGGATCTCCAATAGAGAACCATGCCAAATCCCAGTTTTCAGCCAGATAGCTCACTTGTGGGGAAAGGTGTTCTTAACTGCATTCACTTTAGACGGTTAGGCGACCCTTTGGATATTTATTTCAGTACTTTATTGGCATGTGTTTAAGTATACTTGTTATGTCCCTCTGAGGACCTGGTCCGCTGCCAGGTGTACATGTTCTTGAGTATTTGCAGGAGCGCAGATTGGAAGGATGTAGAAGCTTCGTGGATGTCTTCCCTTCGAGCCGTGATTGGTAGCTGGTACTTATATTGTGTGAGTGAGTTGTACTTATATTGTATTTACTTTTTCCATTTGAGTTGGTAGTGGATTTGTTTCCACCCAACTATTATCTTTAGATCCTTCTTATTGAGATCTAGTTTCATAGATACTGGTTATTTATTTCTTTATGATTTTGGTGGATGAGATTTAGATTTTCCCCTATGACTTGTATTACATTTTTACCACTTGTGGATTTGATATTCATAATACAGCGTACGTATGGATTTGGTTTCCATATATTGGAGTTTCCATATCCATGCGGCTGGCATGCTTACGTGTCCTAGTCCTACGTATTTTTGGGACTGGGACGTGACATGTTTTTGTGGTGGCCCATGCAGGTCAAGAGCATATTGTCTCGGTTACGTTATTGTACCGAACAAGCCTGCACCTAGGACTAGAATATAGGATCTCATCCACAACTGACCCTGATTCATCTTCCTCCTCCCTGTTCTATTTTGATCAAATGCATCATGCTTGATTCTTGTGCTTCCCTAATAGTTCTTTAAGTATAACCTCCTCCTAGAATATAGAAGTTCCTGTTGTTAGATGATAATTAGAGTAGCACACCTATTTAGAATACAACAAGATTATAGATACACCACTAAGCTTAGAATATCTAGCGAACCCTAGAATCCCTTATCCCTATAATTGGTTTACCATTACCCCGGATGTAATATGAGGACTTGAGAGTAGTATAGACACTACTAGAGTTAGTTAGAAGGTTACCATAATGTTGCCCCTAGCATTGAGGAACCCATAGAAAACCAAAAACTTAATATTTGGACTGAACCTAACCTTCATAGTTAGATGATATTGGAACTATAAACTTATATCATTATCTTGTTATTAGTAGACAGCACCCTAGGAAGCCTAGAGGAATGTAATCAACACTTCTCCCTTGATCATACCCCGAACATAGCAACCAACACCCCACTCCCCTTAGAGAACCATGATGCTATCTAGAGCCCTCTATCTTTATTTTATATATTATTCCCTGCGACCATAGTACTCGCTATTTTGCGACGGCTAATTACGTTTCTTCTCTTCATCTTTCAACTCGTGCCATCTGACACTTCGGATAGTAGGCCAAGTAATTATTCTTTGTTAAGGGCTCATAGTTTGCTAGGATTATAGTTGTAGCCTTGAATGTGAAATTTTTTTATGCTTGGTAGTTAGAACTTGATAAGTTTAAGTTGTTTTGTAGATTGTGACCGATGATTAACCCTTAGTTTTAAATTATGTACATGTATCCCACCTCAATGTAGGCTATATCCTCTTTCCCCTCTGATGGCCAGTAACTCTTCTATCCTTACTATTGACACTTGCTCTATAAGTGCTATGACTAAGACTTAGGATGACCATTACCTACATAAAAAGGATACCCTAATCAATACCAAGTCTTTCCTCATATACCCTAATAAGAGTTTCTGTTCTATGTACATGTGCAAGGTTATTTTTGTAGGATCCTCTTAAGGCTGTCACAGTACTAGTTTAATTATTTTAAGTTGGGTAGTATACCTCACCACCTGGTATCATATAGCCCTTGTGAATCCATTGATGAAGTGTAACTGAATGGCATTAATTGTATGCTAACATAAGATGATAGTGTTTATTCAGACTATAGAACTTAGAGGCTCACACCCCTACTTTGTCGACTATCGACTTAGACAAGAAATTAATATGATAACTGTAGAGATTGTAGAATCTTTTGTTATTGTTGCTTATGTTGTTTTGTTTTTACAACTTGAATTATTTGTGACTTCTCTCATCATAATCCAGCGTTATATTTTCTGTGCTACCTCGAATTATGCTGCTATTATAGCATAGTCTTTGCAAGCTTATTTTTATCGAGCTTGATCATGAGACATGTATTATTGGGTACGCCTGCTGATGCAATTGTCTAATCAGAATCAGTGTATTACGGTCTGGACAACCTTAGTACATTTGGTTCGCCCTTCGTAACGCTACTTTACGTGGATTGAGATATGTAGTGATTAGTAGACGAATATACTTGCCCTAGGCATGTCTGACATATCGTATCAGTTACATAACTGTACTAATACGAGCAGGCAAACAAAGGATTACCAAAATAGAATTTCAATCCACAACTGCTTTGACAATTCCCAATTGAATTCTTTAAATGCCTTGATCCCAATACTTCTATTCTATTACGCTGCCCTTGAACTCTTTATTATTGATCTTCGTCTTCCCTTATTTCGGAAAGACGAAACCTCGTGCTGGGTATAAAGTTTGATACACAGAGAGTACTAGATATACCCCATAGGCCGATCACATACTTGAGGATTATTCTTTCGTAATTAAGGATATATCATATGTGATATGATCAGCGTTGAAGTTTCGAGGATTGAACGACATGAGTAAATAAATTAAGGGATATTTTCTTAAGGTATATAGCCTTAGGTGATAGGTGGATAAATTCTAAGTTGGGTAGTAGTGCATTGTCAACTCGGGAGGAATTTCTTTAGATTATGATCGAGTAAGACTAGATTGGGAGAGGTTCAAGCCATTGTAATTTTAAGAAATTTAGAAGGATGATTAAGATAATGAGGATTTAATGAATTTTAAAAATCTTGATATTGAGGACCCAATATTTATACTTTGAGCACATGATTTAAATTTTAAATATTGAAGGATGAATCATCGATTTAAATTTTGAGGATAAATATATAATTTTAGACTTGAACAATTGGTTAATTAGATTTAAATTTTACAATTTGATGATTTGAATTAAAAGTTTAATTTTGATTGTTGGGTCACCTATTTGAAATATTGAGGATTTAAATTGAGTTTAAATATTCGAATAGTACAAAATTCTTAAGTTAAGAATAGGAATAAGATTTGATTAGAATTGTTTATTGTTCAAAGTCTAGAGGAGATTATGATAGTTGGAAATTATGATATAAATTTTGATGTGGGATGTCATATAGACTTGAGTCAGATTTGGATGTTGATTATTTAAAAATCGAGAAGAGATTACGACAGGTTGAATTTTGATTTAAACAGTGGTTATATTAATTTTGAAGTGATCGCGATAGATTCGAATAGATTTTGTTATTTAAATTTTTGGAAGAGATTGCGATTGACATACCTTATGTACGAATGTGAAGGATTTAACAAATTATGTCTTATTTTAATTTCGAGGACGAAATTATTTTAAGTTGGGTAGATTGTAAACTCCCTCATCCAAAATAGGTATTTAGTGTATATTTTATATTATTATATTTATTATATATGTTAAATTTATTTAGAATATGCTCTTAGTTAATTAGAAAATAAATTTCTTGATATATTTACTTATATCAATATTCATTTAGAATTATTTTAGGTTATTTTAGATTTTTGGAGATTTTTCTAGAATTTTTTTTTGTAATTAAAACTTAGAAAACATAAATTTCTAGGACTTCTATGATTTACTATACGACCATACTTGCATGTCGTTCCTACCAAATATTTATTTTAGTTTAAAATATTTAATTATATTTTTTATAATTTATTTATAATTTTAAGAAATTTATTTAGATTTTAAAATTACTTAGGATTTATTTGGATATATATAGTCTTAATATTAGATATATACTAATTTAGTGTTAATAGATATTAATAAGATTTTATAAATTATTTGTATTATCTTTAATTATATTTAATATTATAAATTATTGAGATAAATTCAAACTCTATTTTAAATTAATTCAAATCCTGAACCTACTAGGAAATCAACTTCATGCATATCCTATCCTTATTTAAATTCATCATAATCCTATCCAAATTAACCAATCCTATTATTATTTAATTAAGTAGTGTCCACCATTATATATACCTCATCCTTCATATTTTTCTTTCCCAAATTTCTCTCTTTTTCGTCCAAAAAAAAAAATATTCAAAATTTGTCATAAATTCAGCCACATTTTTTACTAGTTATGACGAATTAAAAAGACGATATCTCCTAGCTCCGGACTCCAAACATGCTCCAGTTTTTTTTTGTTAGAACGATAATGAGGTTAGGTTTCTGATAATATAAATTGTTTTTCTAAATTATTAGATTTAAATTCTAGAAAATTCGTAGAGCACAGCATGTCCAAAAATAGACGTATTTTGATGTTTTCATGATTTCGGGAGAACCAGGAATCAGAATCATGAACCGTTTAAAGTTTCGGAAAGCTAATATCGAGATCATCGACATATATTTTTCCCAGAATTTATTTCGAAGTATTTATATACTGTTAATTCTATAGAACTTCTAGGTTAGAATTTAACCATCGGTGCACAATACAAAATTTGTATGTGCCATAATTCCCAAACAAATTTGAATTCAGACGAGCCATAAATTCTAGTATATTTTTATGCTGAAATCTACAGAAAATCATGCATAAAAGTCAAATTTGTATCGGTTGACTTTTTGGTCAATAGATCGCCTTGATTTGCGTGCCATGAGTCTCGAGTTGATAAAATTCAGTTTCTTTGGACAAAATTTAGGAATTAACATAAAAATCAGAATAATAAGATTAAAATAGGATTTTAGAGTAATTATTCCAGAATTAAATAAATTAAAATAAATTAATGGTTATATTATTATATAGTTATATGAATATATATGTAAGTAAATGCTAATTGATAATTATGACTAAATATTCAGACTGTATGACCCTAGGATATCGTGGACTATCCCATACTTACCTTGACCATGTTGACCCTAAGAACTTGTGAATTTGTCTGCCTTGCGTACACTAACGTACCGGCATAGACACATGTCAGTTGACTGACTGGTTTCGTACAGTACTTGAAGATGCGACACCCACGTAATTCAATGCGTAATTGACCGTGTTAGATGACTAGTGTTACCCCTAGTATACTCCCTGATTCCAGTGTAAATATGGTTGAGTATGTGCTAGTGTAATGACTAATGATTCTATTATATTATATTTATGTGTACATAGGATATTGGATTGTTCTGCGCGATTTCTGGAGCAGGTTATTGGTACATTGCAGCTTCCTTGCCAGGCAAGTATACCTTGCCATTGTACTGTTATTTATACTCTATATGTTGCATGCATCTTTATTTTCTGTCCTTAGTTCATATATTTTAACTATTATACAAAATGCGCGCGACGGTGTTGTCGCGTTATATTTTATTTAGGTATTGCATTGACCTTGTTCATGAGACTACCCCATTATCATGTAGCACCATTAGATTTTATTTGACTGTGACACATATTTTTACATGAGTGGTGAGTCTCATATAGATCACGGACGCACGTATTGACTGATCATCGGTACGTGTGGGACGTGCGTTAGGAATAACTGCTGTTAGAAACTTTGCATGCTAGAAGACTTAGCAGTTATTAGAGGTCTATGGACATAGTCTATTGTAGTACGGTGGTCCCATCCATGTCCTTGTCTGGTTGCAGGATTGGGCTAGGTACTAAGAATAGGCTATGGACCAAATCGTGTCATGGATGTGACATGCTTAGAGCATGGGATGGGGAGAACAACAAGTACCGCATTTGAGCTCCTTTACACTTTTTCTATTGTGCGCCCGGATTCTCCGCTGGAGATACGGGTGGTGATGACCACTATATATTATATTATTATCAGGCGGGCCTCCGGCGTTCGAAAGTCGTCGTGCCTTTGTAGGCCCCTGGATCTCCAATAGAGAACCATGCCAAATCCCAGTTTTCAGCCAGATAGCTCACTTGTGGGGAAAGGTGTTCTTAACTGCATTCACTTTAGACGGTTAGGTGACCCTTTGGATATTTATTTCAGTACTTTATTGGCATGTGTTTAAGTATACTTGTTATGTCCCTCTGAGGACCTGGTCCGCTGCCAGGTGTACCTGTTCTTGAGTATTTGCAGGAGCGCAGATTGGAAGGATATAGAAGCTTCGTGGATGTCTTCCCTTCGAGCCGTGATTGGTAGCTGGTACTTATATTGTTTGAGTGAGTTGTACTTATATTGTATTTACTTTTCCCATTTGAGTTGGTAGTGGATTTGTTTCCACCCAACTATTATCTTTAGATCCTTCTTATTGAGATCTAGTTTCATAGATACTGGTTATTTATTTCTATATGATTTTGGTGGATGAGATTTAGATTTTTCCCTGTGACTTGTATTACATTTTTACCACTTGTGGATTTGATATTCATAATACAGCGTACGTATAGATTTGGTTTCCATATATTGGAGTTGCCATATCCATGCGGCTGGCATGCTTACGTGTCCTAGTCCTACGTATTTTTGGGACTGGGGCGTGACTGCTTACTTTCATTCCAGTATTTTGTACTAGCGGGTTTGTTCCCGTATGACTACTCTAGTATTTATATTTGATACTTTATCTTGGACATTTCCTTTCTGCACATTAGTTATTGTGATTACCTCTATGTGCTCTTATATTGTTGCCTGTGGATGAGATTTAGATTGACTATTTATTTGTTATTTGATGGGTTATTCATTGTACTTTACAGCTTAGGTGCACTCCGACGGGCCCATTAGATTGGGATGCCCGTCGAAGTGCGCTGCTGGCCATTGCCATGTGACTCGGTTCCTTACCTATGGGACCGGGACATGAAAATATGCTAATTTTTCACACACTTAGCTAGATGTTCTTGACATGTATCTCTAGTATATTGATCTAGCATTCCTTATATTCTAGTTATTGTTCTAGCATCCACTGATATTCCAGTTCATGGTTCTATTATACACTTGTATTTTTGTTCATTGCTAGTGCACCATGGATGATGACATATTCTCCAGTATTTCTATTTCCAGTATATTCATGCTCGCTAGTATTTCTTATTTTTAGCAGTTATATCAATCTTGTATTTCTTTACACTGTATTATAGTTTTTGTCAATATACATGGAACTGCTGTTAGTGCTTGTACTTCGCTCCAATCCTGACTGGATATTTTTTCCAGACTGTGACATAGAGGACTTATTTCCAGCATACTTGGAGTTATGGATGTTATTGATTGCAGGTTAGACTATTTATTGTTGTTTAGACTTGTCTTATATTTCATTATTTTCTTCGATATCTCATCGTGCTTTAGTTTATGTGATTGAGTATTCCATATTATATTATGATATCTGCGTCTCCTTATGGAGTTGAATATTCGTGTGAGATTGATTAGATAGTATTGTGACCTAGACAGTGTTCTACCGCCGATGTTGCGGCGTAGGCTAGACGTACCCACGTACTCGTGCCCCAAATTCCGGGTGTGGGTCGTGACACATTTTTAGTAGCGGCCCATCCAGGTCGAGCTTCGCAAGTAGTACGATATTGTGGTAGTGCGACATCTTAGTTGTACTATTGCGTGCCTGTGATAGGATATAGGACATAGGATACTATGATGAGAGAGGATACTCAATCACAAATTTTCTTGAAAGATTCCTGGGACGACCCTTGAGAATCTTATTATAATCTCCAATTTTAATCTTTTCTCCTTGTTCCCGTCCATTCTTACTTGTTGTTATTGAGTTTGATTCTTGTTGACCAGTTGATAAACTTAATTCTTGGTATCTTTGTTGAGTTTTATTTCATATCGAGATAAACTTTATGGACTAAAATTTATGGTATTATCCGATGACATATGTTGATTAGGACAGTGAGAAAGGTAAAACGTCTACTTTGGTTATGGAGCCTAGAGTTTATCGTAGCCACGTTTGCTGTCATGACTGAAACGTAGGAACCTGACTTCGGATATACATATCTTAGTTATGAATTTAGAGTTTCTCGCAGCCATACCGGTTGGTGTGGCGAGTATTCTAGATGACGTGATTATAGAGTTGAATTCCTTAGTTATGGAACCTATCGTTTATCGCAACTATGCTTACTGGCGTGGCAAGGATTCTAAGTGTAATGATTTCGGATAGACGTGTATGATTATCAGGTTGTATCTTAAATTTTTTCTTAAAGTATCATCTCAATACTTATCTACTTCTGTTATTCCAGGACTTTGTTCCATCGCTTCTTTTTCTTTACTAGCAGTAGAAATACCATCAGTCCTTAATCCAGTTCCTTTTTCAGCTTCTTTTCTTTGAGGATTCCTTGTTAGTATGATAATTGGTGAGTTACAATTAGGTCTGTATCTTGTATTAGTGTTGACTGAGTGTGACTTGTGAGTTTGTAAGTGTTTCTTAGTTGGACATGTGAGTAGTAGGAATCAATCTAGAGTTAACCCATAGCGTAGTGCCTTGTAGCAATAGTTCTATAATAGGTGCCATTATAGTTAATATTGGTACTATAGGTAGAAGGAGGAGAAAAGAGTATCAGTGATGGTTCCAAGAGTTAGTATCAAGCCAGCGTGCCAGTCCTGGATAGTCGTGAATTCATGTAGTTGGATGATCTATGTAAACAATTAAGTATTAAGGAATTTGTGTTAAAAATTAATGGAGCATGATATTCGATTTGGAGGTTGATACTTGGGTGTGTCAAGAGTAAAGGAATGTATACGCATAAAAAGGGTATTAATGAGTGTGCCATCGGTTGAGAAATATCAAGATTGGTTATGGAAGTTATGAAGTGTATCAGTCTGTAAAGGGTTAAAGGGAGATACTTATACATCAATCGAGATATGAAACCATATGCATGCCTTGAGAGTGAAGTAAAACATGTGTATTATAGAAAGGTGCAAGTGATCATGAGTTCTAGTAAATGTGATGAGGTGATCTAATAAAGAATCTAGTGTTACTATACCAATAGTGCTAGTGTTATATATCGAGGATTAGTTGAGCAAGGTGCTAATAACAGTAAGTACCTCGTGTGATAATATTTGATTGGTGTATCAGTTAATATGGATAGAAAAGTATTGGAAGCAATAGTGCAAGTAATCCAGACAGTGCAATATTCAGTACACAGTTGAGGAGTATAGACAATTGGTGTATTTGTGTGTACCTTGAGTGTTAGAGACTGTGAGTATTTATATGTATACTTAGATAGATGTGGATTTAAATTTATAATTTGAAGATTGGAAATAAATTTTAATTTTTAAGAATTTTGAGGAGTTGAGATTTTATGTTATTAAAATTTTTGAGGATTCAAATTCAATTCAATAAACATAGTCAAAGCTATAAAGATTTTTGGAAGTGATTAAAATTTTATTTCAATATTTGAATATTTGACTTTTGAGGAAAGTATATGCATTTTATTTTAAATTGTTCGAGAAGTTAAATTTTGAGGGTTTTATTTTGAGGATAAAATTTTATGGTGGGTAAGAAATGTATAACAGCATATGAGTGGATGAAGTGCATGTGTAAGGATCTGTTGGCTTGAGCATGCTTGAGATGGCACTGCAAACTGACTTGGGTGTCCATCTAGAATTGTATTAGAGGGAGCAGTACTTAGTGTGTTGTGTTGCACTTAGAGTGCACTTGAGTGATAAGAACAACTAGTATAAACAATTACAGTAGGTAAGAGAGTTAGCAGTGGGTGTGCTTGTAGTAGAAACAGTGGAACTAAAGGGATAGAGGTATCAACTTTGGATGCAGCATTAAACCATGGTTGTATTAGAAGGTTCTGTTCTGTTCTTTTTCTTCTTTTCTTTTTTTCGTCTGATTGATTGATTGATTGATTGATTCCTTAGTACCGTAGCTTATATCAATGATTCTCTTGTTATAATGTAGTTAGTAGTACACCCTGACAGAGACTGCAATATCATGACAAAAGTGACCATATGTCACGCCCCAGTCCCAAATACCGTGGGACCGGACGCGTGATAATGGCCAGCAGTACGCATCGATGGACAACCCAATTTAATGGATCCACCAGGGCATACTTAAGCTATAATATAACAAGTCTACGACAATCATGGCACAACTAATCCCATCCAAACAAGATATAAAATCTGATCCACAGAATAAATAAGGAATGTAAATCATATGCTAATCTCAACAAAGTGCTTCGGGGAACAACTCGATAAATATCTGATACAATGGCTCAACAGACCAGAAAGTAAATGACTGAAATAAATAGTAAATACTGAGCATGAAACATGGATGCTCAGGAGAAGTCTTCGGCTAACACCTCGTCCTCGGATGGCGGTACAGCTCCTGGATCAGCTCCTGCTCCGGTCCCGTATACCTCGGGATAGATCTCGTCCTCAAATCCTGGGGACATAATCCGGATCCAGGTCCTCAGGGGACATAGCAAGATACAAGAAAGCTCATGCTGTCACGCCCCAGTCCCAAAATACCGTGGGACTAGACACGTGGCAATGGCCAGCAGTACGCACCGATGGACCAACTCAATATAATGGATCCATCAGGGCATACTTAAGCTGTAAAACAAGTCTACGACAATCATGGCACAACTAATCTCATCCACACAAGATATAAAATATGATCCACAGAATAATAAGGAATGTAAATCATCATCTAGTCTCACAAAGTACTTCGGGGAACAACCCGATAAATATCTAGTACAATGGTTCAAATGACCAGAATATAAAAGACTGAAAGAAATACTAAAAGCTGAGCATAAACATGGATGCTCAAGAGAAGTCTTCAGCTAAGACCTCGTCCTCGGATGGTGGTACAGCTCCTGGATCAGCTCCTGCTCCGGTCCCGTAAACCTCGGGATAAACCACGTCTGCAAAATCTGGGGACAAAAATCCGGATCCAGGTCCTCAGGGGACATAGCAAGGTACAAAGAGATCATGCCAATAAATAAATATGCAGTGCAGCAAATATATAACTAAATGAAATAATGGGGTAAATATGTAACCATCTAAGTGTAAATGCAAGTGAGAGCAGCACGAATACTCAGGCTGAGACCGCTACAAGCTCTGTGTCTGGGAGCCGGTAGCAGCAATAACTATGTGTTTTACTATGTGTTTACTATGTTTTATATATATAACCAGCCTGTAGCCTGTGTGTCTCTCCCCACCCAATGTAACCACGCATATCATGTCCATAACGTCTCATGTCCATGTCAAGCGCGATCATAGCTAAATGCAACAAGTCATAATGTATATAGAATATAAAATCTATGTCAAGTCCTGTATCCTATACAGAATCACCACGAATATCTCGGGAAAATCCTGTCTCATGAATAGTGTCAAGTGTCCTGGGTCATATGGTACTTGATAAGACAAGTACGAGAATATAAAGTGTCACGGATGTCCATCTCTAGATGACCGTACCCAACACTGCGTACAGTGTCGGCACCCGACTGATAATCGGACGCTAAGTACGTCACACGGTCCTAGGTTGATCATGCACAGCAATATATATAAAGCAAGGAAAATAGATAACTAAGCTGCAGAGTTTGGCAAGGTACACTTGCCTGATGTCCGAATACCAACAACTGTCCCCGTATCAGTGGATCCGGTAGGTACTACTCCAAAAGCTGTAATAAACATCACCAATAGTCTCAGAAGGTATCAAACTGCTAGAAATGCCTGTCCTTTCGTCCAATTTGGACACAGGGGCAAAAAGGTCATTTTTGGGCCAAAGCGGGTCCACATGTAGGCCACTTCGCACCGAAAAATGTGCCGAGGATAACAGTCTCTAAATGGGACAAACTATGGGTCAAACAACTCTAAATGTCAATACGATCCCAACGGTATGTCCAAATTTGGATTTCGATGAGCCGAACATAATTTGGTCCAAAAGTCAACTGTAGGGCCCGCCAATTGGCGATCTGGTCAACCGTCTCAGAAATGCGTGAAAATTGGGTCACAGGACCAGCGTGTTACCACGAGTCCAGTGGCGCAAGTTTTGTCGCAATCTGACAAGCGTGCACAAAATACTCGCGAGTTCCACAAAAGTGGCGATACGAAATGTGTTCGCGGATACGGCCTGATTCCGGCGCGCACACGCGTCCAAATCAGTCCCCACGAATTTTTACGTGTCCCGTTATGCTGCATGCACCATTCGGTACACTTGGCACACGGCGGGGCGGTCCCGTTTGGCGGGGCGCGCTCCGATCTCCCACTTTTAGAAAACCGGAAAAAGTGGGTGCGCGCAGTTTTGTGACGACTACAATTTTGTCCACAGCAACTAATAGCACAAAGTTATTATACAGAAAATAAACTAGGTTATGTAATCTACAGGTATCAAAAAGAATCACCGAATTCGGATCTCTGTGGTGGGAGATACGAACTCGGCAATATGGGTGGTCATTCTGGAATTCTGCGATTGCAGAATTCTGTCTGTCCGTCCACTTTGGATGCTGTTTTTCACCTAGGGGCACACGGAATCTGAGGTTGACTATAAAACAAGTATTGGAGAGGGTTGAGGGAAGATCATACCTATGAAAACGGATCTGCGTTTGGTCGAGCGAGTCAACGGGAAATGACGCCGGAGCGAAGGTGCCTCGAGTGGGAGACTGCAGTTCGCGATGTCGGCGTCGACGGGATGGTTGGATGGCTTGGGGAGGCTTCCCTGGCTGCGGTGACGGCTCTAGATGGGAAGGGGAAGTCTGGAGTTTAGGTTAGGGTTTTGGAGAGCTAATCATATATATATATATGATATATATATATTAGAAGAGAGGGGATTGATTAATGGTCCGCGGGTTTGCTCGGGTGGGAAGTAAACGGGCGGCTAAGTGGGTCGGGGTCCCTGGCTGAAGGGTCATTGGGCGGCTCCACGGATTGAAGTAAGGTTCTAACGCCTAAAAGGTGAAGGGGAAGTCTGCAATCTGCTGAGAAGTTCATTTGAATTTCACTACCATATTATTATTATTATTATTATATTACTATAAGTTATTATTATTATTATATTCTATTAACTTATTTAATTCTTTCTTTCTTTTCTTTCTTTAATTAATTAAAATATATATACATATATATTTGTTTATATATATATATATTTTTTTTTTCACACATAAGAAAATTTATATAATGGGGTATTGTACATCGTTAGGCTAGCAACTGCTCAAGGGGTCTCCTACATGGAATAAATTCCGAAAAATTCCTGATGGTCCCACAAGTCCTCTAAGTGCCCGAACACCTAACATAAAAATTATTAAAAATCTATTTCTCCTATTTGGACCTAATTACTATAATTTAATTAATAATTAATAAATAAAGGGCTTATACGATTTTCTGGGAAGGGGGTTTTACACATGCCAAAATAAATGCAGTGCAGAAAATAAATAGAATAAATAGGGCAAGTAAGTAACCATCTAAGTGAAAATGCAAGTGAGAGCAGCACGAGTACTCAGGCTGAGCCACTACAAGCTCTGTGTCGGGGAGCCGGTAGTGGTAATAACCGGTAGTGGGTCTAGCTCTGCTCCGAGAGTCTACGACCTCTCAATAATAGTGGATGTATATATATATATGGAACAGCCTGTAGCCTGTGTGTCTCTCCCCACCCAATGTAACCACGCATATCATGACCACAACGTCTCATGTCCATGTCAAACGGGATCATATCTAATGCAACCAGTCATACTATATCTAAGAATATAATGTCCATGTCCTGTATCCTATACAGGATCACCACGAATATCTCGAGAAAATCCTGTCTCATGAATAGTGTCAAGTGTCCTGGGTCATAGTGTACTTGGTAAGACAAGTACGAGAGTATAAAGTGTCACGAATGTCCATCTCTAGATGACCGTACCCAACACCGCGTACAGTGTTGGCACCCAACTAATAATCGGATGCTAAGTACGTCACACGGTCCTAGGTTAAGCATGCACAGCAATATAATGAAGCAAGAAAAATATATAACAATACTGCAGAGTTTGGCAAGGTACACTTGCCTGATGTTTGAATATCAACAACTGTCCCTGAATCAGTGGATCCGGTAGGTACTACTCCAAAAGCTGTAATAAACATCACCAACAGTCTCAGAAGATGTCAAATAGCTAGAAACGCCTGTCCTTACGTCCAATTTGGACACAGGGGCAAAAATAATATTTCCGGGCCAAAGCGGGGTCCACATGTGGGCCACTTTGCACGGAAGAGATCGTCAGGGTCAAAAGTCTCCAAATTTCTTAAACTCAGTGTCTACAAGTCAGGAACGATGATACAAACCCAACGGAACTTCCAGAATTAGATTCCGATGAGCCGATCACAAAATCACCCGTCAAGTAGAGCTTGTGGGGCCCACGATACACAATTTTATCACCGTTCTCAGAATCGGACCAAACTTGGGTCACAGGACCAGCGTATTGCTACGAGTCCGATGGCGTAAATTTTGTCTCGATCCGACATGTGTACACAAAGTTATAACATATTCCAGAAAAGTTGGATACGGGGTGTTGTTCGCGGATACGCGTTGATTCCAGGGTGCACGCACCTCCGAATCGACTTCTGCAAAATCCCACACAACCGTATCAACGTCGCGCACGGTTCGGTAAAGACCACGTGCGACCAAGTCATCCCGTTTGGTGGGGCACACTCAGTTCCAGGATAAAATAGGGCGTTATTTTTTCCTGTTTTTGGATCGCAGTGTACAATCACCACAGAACGCGATGCACCGAGAGGGTTATACAGTCTACGCGTAGAAACTGACCGAATCAAAATCGAAGTTACGAGTTGAGAGAAATCGGTACCTGAACAGGGCTCCGTGAATCTGAGTTTTCACGCGTCCGAGCGTCAACTCCGTGTCCTGCGACCGAGTTGCTGTGTCTAGACTAGGGTTCAGGATTCCGTCGATGAACCGGCGGAGAGGGGCTGCTATGGTCGGCGAGGGGAGGCTCGCCAGGCGGAGCAGAGTCGGCTCGTCGGCCTGGGCGGAGGGAACGTCGGCCGGCTGTGCTTGGATCGCTGCACCGAGGGTCGGGGCTCGGTCAGTCGGCCGGCTGTGAGGTCGGCGGGGCTTGGTCGACGACCGCAGGTCGCAGGGCGGCAGCGATGGGAGGCGTCGGGGTCAAGGGGGCAGGGACTGGCGGACTCGACATCGAGCGGCGGTGGAGGGTGGAGTTGATCGGCTGAGTCAGGTGGCCAGGGGTCGAGATGAGGGTCTCGGCGGCAGAGGTGAAGAAGGCGGCGGGGGTGATTAGGGCTACACGGATCCCGAGGGTCTTTATACGGCGCCGCCAGGTCGGAACAGTGTTTCCGACCCGGTTTGGGGTTTTAGGGCTCGGGTGAGCAGATCTCGGGCTGGGCAGTCCCATCCGACCCGGTTTGGGTTTGGTTTAATTATCAAATAGTTTTAAGGCTTAAAACGCTACTCCGGAGTCCAATTAATTCACCAAAAAAATATCACATGTCCGATTTTTTATTTTCTACCGCAAAATCTTATTCCCATCGTATTTTAATTCTAAATAACTGCATTTAAAAATCCTTAAATACCTTGGTTCTTTTCCAAAAATTACCAAAAATCCGGGAATATTATTTAAAAATTTATTCTGAAAAACAGGGTGTTTACAATCTTTCCTCCTTAAAAGGATTGCGTCCTCGCAATCAAAGAATAAGCTGCTAAAGAAAGAGTTATGGAAATACAAGGTTGCTTAGTTTACAACTGCCTCCTCAAACAAGTGGGGGTAACGCTGGTGCATACTATCTTCTCGTTCCCAAGTCGATTCGTCAGGAGAATGATGTTTCCAAGCTACACGAACCAGTCTGATTGTCTGTCCCCGCAATGTCTTCTCACTGACGTCGAGGATGCCCACTGGTTGTTCTTCATATCTCAAGCTTGGGCCTACTGCGATCTCTGAGTGATCGACTACGTGACATGGGTCGGTCACGTACCTTCGCAGCTGTGAGACGTGGAATACGTCATGCACTCCCTCTAAGGATGGTGGTAATACAAGACGATAAGCCACCTCACCAACGCGCTCTAGAATGTCAAATAGCCCAATATACCTTGGGCTCAACTTGCCTCTGCTCCCGAATCTGATAGTACCACGAGTGGGCAAAATTCTCAAGAACACGTGCTCTCCTTCTTTGAACTCTAGGGGACGTCTGTGCGTATCTGCCCAATGCTTCTGTCTGTCCTGAGCTGCTCGAAGATGATTCTGAATCTGTTTCACCTTCTCCACTGTCTGCGTTACCAATTCTGGACCCAGTATTTGACGTTCACCAACGTCACTTCAACATATAGGCGATCTGCACTTCCTTCCGTATAATGCCTCGAATGGTGCCATCTGAATGCTGGCCTGATAACTGTTGTTGTAGGAGAACTCCACCAAGTACAAATGATCTTCCCAAGATCCTCCAAAGTCTAGCATACATGATCGCAACATATCCTCCAAGATCTGAATCGTGCGCTCCGATTGACCATCTGTCTATGGGTGGTAAGTCGTGCTGAATTTGAGTCTGGTGCCCAGACTCTCTTGCATGCTTCTCCAGAAATGAGATGTAAACCTCGAATCTCGATCCGATACAATACTAACCGGCACTCCATGTAATTTGATGATTTGTCGCATATACATGTCGGCTAGTACCTCTGTGGACTGTCCAACTCTAAATGGCAAGAAGTGTGCCGATTTAGTGAGTCGATCCACTATAACCCATACTGCGTCTCTTTCGCTGGGGCTCCTCAAAAATCCTGTGACAAAATCTATCGTGATATGTTCTCACTTCTATTCTGGTATAGGAAGCGGCTGTAACATACCTGCAGTTCTCTGATGCTCGGCCTTTACTTGCTGGCAGACTAAGCATTTGGCCACGAATCTTGCAATCTCCCTTTTCATTCCATGCCACCAGTAATACTGTCTTAAGTCTCAGTACATCTTTGTTCCTCCTAGATGAACAGAGTACATAGAGCTATGTGCTCCCGTCATTAACTCCTGTCTCAATTCTCCATTTGGAACATACAGGCAATTTCCAAACCTCAATGTCCCGTCTTCGTGTATGCGAAGTCCTGTCTGTATGCCTGCTTCTGTCCTCTCTTTCAACCTTCTAAATCTAGCATCGGTGGGCAATGCCTCTTTAATCTTCTCCACGAGTGATGACTTAACTTCAAGATTAGCCAGTAATCCACTATGTCCTGTTAAGACAACCTCTATCTGAAGCTCCTGTAGATCTCTCAATAACTCGGGCTGCATCATCAAGAAATAAGCCGTAGGCTTCCTGCTGAGGGCATCTGCCATGACATTCGCCTTCCCCGGATGGTACTGCAGATCTATGTCAAGATCTACCATCAATTCAAGCCAACGTCTCTGTCTCATGTTAAGCTCCTTCTGAGTATATACATACTTCAGACTTTTGTGATCTGTAAAGATGTCTACTTTCTCCCTATAAAGGTAGTGCCTCCAAATCTTCAATGCAAAGATAACTGCTGCTAACTCCAGATCGTGTGTTGGGTAGTTCTTCTCGTGGACCTTCAACTGTCTCGACGCATAAGCAATGACTTTGCCAGGTTGCATCAAAACACATCCCAGTCCACTACCCGATGCATCACTGTAAACAACAAAACCTTCTGACCCTGAAGGAAGAGTCAAGACAGGTGATGTTGTTAATCTTCTCTTCAATTCTTCGAAGGCCTTCTGGCAGTCTTCCGTCCATATAAACTCCTAGTCTTTGCGTGTCAATTTCGTCATCGGTTCTGCGATCCTCGAGAAATTTTCTACAAACCTTCGGTAATATCCCGCGAGTCCGAAAAAACTTCTCACCTCTGCAACTGATGTGGGGGTAGGCCAAGTCTCTATTGCCGCAACTTTCTCTGAATCCACTGAAAGTCCTTCTCCTGAGATGATATATCCCAAAAAAGGCACTTTGTCCATACAAAATTCACACTTACTGAGTTTGGCGTATAACTTTTCCTGTCTCAAGGTCTCCAACATGATTCTGAGATGCTCCTCGTGCTCTTCATGGCTCTTAGAATATATGAGAATGTCGTCAATGAAAACAACCACAAATTTATCTAAGAACTGATGGAAGACTCTGTTTATTAGACTCATAAACACTGCTGGCGCATTGGTTAAACCAAACGGCATCACCAAGAACTCATAATGTCCATACTTGGTCCTGAAAGCTGTCTTCGGGATGTCTTCCTTCCTTACTTTGATCTGATGATAGCCGGATCGAAGGTCAATCTTCGAGAATACCCTTGCACCACTCAATTGATCGAATAGATCATCAATACGTGGTAAGGGATACCTGTTCTTGATGGTCACAGCATTCAGTGCCCTGTAGTCAATACATAACCGTACTGTTCCATCCTTCTTCGGCACAAATAATATGGGTGCTCCCCAAGGTGAAACACTGGGTCGAATGAAACCCTTCTCCAGAAGGTCGTCAACCTGTTCTTTCAACTCCACTAATTCCTTAGGTTCTAGCCGATATACTGATGAAGTGATAGGCTCTGCTCCTGGAGTTAAATCTATTGTGAATTCTATTTCCCGATCAGGCGGTAAACCTGGAAGATCATCAGGAAATACATCCACAAATTCTGATATGACTCTTGGGTAACCTGTCTCCCCTTCTACAGATAGTACCCTAAGAGTAGGCTGAACTCCTTGCTCTACTGCTCCTCGAAGAAACTCAAATTTTGGATGTCCTAGCGGTCTAAATATAACCTTTCCAAGCCGACAATCAAGAGTCGCATGATACTGACTTAACCAGTCCATACCAAGTACAACATCATAGTCAGGCATAGAAAAGATCAGAAATTGGGCTCGCATCTCTCTCCCACAAACTACTACAGAACATGATCTACAGACGTCACTAACCGAAATAATTCCACCTCCCGTAAGAATCCTCTTCATCTTCGGAAGGGGTGCGGTAGCTACTCTATGGGTGGCTACAAAGCTAGCTGCTATAAATGAATGCGATGCTCCAGAATCAAATAATGCTACAGCTGGTAATAAAGCTACTAAAATAGTACCTGCGATGACCTCGCCTGTAGTAGCTTCCTGCTCAACAGCTAATGTGAATGCCTGGCCTCTTCCCTGAGCTGGACCTCTCTGCTGCTGCTGCTGTTGAAATAGGGCTGCCAGTGGTGCCAGTGGTGGTCTCTGCTGGTAGCCCCCTGTAGCTGGTGGTCTAACTCCTCCAGCTCCTGTCTACTGTACTCCTACTGCTGGATAAGCTGGTCGTGGTGCAGGCAAGACTAGTCTCGGTGCTCCGTCTCTGCGTTCAGAACAGTCCCAGGAAAAATACTGGTTGGATCCGCAGCTCAGACATAGTCCCAACTTACGTCTGCATTCTTTCTCAATGTGCCCTACCTTGCCGCAGTGGTGACAAGTAGGAAGAGGTCTGTCCCTATTTGTTGGTCTCTCCGGTATACTCCTCTGGAATCGCTTTGCAGAATCTTCAGGTGCTGTCTTGGATAGTGCCGATGTGTTTGGCCTCTTCAGACTCGACTCCCTTCTAGTGACGCGTTCCATGCGTCGTGCTGCTGCAAGGACGTCGGTATAAGATGTAGGTGCGACTGAGCCAATCAATCTCTGGAGCTCGAACTTCAATCCGTCAAAAAACTTCTCAGCTTTCTCTTCCTCGGTCGAGATCAATGTTGGAGCAAAGCGACTTAGGTGAATAAACTCCGCGTTGTATTCTTCCACTGTCATACTGCCCTGGATAAGGCGGTTGAACATGTCTCTGAGCTCAGATCGTGCAACTGCTGGAATGTACATCTCTTGGAAGAGTCTGGAAAACTCTTCCTATGTGACCCGGTCCTGTCCGAGCCTCCTTTCCTCTGCTATCCACCAGTGATGTGCATTTTCTGTTAACTGCATTCTGACTGCAGTCATCCACTTCTCTCTTGGAAGTTCAGCGGCTTCCAACTGATGCTGAATGTTTTTGAGCCATTCATGAACTTCTATTGGCCCTTCTTTGCCAGAAAATATACGAGGCTTGAGATGACGGAAATCGATGATAGATCCCGTCGCTGTTCACCTCGTTGGTGGATTTGCCTGCTCCAATGCGGATACCAGGCTGGTCCTCAGATACTCTGCCTCCTGGCGATGGGCCTCTTGCTGAATCTGCTGCTGGGCTTGCATCATGGCATACATCATCTGGAATATCTGTTGCCCGTCCATGGCTTGTCCCGGCGGGAAAACTGGCATCTAGGGAGTGAACTGGGGTGGAGGTGGGATGTCATCTCTCCGGAACCTTGGATTAGGCTGACCGGTCTGATCGCTCTGAGATGCTTGTCCTCCATTCCCTGGGGTCACTCCGTCTGTATAAGTAACCACAACGTCGTGTGGCGTATCCAAAGGAATCTCGTCTCCGTTCCTGGGATCCATTACTCTGCAATCAAAAGATAAACTGTAAGAACGCTCAGAGGAATCAAACAGGATGCAAATCAAGTGACAATTTCGAGTTCGATATAGAGTTCAATAATGGTTTAAATAGTGGATGAGATCCTATAATTTATCCTATTCTTTAGGGCAGGCTTGCTCGGTCCCTAAGTTGAAACCGAACAATTTAGTCGTAGACCTGCATGGGCCACCACAAAAACTATGCCACCCCCAGTCCCAAATACCGTGGGACCAGATGCGTGATAATGGCCAGCAGTACGCACCGATGGACAACCCAATTTAATGGATCCACCAGGGCATACTTAAGCTATAATATAACAAGTCTACGACAATCATGGAACAACTAATCCCATCCAAACAAGATATAAAATTTGATCCACAGAATAAATAAGGAATGTAAATCATATGCTAATCTCAACAAAGTGCTTCGGGGAACAACCCGATAAATATCTGATACAATGGCTCAACAGACCAGAAAGTAAATGACTGAAATAAATACTGAGCATGAAACATGGATGCTCAGGAGAAGTCTTCGGCTAACACCTCGTCCTCAGATGGCGGTACAGCTCCTGGATCAACTCCTGCTCCGGTCCCGTATACCTCAGGATAGATCTCGTCCTCAAATCCTGGGGACATAATCCGGATCCAGGTCCTCAGGGGACATAGCAAGGTATAAGAAAGCTCATGCCAAAATAAATGCAGTACAGAAAATAAATGAAATAAATAGGACAAGTAAGTAACCATCTAAGTGAAAATGCAAGTGAGAGCAGCACGAGTACTCAGGCTGAGCCACTACAAGCTGTGTGTCGGGGAGCCGGTAGTGGTAATAACCGATAGTGGGTCTAGCTCTGCTCCGAGAGTCTACGACCTCTCAATAATAGTGGATCTATATATATATGGAACAGCCTGTAGCCTGTGTGTCTCTCCCCACCCAATGTAACCACGCGTATCATGACCACAATGTCTCATGTCCATGTCAAGCGGGATCATATCTAATGCAACCAGTCATACTATATCTAAGAATATAATGTCCATGTCCTGTATCCTATACAGGATCACCACGAATATCTTGGGAAAATCCTGTCTCATAAATAGTGTCAAGTATCCTGGGTCATAGTGTACTTGGTAAGACAAGTACGAGAGTATAAAGTGTCACGAATGTCCATCTCTAGATGACCGTACCCAACACCGCGTACAGTGTTGGCACCCGACTAATAATCGGACGCTAAGTACTTCACACGGTCCTAGGTTAAGCATGTACAGCAATATAATGAAGCAAGGAAAATATATAACAATACTGCAGAGTTTGGCAAGGTACACTTGCCTGATATTTGAATATCAACAACTATCCCTGAATCAGTGGATCCGGTAGGTACTACTCCAAAAGCTGTAATAAACATCACCAACAGTCTCAGAAGATGTCAAATAGCTAGAAACGCCTGTCCTTACGTCCAATTTGGACACAGGGGCAAAAATAACATTTTCGGGCCAAAGCGGGGTCCACATGTGGGCCACTTTGCACCGAAAAGCGCGTCAGGGTCAAAGATCTCCAAATTCCTCAAACTCAGTGTCTACAAGTCAGGAACGATGATACGAACCCAACGAAACTTCCAGAATTGGATTCCGATGAGCCGATCACAAAATCACCCGTCAAGTAGAGCCTATGGGGCCCATGATACGTAATTTTATCATCGTTCTCAGAATCGGGCCAAACTTGGGTCACAGGACCAGCGTATTGCTACGAGTCCGATGGCACAAGTTTCATCTCGATCCGACGTGTGTACACAAAGTTACAGCATATTCCAGAAAAGTCGGATACGGGGTGTTGTTCGCGGATACGCGTTGATTTCGGGGTGCACGCACCTCCGAATCGACTTCTGCGAAATCCTACACAACCGTATAAACGTCGTACACGGTTCGATAAAGACCGCGTGCGACCAAGTCGTCCCGTTTGGCGGGGCGCACTCAGTTCCGGGGTGAAACAGGGCATTATTTTTTCCTGTTTTTGGATCACGGTGTGCGATCACCACAGAATGCGATGCACCGAGCGAGTTGCACGGGCACCGAGAGGGTTATACAGTCTACGCGTAGAAACTGACGAAATCGAAATCGGAGTTGCAAGTTGAGAGAAATCGGTACCTGAACAGGGCTCCGTGAATCTGAGTTTTCACGCGTCCGAGCGTCAACTCCGTGTCCTGCAACCGAGTTTTATTGTGTCCAGACTAGGGTTCAGGATTTCGTCGATGAACCGGCGGAGAGGGGCTGCTCTGGTCGGCGAGGGGAGGCTCGCCAGGCGGAGCAGAGTCGGCTCGTCGGCCTGGGCGAAGGGAACGTCGGCCGGCTGTGCTTGGATCGCTGCACCGAGGGTCAGGGCTCGGTCAATCGGCCGGCTGTGAGGTCGGCGGGGCTTGGTCGACGACCGCAGGTCGCAGGGCAGCAGCGATGGGAGGCGTCGGAGTCAAGAGGGCAGGGACTGGCAGACTCAGCGTCGAGCGGCGGTGGTGGGTGGAGTTGATCGGCTAAGTCAGGTGGCCAGGGGTCGAGATGAGGGTCATGACAGCAGAGGTGAAGAAGGCGGCGGGGGTGATTAGGGCTACACGGATCCCGAGGGTCTTTATACGGCGTCGCCGGGTCGGAACAGTATTTTCGACCCAGTTTCGGGTTTTAGGGCTCAGGTGAGCGAATCTCGGGCTGGGCAGTCCCATCCGACCCGGTTTGGGTTCGAGTTTGGGTTTGGTTTAATTATCAAATAGTTTTAAGGCTTAAAATGCTACTCCGGAGTCCAATTAATTCACCGAAAAAATACCACATGTCCGGTTTTTCATTTTACACCGTAAAATCTTATTCCCATCATATTTTAATTCCAAATAACTGCATTTAAAAATCCTTAAATACCTTGGTTCTTTTCCAGAAATTACCAAAAATTTGGGAATATTATTTAAAAAAATTCTGAAAAATAGGGTGTTTACAACATAACCATGTATATTTTCTCTAGATTGCATGTTGTGTGACTGTAGGTAGGATTTTCTTAGACTTTGATTGTTGGGGGTTTGACCGTAGTGAAGATTAATGAAGAGGTTATGATTTGACAAAGAGAGACAATGTTCCTTAAATTTCGAGGATAAATATTAATTTAAATAAAGAGTTGAGAATTCAATATGGCAGAATTGACGATTTTGTTAGATCATTGATTTTTATAAAGATTATGATATGATTGAATTTGTCATTAAAATTTAAGAAATTTAAAAAGATTACCATTATATTTATTTGACTGCAAGGTATAAATTTAAAAATTATTTTGAATATTATATTTAAAGACTTCGTAAGTATTACATTGTTTGAGTATTGTGTGGAAAAAGAATCGAGGAATAAGATCACTAATAGATTAGGGTTGAATTCAAATTTTTGGGATGAGGATTTAAATTTTATAAATACGCATCGATTGGACTTAAATTAGAGGAGTAAGATGATTAATGGATTAGAGTTTGAAATTCAAACTTTTCGGATGAGTTTTTTTTTTTAATATGCATTGATTGGATTTTAATTAGAGGGTTGGATATTAAATTTTTGAGTGGTTAACTTAAAAATTTTGAGGAGATTATGATAAGAATGGAATTCGATTTTAAATTTGAGGATTTTTCAGGAATATGATATCTATAGAATTATGAAAGTTTTGTGAAATAACAATATAGATTTACTTTATGATTATAGGTTTGATGAATCTAAATTTGATGGAGAATAATATATATAATGAGTAAATACAACTATTGAGGATTTTAAATTTCGATGATGAAATTCTTTTAATGAGGGTAGACTTGTCACCCCCATATTTCAGATTAAGGGTATTTTCATCTTTTCATAATTAATGTGTAAATAACTGCATGATATTTAATTATATTTAATAATTATAATTTTATTTGATTGTTGCACCTTACCGTTGCTTCGATAATTAGAGCACTATACTAGTTTTGTCTTCCAACAGATTTTACACCTTTATCCTAGACGTGTCAGACTGTTATTTTGATCTTTGTGTGACTCATAACTATGTCTTATTGTGCTTCATTTTAGTCGCACAACATTCGTCGCAAACGACTATATTTAATTCTATAAAAATCAAACTTTGTATCCTTGGGTGTACCAATCGAAATTGGAGACACAATCTCGACCCACTTTGAGCAACCCAAATTAGGGTAATATTCTATTCTGAGTTTTCTTCATTCATGACACTTGTGTCCCACTTAATTTCAGTCCTATGTACTTCTAATTTATTTTAGAACACCAATTGTATTAATTTTAATTAAATTAAACCATAAACCTAACTCTGTGCAATTTTCTAATTGTTGGGCACTTTTGTGCAAAAGTGTATTAAGGTGTCTACTCCGTTGGACACGACACGTAAATAACCCATTTTTTCCTTCATGTATATTTTTCCATAAATTTTCAGGAGTGTGTAATTCAACATCAACCTCCTCAACCCATAGCCCTCCTTAAATTTTGACCCGATGTAATCCTAGCTATTCTTTTTGAACCCATTTAAATCCTAGCCCATTGGAATATCTCCATAACAAGCCAAGGCCTTTTTTCTAGTGTTGACCAAAGTCAAATAGTTTTAGGTTAACCCAACACCACATATATAAATATTCTTATTTCCTTACTTTTCCTTTTTTATCCCTTTCAACCTAAACCTAAGTCTCCAGCCGACTTCTTCACCCATCTCTTGTGCATCTCTTTCCCTCACCCCGCCGCCTTAGACCAGCACCCCCTTCGTCGGAGCAGCCTCGTCAATTGCTGCACCCAGCCCGCGGCTACCTGAACCGAGCCATCACGCGCTCGCCTGGAGCCGCTGCCAATTGCCGACTTCCCACGACTGAATGCCGGAGCAGCTCGTCAACGCCAGCACCCGACCGCCTCACCTTTTCCCTCTCGTTCAACTCGCCTAACCGACCGACTCTTTTCCTCGACCACCTGCCGATCACTTCGACCCTCGACCCGACAGGAATCCCGCTGTGCAGTCCCCGCCTCCACATGACATCTCCCCAAGGAACGACTGCACCTCAGTCCCCGTTCTGGTCAGAACCCGACCGCCAAGCCCTCCTCGTCACAGTCCCGACCTCGCCTGAACACCCACATCGACTTCATCTCGACATCCACCACGTACCACCAGCACCTTCGTCATCATCACCATCGTCATCGTCATCTTCGCCGCTCTCGTGCACGTGCACGCCGAGGCCGAGGTGAGGAGTATTTCCTCTTGTGCATTGTTGTACACATAAATGTACGCGCATATGCGTATTCTTCATTGTATGCATGCGTATATTTATCTAGGGTAGTATACACGTATGGTATGTTGGTACATGGGTGTAGGCACTTAGTGTATGTATTTGTTTTCAGTATGGGTTAGTATACGTATATCGTATATTTGGTATATAATTAGTGTATATATATATAGTAGGAACTCACTTAGTATATATATACGTATATATATGTATTTAATTTGGTGTATATGTATATTGTAAGTATTAATGCTAGGTAATAATAGGTATAAATCATATATGTACCAGATGACTTGAATGTAACCACGGATACCCGTAGTTACATTGACCTGTGACCATGTAGCATGATAGCAGACTGCCAAATGTACACTGACGTACTAGCAAGACCCGTATCATTGACTGTCTGTTATGCACAGCAACTATAGACATGACACCCTAGCGTAGTCTCTGAGATCATTTTGTTTGATTGTGTGTTAGTGTAATGTCTGATGCAATACTGTATTATATGATGTCTATAGGATTGTTGGATTGTTCAGACAAGACTTCGGAATCAGGTTATTGGTATTGCCAGCAGCAGGACCACAGGTGAGTACATTCTTTGACAGTTTTCATTATGTTGATTATCTCTATAATTCTAGTTGTATAGCGTACATGACTCTGACACTATTGTTTACACGAGTTGGCATCATTGAGACCTGTCACGAGGAGTCGTGATTTGGAATCTATCGTGCTAGCTAGGGAAACAAGAAAATATTAGTAGCTTATGTGATCATAACCAACTTTACATGCATCATAGCTCACCCACACCTCACGTCGGTGCAGCCTGACCATTATATGCCTCATAGCCTGTTATGTATTATTAGCCTGACTATTGCTCGCATCATAGCTATCCAGATGGTTAGCCTGACCTTACATGAATCATAGCTAATCATATGTAACAAGCCTGATCAGTCCCAAGCTGATCACATAATATGCTAATATTTAGCTAGATGTTCTTGACATGCATCTCTAGTATATTGATCTAGCATTCCTTATATTCTAGTTATTGTTCTAGCATCCACTGATATTCTAGTTCTTGGTTCTAGTATACACTTGTATTTTTGTTCATTGCTAGTGCACCATGGATGATGACATATGCTCCAGTATTTCTATTTCCAGTATATTCATGCTCACTAGTATTTCTTGTTTCTAGTCGTTATATCCATCTTGTATTTCTTTACACTGTATTATAGTTTTTGTCAATATACATGGAACTATTGTTAGTGCTTGTATTTTGCTCCAATCCTGACTGGATGTTTTTTTCAGACTGTGACATAGAGGACTTATTTCCAGCATACTTGGAGTTATGGATGTTATTGATTGCAGTTTAGACTATTTATTGTTGTTTAGACTTGTCTTGTATTTCATTATTTTCTTCGATATCTCATCGTGCTTTAGTTTATGTGATTGAGTATTCTATATAATATTGTGATATCTGTGTCTCCTTATGGAGTTGAATATTCGTGTGAGATTGATTAGATAGTATTATGATCAAGACAGCATTCTAACGCAGATGTTGCGGCGTAGGCTGGACGTACCCACATACTCGTGCCCCAAATTCCGGGTGCGGGTCGTGACACATTTTTAGTGGCGGCCCATGCAGGTCGAGCTTCTCAAGTAGTACGATATTGTGGTAGTGTGACATCTTAGTTGTAGTATTGCGTGCCTGTGATAGGATATAGGACATAGGATACTATGATGAGAGAGGATACTCAATAACAAATTTTCTTGAAAGATTCCTGGCACGACCTTGAGAATCTTATTATAATCTCCAATTTTAATCTTTTCCCCTTGTTCCCATCCATTTTTACTTGTTGTTATTGAGTTTGATTCTTGTTGACCAGTTGATAAACTTAATTCTTGGTATCGTTGTTGAGTTTTATTTCATATCGAGATAAACTTTATGGACTAAAATTTACGGTATTATTTGATGACATATGTTGATTAGGACAGTGAGAAAGGAAAAATGTCTACTTTGGTTATGGAGCCTAGAGTTTATCGTAGCCACGTTTGCTGTCGTGACGGAAACGTAGGAACCTAACTTCGGATATACATATCTTAGTTATGAATTTAGAGTATCTCGCAGCCATACCGGTTGGCGTCGCGAGGATTCTAGATGACGTGATTATAGAGTTGCATTCCTTAGTTATGGAACCTATCGTTTATCGCAGCTATGCTTACTGGCATGGCGAGGATTCTGAGTGTCATGATTTCGGATAGACGTGTATGATTATCAGGTTGTATCTTAAATTTTTTCTTAAAGTATCATCTCAATACTTATCTACTTCTATTATTCCAGGACTTTGTTACATCGCTTCTTTTTCTTTACTAGCAGTAGAAATACCATCAGTCCTTAATCCAGTTCCTTTTTGAGCTTCTTTTCTTTGAGGATTCCTTGTTAGTATAATAATTGGTGACTTACAATTAGGTCTGTGTCTTGTATTAGTGTTGAATGAGTGTGACTTGTGAGTTTGTAAGTGTTTCTTAGTTGGACATGTGAGCAGTAGGAATCAATCTAGAGTTAACCCATAGTGTAGTGTCTTGTAGCAATAGTTCTATAATATGTGCCATTATAGTTAATATTGGTACTATAGGTAGAAGGAGGAGAAAAGAGTATCAGTGATGGTTCCAGGAGTTAGTATCAAGCCAGCGTGCCATCCTAGATAGTCGTGAATTCATGTAGTTGGATGATCTATGTAAACAATTAAGTATCAAGGAATTTGTGTTAAAAATTAAAGGAGCATGATATTCGATTTGGAGGTTGATACTTGGGTGTGTCAAGAGTAAAGGAATGTATACGCATAAAAAGGGTATTAATGAGTGTGCCATGGGTTGAGAAATATTAAGATTGGTCATGGAAGTTATGAAGTATATCAGTCTGTAAAGGGTTAAAGGGAGATACTTATACATCAATTGAGATATGAAACCATATGTCTGCCTTGAGAGTGAAGTAAAATGTGTGTGTTATAGAAAGGTGCAAGTGATCGTGAGTTCTAGTGAATGTGATGAGGTGATCTAATGAAGAATCTAGTGTTACTATACCAATAGTGCTAGAGTTCTATATCGAGGATTAGTTGAGCAAGGTGCTAATAACAGTAAGTATCGCGTATGATAATATTAGATTGGTGTATCAGTTAATATGGATAGAAAATTATTAGAAGCAATAGTGCAAGTAATCCAGGCAGTGCAATATTCAGTACACAGTTGAGGAGTGTAGACAATTGGTATATTTGTGTGTACCTTGAGTGTTAGAGACTGTGAGTATTTATATTTATACTTAGATAGATGTAGATTTAAATTTATAATTTGAAGATTGGAAATAAATTTCAATTTTTAAGAATTTTGAGGAGTTGAGATTTTATGTTATTAAAATTTTTGAGGATTCAAATTCAATTCAATAAACATAGTCAAAGCTATAAAGATTTTTGGAAGTGATTAAAATTTTATTTCAATATTTGAATATTTGACTTTTCTGGAAAGTATATACATTTTATTTTAAATTGTTCGAGAAGTTAAATTTTGAGGGTTTTATTTTGAGGATAAAATTTTATGGTGGGTAAGAAATGTATAACATCATATGAGTGGATGAAGTGCATGTGTAAGGATCTGTTGGCTTGAGCATGCTTGAGATGACACTGCAAATTGACTTTGGTGTCCATCTAGAATTGTATTAGAGGGAGCAGTACTTAGTGTGTTGTGTTGCACTTAGCGTGCACTTGAGTGATAAGACCAACTAGTATAAACAATTACAGTAGGTAAGAGAGTTAGCAGTGGGTATGATTGTAGTAGAAATAGTGGTACTAAAGGGATAGAGGTATCAACTTTGGATGCAGCATTAAACCATGGTTGTATTAGAAAGTTCTGTTCTGTTCTGTTCTTTTTCTTCTTTTTCTTTTTTCGTCTGATTGATTGATTGATTCCTTAGTACCGTAGCTTATATCAATGATTCTCTTGCTATAATGTAGTTAGTAGTACACCCTGACAGAGACTGCAATATCATGACAAAAATGACCATAACCATGTATGTTTTCTCTAGATTGCATGTTGTGTGACTGTAGGTAGGATTTTCTTAGACTTTGATTGTTGGGGGTTTGACCGTAGTGAAGATTAATAAAGAGGTTATAATTTGACAAAGAGAGACAATGTTCCTTAAATTTCAAGGATAAGCATTAATTTAAATAAAGAGTTGAGAATTCAATACGACAGAATTGACGATTTTGTTAGATCATTAATTTTTATGAAGATTATGATATGATTGAATTTGTCATTAAAATTTGACGAATTTAAGAAGATTACCATTATATTTATTTGACTGTCAGGTATAAATTTAAAAATTATTTTGAATATTGTATTTGAAGACTTCGTAAGTATTATATTGTTTGAGTATTGTGTGGAAAAAGAATCGAGGAATAAGATCACTAATGGATTAGTGTTGAATTCAAATTTTTGGGATGAGAATTTAAATTTTATAAGTACGCATCAATTGGACTTAAATTAGAGGAGTAAGATGATTAATGGATTAGAGTTTAAAATTCAAACTTTTCGGATGAGATTGTTTTTTAATATGAATTAATTGGATTTCAATTAGAGGATTGGATATTAAATTTTTGAGTGGTTAACTTAAAATTTTTGAGGGGATTATAATAAGAATGGAATTCGATTTTAAATTTGAGGATTTTTCAGGAATATGATATCTATAGAATTATGAAAGTTTTGTGAAATAACAGTATGGATTTACTTTATGATTATAGGTTTGATGAATCAAAATTTGATGGAGAATAATATATATAATGAGTAAATACAACTATTGAGGATTTTAAATTTCGAGGACGAAATTCTTTTAAGGAGGGTAGACTTGTCACCCTCATATTTCAGATTAAGGATATTTTCGTCTTTTCATAATTAATGTGTAAATGATTGCATGATATTTAATTATATTTAATAATTATGATTTTATTTGATTGTTGTACCTTACCGTTGCTTCGATAATTAGAGCACTACACTAGTCTTGTCTTCCAACAAATTTCAAACCTTTGTCCTAGACGTGCCAGACTGTTATTTTGATCTTTGTGTGACTCATAACTATGTCTTATTGTGCTTCATTTTAGTCGCACAACATTCGTCGCAAACGACTATATTTAATTCTATAAAAATCAAACTTTGTATCCTTGGGTGTACCAATTGAAATTGGAGACACAATCTCGACCCACTTTGAGCAACCCAAATTAGGGTAATATTATATTCTGAGTTTTCTTCATTCATGACACTTGTGTCCCACTTAATTTCAGCCCCATGTACTTCTAATTTATTTTATAACACCAATTATATTAATTTTAATTAAATTAAACCATAAACCTAATTCTGTGCAATTTTCCAATTGTTGGGCACTTTTGTGCAAAAGTGTATTAAGGTGTCCACCCCATTGGACACGACACGTAAATAACCCATTTTTTCCTTCATGTATATTTTTTTATAAATTTTCAGGAGTGTGTAATTCAACATCAACCTCCTCAACCCATAGCCCTCCTTAAATTTTGAACTGATGTAATCCTAGCCATTCTTTTTGAACCCATTTAAATCCTAGCCCATTGGAATATCTCCATAACAAGCCAAGGCCTTTTTCCTAGTGTTGACCAAATTCAAATAGTTCTAGGTCAACCCAACACCATATATATAAATATTCTTATTTCCTTACTTTTCCTTTTTCATCCCTTTCAACCTAAACCTAAGTCTCCAGCTGACTTCTTCACCCATCTCTTGTGCATCTCTTTCCCTCACCCCGCCGACCCGAGACCAGCACCCCCTTCGCTGGAGCAGCCTCGTCAACCGCTGCACCCAGCCCGCGGCAGCCTGAACCGAGCCATCCCGCGCTCGCCTGGAGCCGCTGCCAATTGCCGACTTCCCGCTACTGAATGCCAGAGCAGCTCGTCAATGCCAGCACTCGACCGCCTCGCCTTTCCCCTCTCGTTCAACTCGCCTAACCGACCGAATCTTTTCCCTGACCACCTGCCGATCACTTCGACCCTCGACCCGACCGGAATTGTCACGACCCGCACCCGGTATAGGGGTACGAGAGCGTGGGTACGTCCAGCCTACGCCGCAGCATCGGCGGTAGAACGCTGTCTGGGTCAAGCACTATCTAAACAATCTCGCACTAGTATCCAACTCCATAAGGAGACACGGATAACACTACATAAATAACAACATACTCAATCACATAACGACAGCACGATTAGAATTCGAAGAAATAAATAAAAATATAACACAAGTCTAAACTTTAAATAATCTAACTTAACATAAACCAAGTCTGAAATAAGATTTGCCGGAGACAAATCCGGTACCAAATAATATGCTAAAGGAACTAACTAGACAACTAATGATTCCGGCTATACCTCCCGGAATCACGACTGCACTACTAAGACCAAGACTGCAGCTACTCACCGTGTGGTCCATCAGTGTCAGATACCAGTCCTCTAGGCATAGTCTGGAAAATAATTTCCAGTCAGGAAGGAGTAAAGTACATTTCTAATTAGCAGTTCTATATCAATGATATAAAATATATAGCAGTATATAGATGGAAATATACAAGATGCATGTATATGTATGAGAAACATACAATAAAGGAAATACTGGAAATAAATACAGGAAATGAAACAATATGTCAATGAGCAAGAATACTAAGACTAAGTGTGTGAGTACTAGCTTAAACATGTGATCGGCTTGGGACTGGTAAACTCATTACATTGGTTAGAGATCATCCTTGAGGTCAGGCTAATCCGTAGGAATAGCTATGATGCGAGTAATAGTCAGGCTAACCATATGTAACAGTGATGAGGCATGTAAATGGTCAGGCCACACCCGACGTGAGATATGGGGTGAGCTATGATGCATGTAGAGTTGGGTATGATCACATATCTATACTAAAATACTCCCCACCCCCGACTGGTATAGTAGATCCAATCATGGTACGCTATGGCACGGGATTCCCTAGGGAGGTAGCAAATCTCTCCGGGAATCAATGTCTGTACATGCACAAGATAACAAGAAAATAAGTCTTGTACAAGCTACACCATGAATAAGGAATAATATCTCATGACGAGATCCGTATATACCAATCCGTGTAACCATCGTGTCAAGAGCATGGATATTTACACTAGATATAGTGAACATAGGGGATATCATAAATAAGAAACTAATCAGAGAATGTACTCACCTTGGGTCCTTAGCTGGTAATACCAATGTCCTGTTCCAGAGTACCGTCTGGAGGAACCAACAGTCCTAAAGACAAATCAAATACAACATTTGCATCAGGTGCTACACTAACACAACACAAAAACATAACTTAGGGCTATGCCAGGTATGATACTGGTCAACTAGGGTCATCTAGTAGATAGACATCTAACACACATATACCTATTTTTAACTAATATTAATACCTACAATATATACTTGCACCAAAATAAATACATATACAATATATATATATATATATATATATATATATATATATATATATATATATATATATATATATATATATATATATATGTACCATTTAATTCATGTATAATATATATATTAGTTGAACAATATTTATGTACCATATATATATGCCAAAAATACAATTTACAATATATATATATATTGTTAACATTATTATTAAAATATACCAAGACTAATACACCAATTTAAGTTTATACTATATATATATAATTATACCAAATTAGTACTTATACTATATACAGGTAATTATACCAAATGACATTTATATATATATATACCAATTAACATATATATATATGTACATACATATACCAAAATATATTATTAATATTTATTATTTAATACGTATACACAAAATATATTGAATACATATATATATATAGGGAGAAATACACGAACATATATACATACATACACCTACACATACACATACACATATATATGTACAATATACACATATACGCACATACACATAGATATGCACACACACATACACGTATACACATACACGTATACACATATATGCACATACATATAGATACGTACACACACATACACGTATACACACACCTATACATATATACGTATTAGATAAATATACTTAAAGAATGAGGGAGAGGAAGAAGTCTCACAGGGGGTGCACAGCCGCCTGGCCGGGGAGGATGGCCGGACCGGAGGGGATGCAGCTAGGAGGAGGAGGAGCTCATCGAGGCTCGGCCAGGGAGACGAGCAGGGTGGTGGCGCGATGTTGGTGGAGGTGGTGGTTCGAATCGACGTAGGGAGGATCTAGGGATGGGTCGCCGGAGATGAATGACCGGAGTCGAGGGGAGCTGGGAGATGCGGCAGTTGGCCAGCGGGGACAGCAAGGTGGTGAAATATTGGAGGAGGTGCCGGCTGTGACGAGGGGATAGGTGAAGATGGTGGTTGGCCGGAGTAGATTTCAGGCCGGAGAGGGGAGTGATACGGGGAAGATGAAGGAGGAGCCGAGGGGAGGCTGAGAGGAACTCGCCGGAGTTGAGGTGGCTATGGGCCGGGGTCGGGGGTTGCTGCAGACCGTGCAGCACAGTGTCAGCGCCGGAGTAGAGCAGGGTCGGGGTGGCTCGACGCGGGGATATGAAGGAGCTTCGGGTGGAGAAGAAGAGGTTGGCCGAAGCTAATGGAAGAAGAGGGGACTGGTGGGAGGCCGGACGCTCGGGTGAACAGCGGGTGGAGTCTCGGCTGTGCTGGCCAGAAATGGGGTCGGGATCGGAGCTCGGGGATGTCGGCTGGTGAACAGTGACAGTGGTGATGATTTCCCCTCTCCTTGAGTTTTTAAAAAAAAACACAAGGGAAGAAGAAGAAGAAGAAGAAGAAGAAGAAGAAGAAGAGAAGAAAAGAAGAATGGAAATGGAGAAAAATTATAAAGCTACGGTTTGTGAGGAGGTGGGGGATTCCCTAGATTTTTGGGGATTAGGGCTTGGTGATAGGACATTAAATAGGGAGAGAGTATGAGGGAAATGAATGGTGATGATGAGCCCCATTTTGAATCGGTGGCTCAGATCTGACATGAGGGATTTTTATTCATGTAGGAATAAGGGTGTGGGTTGATTAGTCAAAAAATATTAAGGCTTCTCCATTAGTTGAACCAATGGGGTGTTGACACCAAATACAAATTTACAAATTAGTCCCCTTAAATTTGGGTATTTGCATAGACGCATAAAATGATGAAAATTGGGTGGGCGATTCGGTGTTTGGCATTTTGTAGGGTGAGGGGGCGTTGTGTGTTTGGTATGGGCTCAATTAGCAGGGTACAGGAATTAAACCGGAATTTACGAAATCAGATAAAATGGTATCCTCAATTTAATTAGGAACAAAATGCAAGCTGTGTTCAAAAATTAATTAGGAGTACATGGGGCCAAAATTAGGTCGGGTCATCAATATCATTAATGAAGAAGACTCAGAACAGAATATTACCCTAATTTGGGCCGCACAAAAAATATGTCAAGATTGCCTCCAATTTTGATTGGAACGCACAACGATACAAAATTAGAATTTATTTAGAATTTAAATAAACGTCCGCGACGATTTTTGTGCGGCTAAAATGAAGCACAAGAGAGCATAATTATGAATTACAAAAAGGCAGAATGGAAGGCGGGCATGTCTAGGACAAGGATGCAAAATTTGTTGGAAGGCAAAAGCTAGGGTAGCACTCCAAATATCGAAGCAAGGGCAAAGCGCAATAATTAAATAAATTACGGTAGTTAATTACAACCTCCAATAAAGTAATTCTAAATAAAACAATTAACCACATAATCCCATAATTCAGACAGGTGTTCATCTACTGGGCTTCTAGGTCAAGTCTACCAGCTCAAACATAATGAACACTGTATATAATATAATATATTTAAGTACACATCTCACACAATTATTTAATTTAAATATACACATCATGAAATTATTTAATTATAACTACAACAATATTAATAATTATAAAAAGTCAAAAATACTCCTGTTTTCTGAATGTGGTAGTGACAAGTCTACCCTCCTTAAAAGAATTTCGTCCTCAAAATTTAAAATTCTCAATAGTAGTATTTACTCATACACAGTATTATTTTCCATCAATAGTTAAATTCACCAACCCACATAATCCTGAAATAATCCACCTTGTCGTTTCACAACCTTCAAAAATTTCTGAAATTACTGTATTCCTGAAATATCCTCAAAAATAAAAATTAGTTTCCATTTCCTCAAAATTTCCTCCGAATTTAAATTAAAAATTAAATACTCGAAATTTGACATCACATCCTCTAATTCACTCAATGCACATTAAGACTCCCATCTAAAACACAATCCATAAATCCAATCCTTCAATTTAATTAATCCACTATATTCATAAAATTGAAAATGTCATCCGAAAAGTTTGAATTTAAACACCAATCCGTTAATGATTTTTACTCCTCAATTTAAATCCAATCAATGCATATTCAAAATCTAAATCCTTATCCCGAGAATTGAATTCGACACTATCCCATTAATGATTTTATTTCCTGATTTCCCTTTTCCTCAGAATACTCAACAATGCGATACTTACGGAATCTTCAAATGCAACATTCATAATATAAAATTCTAAATTACTATCTTGCAATCAAATAGATATAATGATAATTTCTCAAATTTCCTCAAGTTTTTTTTTTGATAGATATATCATTATCAATAATCATCAATCCTACCATATTAATTTCTGTACCTCTCATTTAAATTAATGTTTATCCTCGAAGTTTTATGATAATTTAATCACCTCTCAATCTTGATAAAATCAATGATTTATCAACTCTGCCATATTAAATCCTTAATTCCTTATGCTTATCTTCCAAAATTTTAGCATCTCGTTTCTCTGGTCAAGTCATAACCTCTTCATAAATCTACTATGGTCAAACCCCAATAATCCTGGTCTAAGAAATTCTACCTTTAGCCATGCAATCTAAGAAATTATGTACGGTCATGTGTCTTTTGTCCTGGTATTGCAGTCTCTGTCAGGGTGTACTACTAGCTACATTCTAACAAGAAAATCACGAATACAAACCACGGTAATAGGGAATCAATCAATCAGAAGACGAAAACAACATGAGAAAAAGAAGGAACCTGCTAACATATTTCTTGCGGTATCCCCTATCTCTAACATACACTTAACTCTGGCATATTCACTAACTAATTCCTATTCCTGTACACTGATATCCATATCAACTAATCATTAGTCCACAAGACATCCATGATTACATCCTCATTGCATACACCTGTCTATTGATACCTAAATCTGATACCAAGAATCTCTAACACAATTATAGGTCAAATGATGCATGTAAAGTTTGATACCTCTATCTCTTTAGGTACCCCTGTTCCACTATAGTACACCCACTACTAGTTCTCGTTCCTACTACAATTGTCCATACTATTTGTTCTTATCACTCTAGTACACACCAAGTATAACATACCATACTAAGTACTGCTCTTTCCAATACATCTTTAGATGGACACCCAAGTCAGTCTGCGGTGCCATCTCAATCATGCTCAAGTCAACAGATCCTGACACATGTATATCATCTATTAATATACATATTTCTCATCCACTATAAAATTAATCCTCAAAATAATCGTCAAGGTTTAACTTCTCGAACAAATTTAAAATAAAATGCATATATTTCCTCAATAGTCAAATACTCAATATCGAAATCAAATTTAATCGCTCCTAAAATCTTTATAGCCTTGTCCATGTTTATTGAATCAAAATTTGAACCCTCAAAATTTTAATGACATAAATCTCAACTCCTCAATAATTCTCAAAAAAAATTAGAATTTATTTTCACCCTCTAATTTGTAAACCCACAAATATACATATAAGTGCTCACGGTCTCTAATACTCGAGGTGCACTCAATACACCTATTGTCTACAACTCTTAACTGGGTACTAAAATTGTACTACCCGAATCACTTGCACTATTACCTCCAATGATCAAAGTTATCATCACATGTATTTTCTTCCATAATTTTTAATCTATATTAACTGGTATATCATCCAATTATCATCACACAGAGTGCTTACTATTATTAGCGTCATTCTTGACTAATCCTCGATATAGAACCATTAGCACTCTTGGTATTATATCACTAGCTTCATTAATGGATCATCTCATCAAGCTCATTAGAACTCATGATTACCTGTACCTTCTATAACACTCATGTTTCTTTACTCTCATGGGCAAGTATATGGTTCTTCATCTCGATTGATGTATATGTATTTTCCCTTTAACCTTTTATAGCCTGTTAAACTAATCCGTGATACGCTTCACTATTTTCATTACCAATTTCGATATTTCTCTTCTCATGACATCTCATTATAACTCCTCATGCATATAAATTTCTTTACCTTTAACACACCCGATATCAATCATCAAATTGAACGTCATGCTCCATTAATCCTTAACACAATTCCTGGATACTTAATTGTTCACGTAGATCATCCAATTGTATAATCATGATTATCCAGGACGGGTATGTTGGCTCTGATACTAACTCTAGGAACTATCACTGATACCCTATACTCTCCTTCTACTCACAGTCTCTAATGACACTTATCCTAGAACCATTGTTACAAGGTACTATGCTATGGGTTAATTCTAGATTAAGGCCTACTGCTCACATGTCCAACTAGGAAACACTTACAACTCACTAACAACACTCAGTCAATACAGGCATAATTATAAGTCATCAATTATCATACTTAACAAGGAATCCTCAAAGAAATAGAAGCTCAAAAGGAACTGGGTTGAGGACTAAAGGTATTTCTACTACTAGCAACCCAAGAAATGATGGAATAAAGTCCTGTAATAACAGAAATAGATAAGTGTTGAGATGATACTTTAAGAACCAATTTTTTAAGACACAACCTGATAATCATACACGTCGATCAAAAATTATGACGCTGAGAATCCTCGCCATGCCAGTAAGCATAGGTGAGATAAACGACAGGTTCCGTAACTTAAGTACGCAATCCTATAATTATGTCATCTAGAATCTTTGCCACGCCAACCGGTACGGCTGCGATAAACTCTAGGTTCCATAACCAAAGTAGACGTTTCACCTTTCTCACTGTTCTCATCAATATATGTCATCAGATGATATCGTAAAATTTAGTCCGTAAAATTCATCTCGGCATGAAATCAACTCTACAATGAAACCAAGATCCTAATTTAATAACTGATCAACAGGAATTAAACTCAATATCAATGAGTGAGGACGGACGGAAACAAGGCGAAGATTTAAAATTAGAAATTATAATAAGATTCTCAAGGGGTCATCCCAGGAATCTCTCAAGAATTTATGATTGAGTATCCTCTCTCATCCTAGTATCCTATGTCCTATATTCTATAGCAGGCACGCAGTATTATAACTATGACGTTGCACTACCACGACATCGCACAACTTGCGAAGTCTGACCTGCATGGACCACCACTAAAAACGTGTCACGACCCACACCCGGTATAGGGGTACGAGAGCGTGGGTACGTCCAGCCTACGCTGCAGCATCGGCGGTAGAACGCTGTCTGGGTCAAGCACTATCTAAACAATCTCGCACTAGTATCCAACTCCATAAAGAGACACGGATAACACTATATAAATAACAACATACTCAATCACATAACGACAGCACGATTAGAATTCGAAGAAATAAATAAAAATACAACACAAGTCTAAACTTTAAATAATCTAACTTAACATAAACCAAGTCTGAAATAAGATTTGTCGGAGACAAATCCGGTACCAAATAATATGCTAAAGGAACTAACTAGACAACTAATAATTCCGGCTATACCTTCCGGAATCACGACTGCACTACTAAGACCAAGACTGCAGCTACTCACCGTGTGGTCCATCAGTGTCAGATACCAGTCCTCTAGGCATAGTCTGGAAAATAATTTCCAGTCAGGAAGGAGCAAAGTACATTTCTAATTAGCAGTTATATATCAATGATATAAACTATGTAGCAGTATATAGATGGAAATATACAAGATGCATGTATATGTATGAGAAACATACAATAAAGGAAATACTGGAAATAAATGTAGGAAAGGAAACAATATGTCAATGAGCAAGAATACTAAGACAAAGTGTGTGAGTACTAACTTAAACATGTGATCGGCTTGGGACTGGTAAACTCATTACATTGGTTAGCGATCATCCTTGAGGTCAGGCTAATCCGTAGGAATAGCTATGATGCGAGTAATAGTCAGGTTAACCATATATAACAGTGATGAGGCATGTAAATGGTCAGGCCGCACCCGACGTGAGATGTGGGGTGAGCTATGATGTATGTAGAGTTGGGTATGATCACATATCTACACTAAAATACTCTCCACCCCCGACTGGTATAGTAGATCCAATCATGGTACGCTATGGCACGGGATTCCCTAGGGAGGTAGCAAATCTCCCCGGGAATCAGTGTTTGTACATGCACAAGATAACAAGGAAACAAGTCTTGTACAAGCTACACCATGAATAAGGAATAACATCTCATGACGAGATCCGTATATATTAATCCGTGTAACCATCGTATCAAGTGCATGGATATTTACACTAGATACAGTGAACATAGGGGATATCATAAATAAAAAACTAATTAGAGAATGTACTCGCCTTGGGTCCTTAGCTGGTAATACCAATGTCCTGTTCCAGAGTACCGTCTGGAGGAACCAACAGTCCTAAAGACATATCAAATACAACATTTGCATCAGGTGCTACACTAATACAACACAAAAACATAACTCAGGGCTATGCCAGGTATGATACTGGTCAACTAGGGTCATCTAGTAGATAGACATCTAACACACATATACCTATTTTTAACTAACATTAATTCCTACAATATATACTTGCACCAAAATAAATACATATACAATATATATATATATATATATATGTACCATTTAATTCATGTATAATATATATATTAGTTGAACAATATTTATGTACCATATATATATGCCAAAAATACAATTTACAATATATATATATATTGTTAACATTATTATTAAAATATACCAAGACTAATACACCAATTTAAGTTTATACTATATATATAATTATACCAAATTAGTACTTATACTATATACAGGTAATTATACCAAATTACATTTATATATATATATATATACCAATTAACATATATATATGTACATACATATACCAAAATACATTATTAATATTTATTATTTAATACGTATACACAAAATATATTGAATACATATATATATATATAGGGAGAAATACACGAACATATATACATACATACACCTACACATACACATACACATACACATACACATACACATACACATATATATGTACAATATACACATATACGCACATACACATAGATACGCACACACACATACACGTATACACATACACGTATACACATATATGCACATACATATAGATACGTACACACACATACACGTATACACACACCTATACGTATATACGTATTAGATAAATATACTTAAAGAAGGAGGGAGTGGAAGAAGTCTCACAGGGGGTGCACAGCCGCCTGGCCAGGGAGGATGGTCGGACCGGAGGGGATACAGCTAGGAGGTAGAGGAGCTCATCGAGGCTCGGCCAGGGAGACGAGCAGGGTGGTGGTGCGATATTGGTGGAGGTGGTGGTTCGAATCGACGTAGGGAGGAGCTAGGGATGGGTCGCCGGAGATGAATGACCGAAGTTGAGGGGAGCTGGGAGATGCGGCAGTCGGCCAGCGGGGACAGCAGGGTGGTGAAATGTTGGAGGAGGTGTCGGCTGTGACGAGGAGATAGGTGAAGATGGTGGTTGGCCGGAGTAGATTTCAGGCCGGAGAGGGGAGTGATACGGGGAAGATGAGGGAGGAGCCGAGGGGAGGCTGAGAGGAACTCGCCGGAGTTGAGGTGGCTATGGGCCGGGGTCGGGGGTTGCTGCAGACCGTGCAGCATAGTGTCAGCGCCGGAGTAGAGCAGGGTCGGGGTGGCTCGACGTGGGGATATGGAGGAGCTTCGGGTGGAGAAGAAGAGGTTGGCCGGAGCTAATAGAAGAAGAGGGGACTGGTGGGAGGCCGGACGCTCGGGTGAACAGCGGGTGGAGTCTCGGCTGTGCTGGCCGAAAATAGGGTCGGGATCGGAGCTCGGGGATGTCGGCTGGTGAACAGTGACAGTGGTGATGATTTTCCCTCTCCTTGAGTTTTCAAAAAAAAAAACATAAGCGAAGAAGAAGAAGGGAAGAAGAAGAAGAAGAAGAGAAGAAAAGAAGAATGGAAATAGAGAAAAATTATAAAGCTACGATTTGTGAGGAGGTGAGGGATTCCCTAGATTTTGGGGGATTAGGGCTTGGTGATAGGACATTAAATAGGGAGAGAGTGTGAGGGAAATGAATGGTGATGATGAGCCCCATTTTGAATGTGTGGCTCTGATCTGACATGAGGGATTTTTATTCATGTAGGAATGAGGGTGTGGGTTGATTAGTCAAAAAATATTAGGGCTTCTCCATTGGTTGAACCAATGGGGTGTTGACACCAAATACAAATTTGCAAATTAGCCCCCTTAAATTTGGATATTTGCACAGACGCATAAAATGATGAAAATTGGGTGGGCGATTCGGTGTTTGGCATTTTGTAGGGTGAGGGGGCATTGTGTGTTTGGTATGGGCTCAATTAGTAGGGTACTGGAATTAAACCGGAATTTACGAAATCAGATAAAATGGTATCCTCAATTTAATTAGGAACAAAATGCAAGCTGTGTTCAAAAATTAATTAGGAGTACATGGGGCCAAAATTAGGTCGGGTCATCAATATCATTAATGAAGAAGACTCAGAACAGAATATTATCCTAATTTGGGGCACACAAAAATTAGGTCAAGATTGCCTCCAATTTCGATTGGAACGCACAACGATACAAAATTAGAATTTATTTAGAATTTAAATAAATGTCCGCGACGATTTTTGTGCGGCTAAAATAAAGCAAAAGAGAGCATAATTATGAATTACAAAAAGGCAGAATGGAAGGCGGGCATGTCTAGGACAAGGCTACAAAATTTGTTGGAAGGCAAAAGTTAGGGTAGCGCTCCAAATATCGAAGCAAGGGCAAAGCACAATAATTAAATAAATTACGGTAGTTAATTACAACCTCCAATAAAGTAATTCTAAATAAAACAATTAACCACGTAATCCCATAATTCGGACAGGTATTCATCTACTGGACTTCTAGGTCAAGTCTACCAGCTCAAACATAATAATACTGTATATAATATAATATATTTAAGTACACATCTTACACAATTATTTAATTTAAATATACACATCATGAAATTATTTAATTATAACTACCACAATATTAATAATTATAAAAATTCAAAAATACCCCTATTTTCGGAATGTGGTAGTGACAGGAATCCCGCTGCGCATTCCCCGCCTCCACACGACATCTCCCCGCGGAACGACTGCACCTCAGTCCCCGTTCCGGTCAGAACCCGGCCGCCCATCCCTCTTCGTCACAGTCCCGACCTGGCCTGAACACCTACGTCGACTTCATCTCGACATCCACCACGCACCACCAGCACCTTCGTCATCATCACCATCGTCATCGTCGTCTTCGTCGCTCTTGTGCACGTGCACGCCGAGGCCGAGGTGAGGAGTATTTCCTCTTGTGCATTATTGTGCGCATACACGTACGCGTATACGCGTATTCTTCATTGTATGCATGCGTATATTTATCTATGGTAGTATACATGTATGGTATGTTGGTACATGGGTGTAGGCACTTAGTGTATGTATTTGTTTTCAGTATGGGTTAGTATACGTATATCGTATATTTGGTATATAATTGGTATATATATATATATATATATATATATATATATATATATATATATATATATATATATATATATATATATATATATTATGAACTCAATTAGTATATATATACGTATGTATATGTATTGTATATGTATTTAATTTGGTGTATATGTATATTGTAAGTATTAATGCTAGGTAATAATAGGTATAAATCATATATGTACCAGATGACTTGAATGTAACCACGGATACCCGTAGTTATATTGACATGTGACCATGTAGCATGATAGCAGACTGCCATATGTACACTGACGTACTGGCAAAACCCGTATCATTGACTGTCTGTTATGTACAGCAACTACAGACATGTCACCCTAGCATAGTCTCTGAGATCATTGTGTTTGATTGTGTGTTAGTGTAATGTCTGATGCAATATTGTATTATATGGTGTCTATAGGATTGTTGGATTGTTCAGACAAGACTTCGGAATCAGGTTATTGGTATTGCCAGCAGCAGGACCACAGGCGAGTACATTCTCTGACAGTTTTCATTATGTTGATTATCTCTATAATTCTAGTTGTATAGCGTACATGACTCTGACACTGTTGTTTACACAAGTTGGCATCATTGAGACCTGTCACGAGGAGTCATGATTTGGAATCCATCCTGCTAGCTGGAGAAATGGGAAAATGTTAGTAGCTTATGTGATCATACCCAACTTTGCATGCATCATAGCTCACCCACACCTCACGTCGGTGCAGCCTGACCATTATATGCCTCATAGCCTGTTATATATTATTAGCCTGACTATTGCTCGTATCATAGCTATCCGGATGGTTAGCCTGACCTTACATGAATTATAGCTAATCATATGTAACAAGCCTGATCAGTCCCAAGCCGATCACATGATATGCTAATGTTTCACACACTTAGCTAGAAGTTCTTGACATGTATCTCTAGTATATTGATCTAGCATTCCTTATATTCTAGTTATTGTTCTAGCATCCACTAATATTCCAGTTCATGGTTCTAGTATACACTTATATTTTTGTTCATTGCTAGTGCACTATGGATGATGACATATGCTCCAGTATTTCTATTTCCAGTATATTCATGTAGTTATATCCATCTTATATTTCTTTACACTGTATTATAGTTTTTGTCAATATACATGGAACTGCTGTTAGTGCTTGTACTTCGCTCCAATCCTGACTGGATATTTTTTCCAGACTGTGACATAGAGGACTTGTTTCCAGCATACTTGGAGTTATGGATGTTATTGATTGCAGGTTAGACTATTTATTGTTGTTTAGACTTGTCTTGTATTTTATTGTTTTCTTCGATATCTCATCGTACTTTAGTTTATGTGATTGAGTATTCCATATTATATTGTGATATCTGTGTCTCCTTATGGAGTTGGATATTCGTGTGAGATTGATTAGATAGTATTGTGACCTAGACAGCATTCTACCGCCGATGCTGCGACGTAGGTTGGACGTACCCACGTACTCGTGCCCCAAATTTCGGGTGCTGTTCGTGACAGCCTTTGCTACCCACGTAATGCAAGTCTTCAAGTGGTGAGCACCCTTCTGGTTGGAAGAGGCTATTGCATAAGTAGTGGACGCATGATGTGCGGTCCCTTCGGAAAGGAGAGAGACGGGGAACGACTGTTCCGCAGTTAGGTCAGGCGCGGTGGCCTTTGCTACCCACGTCATGCCGGTCTTCTTGGGCTTTGCTTGCCTTAGAGAAAGACTCGAGCTGTCCCCGGAGAGCATGTCCTCGAAGGCCTGCTGGTCGAAGCGGACCACCAGCATCCTTTGAGTGAACCCGAGCTTGGCTGCGTCGGATTGCGCCACAGCTTTCTCATCAGAGGAGAAAGACGTCCCAGCAGAGTCGCCATCTTGTTCGCCATTAAATTCGAAAGTTCTAAGAGATCTTGATTTAATTAACAAACAAAAAGAGAGTATAAAGAGGTCCTAGGCAGACAATCTAAGTACAAATTTATTTTCTGGGGAGTGACGATGGAGGGTTAGGAGTATAGCAACTCTCTTTACTCCGTGGATGATCCGATTCAGGGGAAGGAATCTCTTCTCTCTTGCTTGATTGTAGGTTCGCCAATAGCCCTTTTATATGGGTATGATACCCAACTATTTATGGTCACCCCTGGGCGCGCATGTGTTGGGCCGCATGGATGCTGGAGGGTGCCACGTGTCCCTCTTAACAGGGTGCAGTTGAAACCGTGAGCAGGCCAAGCTGCTACGCTGGCGCTTATTAGGATTTCTGTTGCTGAAGATCTTGGTGGTTCTCATCCTTTGTGGGCGAGACTTGGTCATCTTGAATCATAGTCCGCACTTGGTTGGAGGGAATTACTCTTGTCATAATAGCAATATTTGGTCTTCATGGAGTCTGAAACGCATGTGGCCAAAGATGCATGGGACGCATGGAGTCTGGGACGCATGTAGCCAGAGACGCATGAGATACACGGAGTATAGGACGCATGGGACCAAAGACGCATGGAACACATGGAGTCTGGGACGCATGGATCCAGAGACGCACGGAACGCATGGAGTCAGGGACACATGGGACTAGAGACGTATGGAACGCATGGAGTCTGGGATGCATGGGACATGTTGTGCTGTACACGTGGCACTGCACATCCATCGAGAGTAAAGTTCTGTACTGACGAGTGACTTCTGTCGTTTAATGTGTTCACGTCTTTTGAGGCAATCAGAATAATCATTTTTATCAAGATTTTTTGTCAGAGACGATCCTGTTGATGGGACGCCACGTTAGGTCCTTCTGCGGCCAAGCTGCTTTGGCTGATTGGGGATGCATGGATGTCGTCTTGTTGGGCCTCAGGGAGACTCTGCGGCTTGATCGCTTCTGAGTTTTTGTTTTGGGGCGCATGGTTGCATGAATGCATATTTTTCATACTTTTACACTAATCTCTTTAATTAACTAAAGGGAATGAGTCTAATGGGCCTAGTCCAATCTTGGGCTCAATATGTCATGACAAGTTCTAATTAGGTCTCCTAATGTCAAGTCCAAATGATTAGGCTAGCCCACTAACTATTAAATAAACATACTAATTAATTAGTAGCACAATATATAAATATTTAATCACTAAATATATAAATATGCTAAATGACAAAAATATCCTCAATTAGAAATGTGTTGTGACCTTACCGACGGATCATCCCTCACAAAACAGTAGGTTTTGGGTGAAAATTCGGATTTTTCGACGGATTTTTGCGGATTACCGATGGATTTTAGAATGGACACAGTAGGCGAACTCGAAAAAAAAAACTCAAAACTTGTATCGGTCATAAAAATCTCATTTTAACTCGAAATTCAGATTTTCAAAAGTCAAAATTGAATAAAATTGAATTTCTTACAACATGAAAGTATTAGTTTTCACAAAAAATGTGTTTTGAAAGATCAATTCCCATAAAATACCCCAAAAATACTACTTAGAGACTTAGATCTACTCAAAATTAATGGTTAAAATTAAAAATTGC